>VDFB02000017.1:334811730-335135112 GCA_007258455.2 Sequoia sempervirens | reverse complement strand
TACTATATCAAATCCAATATCATCTCCTTAAATGGGTTTGGAAATCTATCCACAGGTACTTGCAACTTCCTCAAGGTCAGCATTCTATTCAATTCCACCCTATAAATTGCCTCAAGCTCTTCATGTCTCTTGAGTTGGTTCGATGATCTACTTGAAAGCCTTGCACTACCTCACTAGTCAGTGGTATGAGCAAGCCACCCTACAAGTTTCCTCTGGTTATCTTGTCAAGGTTCGATGATCTACTTACAAGCCTTGCACTACCTCACTGGTCGGTCATATGAGCAAGAAATCCTCCAAGTTACCTCAAAATAACTATCTTCTTCTATTCCTTCATCCTTATTTACTTTGCTCCAATACACAAACCTTTTCCTTAAGATCACTACTTCACCTTCTTCCAAGACATCCTTATGTTCTTAGGTGTAATTGCCTCAGCTCGACGGTTTGACTACAAGGTTTCAATTTCCTCTCTCTTAGTGATCTATTGAACACACTTATAGCCTACCTCAAATTGGTGATCTATTCACCCAAGGAATACCACAAGGACCTCAATCCCCTCAAGGTTCACAACCAGCTCTCATCTCAAGATTCAAAGGTTCACAACATGCTCTCCTCTCAAGATTCACAGGTTTGCAACCTTCCCTGATACCATATGATGTAATTAAGGTAGGAGTATCCAATTAAGGACTATCTGGACTTATAGCCTAAAACACTAATTTCATAATCACAACATATATGCAAGGGAAATCCACAATTAAACAACAATAAGATAAAAGATATTCATGAACACCAGACACAATATTTATCTTGGGAAAACCCTAACAGGGAAAAATCTAGCCTTCAAAGCTCATCCACATTATATTAGATCTCAAAACACATTAAAAATGCTTCACATGCTTACAAGATTCTAGGCTTTAGCCTAGGGATTACAAATAATTCATATAACAACAATTTTCATTGACTTATTTTCTTGCTCCACAAACTCTCTACTTTGAGATCCTTCAGTCCATTAGAATACTTCATCACTGTGCTTCATTCTTTACACTATCAAGCACCTTATTAATATTTTCATCCTCTGATGCCTTGTAACAATCCTTTCTCCTTTTTTTATATCATCCGTGAATCGTCCAACACTTAACATGTTGGCCCAATTACAATGACAAGTAAAATAACATGCCAACTCAAATAGGTCAGCCCCAAACAATAAAAAATTACAATGTGAATCAACCCAGGTTGGACACAACAAATCCATGACCCAAATCAACATCCTCGATCATGAAAACACCTTCTAGATTATTCCTCAAACATCCACAACATGCCACAACACCTTGTCAGCCAAGACCAAGGTAAACAGGACCTCACAAAGGAAAATCACTAATCGCGGGCACCCAAATCAATGTGAACCAACAAAACATGACTTGGAAACATCCGTGATCATCATGAATCATCAAAACAATGTCTACAATAACTCCACATACTAGAATCACAACATCTTCCCTTAGGAACACTAACTGAAATAACTGAACAACTATCAACACACAGATCTTCACAACTCAATTGATCATTCACGCAGATCCCTAAAACTTAACATGGTTAAACTATACATCATCAACAACAAATCCTTTAATCCACAACCTCTAACAATCAAATACAATAATTTCATACTCTACAACTTTGCAACTTCACTGTCAAATGCCTCATCTTTCTGAATGTTTTTGGTTGCCCCTACATCAATTACATTAACATTTCATTTCATTTGCAACTGAATTCAAGATATTCTTAGTTTGTTACATGCAATCATCTAAGTAAAATGGAAGAGTAAAAGACCACATGCCATATTCCTTGAATGAATACATGCTAGCTCCTCAAAAGGCAAAGTTTGTTGTAACCATGTTGAATCCTCATCCTTGTTGACCAAAGAAGATTCTCCAATAGCAGCTCCAACACAAACTTGTATATTGTCTGGAAACAACACATGTGCTACGAAGGTTGACTAGTCTGGCAGTTATCTTACATACTAGCCCAAAAACATTCCACCTCAGCACTAGAAACAAGAACTCACATGAGTGTTGAATTATAGGACAACCCTAATTGAAAGGGCATGGTTTCATCAAAAAAAAAAATAGGGCATGTCTAACACTTTGAGTCATTGACCTCAGAGGATATTCACCCACATATTTCTTGTGGTGGGACTAGAGAAAATATTACCACCTCCTCATCAAAATTCCTTGATAGTACCGGGGAGAGGGGATAATAATCACCCTTTGGATTAGTGTCACCCTCACTATTTGAAGGTTTTTGAGAAACCTCACATGGAGTAATAAATCCTTTCGAATAAAATTTACAATGCTCACTATCTCTCCTTGCCTCCTCATATTTTACCATCCTCTTCTCTCTGAGTTTAACAAATTACTCTAAAACTATCTACTCCCATGGATGGAAATTTCCTTTATTAATATACTCCTTGAATTTTCAAATTCCTACTCTTTCTTTTGGAATATTAGGAGCCGCTTGCATACCATTTTCATCCTTAAAAGCATCTTGCTCAAGCACAAACAAACTCAGTTTCTCAAACTCTCGAACCATCATGCCTAACCTAATTTCATAGGACAAGAACATCTACACATTCCTCAAGAAAATTAAATTCCCACACACTTATTTATTAGCCCTCAACCCTCATTCATTACAAAATGAATTATGAAAAAGAAGATCAACCAAGCAATCTGTATTAAATAGGAAATTTGAAGCATGTAGGATCAATGACTTGAAAACTCCTTATGCAAGCGAGTTGATAACTTACAACTTAGTATTGAATCTAAGTCATTGCTTTTAAAGCATTTAAAACTTCATCCATGGTGATATGAGCCTTGTTCTTTATGTCCTTAGCAAATTTCTCATAGAAAACAATGATTCCAACTCAAGTGTTGCAATATGTCAATCAACATGTATCGCCAACCTAATATGTGCTTTCATTAATATTGGCAAAGTACACAAGACTAGTTTTTCATAGAGGGAAACTTTCTTTATACACTTCATCACTCATCACTAATCCTCCCCAAATTTTAGGGTACAATTAGCGATGGAAGTTATCCATGTGATGATCTTAGTCCATTGGATCATCCTACTTTAAAACCTTATAAATGGTTCCTCGGTCCTCTCACTTCTTTCCTTTTCTCTTTATGCTAAATACCCATGATCTTGCCACATTGCCCATTTCATTGATGGTCATCATTTGTTGCTGATTGACTTCATCCTTGCCTGGCTCCATCAATGATATTAACATCCCTGCAATAGTCTTTACCTCTAATTTCTATGGACTAACCTTTGGTCACATTCATCCTTCCATCGTGCATCGTTAATTAAAACTTTTCACCTAGGATCCTATCAGTTTCGATAGATGTTGTGGAGGAACTAGTTTTAGACACGGGCATCTACACAAAATAAAAGGCACAAAAGGCATCACTCATAGGATCAATTTAAATTAGCAAAAGAAAAACTTTTTAGAGGACACCCATCACTTATCACTAATTTAGAACTTAAGTTCATAAATGGATTCACAATGAGCAATAAAACATAAGGCCTTCATCCATCACTAATACTCCTCATACATTTTGCAAGCAATTAGCTATGGGATAGTTTACAATATTTATAGGGTCCATCACATATCACTAATGTAGGGATTAACATTTAAAACATATCAACGATCACAAGATATAAAAGAAATGACCTCATATCACTCATCGCTATTACAAATTTGAAGGCTCAAAATCCATTAGCAATGAGTGGTGTCAAAGAAAACATCATTCAATCACTTGTCACTAATCCAAGGTGTGAACATATGAATAAATCAGGGATGAGCAATAAGCTATGAGGGCCATAAGAACTTAAGTGGAAACTTAGAGCATGCGCACTTAAGTTGTTTTAAAAGGGGAAATCCTCTAGGGCAACATGAGAATGATAGGCTCAAAATGTTCTAAATGATGAAATACATATAATGTAGAGAACCAAAAGATTCCCTACCTAATCCTTATAAAATAAAAGACCTAGACCTAGTCTTAGAGGGACCAATTACCCAATGAATGATGTGAGATTTAAAAAGAATGACTGGCAATGGGTAATAAGGAGTCAATGATAAAATAGACCCTTGTGAGTATTGATAATGAATAGAACCTTAAAATCTCAAAATAATAACCCTATATCCAAATGCAATAAGGGTTTAAGATGGAACAAGAATTTTTTTTTCTTTGAGGGTTCCATTACTGGCTCTGACTAGGGGACGCATGCCTCTTGCAAGCATGGTGAGATCTCAAAATTTTAGGTGAAGCAGTCTAGGCACAAGAACAAAACAAAAGAAACAACATATATTTACAAAATTTACATAGGAAAAGAACACCTAAAAAGGGAGATGAAATCTCCACCCAACCAACATGAAAATTTCCACAGAGATGCAAACTATATTATGCATCCTTCAATTCAACCAAGATTTATTCTCCTGATTGTTGGCACTAGGCCACAAAAACCATGGGCAAAGTTCTACCTCTATCAAAGATCAATCTCGTAAAAGAACCAATGTCCTTCCACCCATATTTATCCTTATTGTTCCACTGAAGTAAGAGAAATTTTAATCCTAACAAAACAACTATTAAGCCTCTTCTAAACAAGTGAGAGTTTATCTGGTCACAATTATTACAATCAACATCTCTTACAAGCCTCTTGATTATAACATTGCTAGTTTAATCCCTATCATTTTGTGTTATATAATCAGGCATAAACTGAAGAATTTTATAATGACATGACATATATGTGTTATTTTTATAACATAAAACATGTTCATACTAAAAATAGCATTCCTTATTATTTATCTCATTGTGATGCTTCATCAAGATATCTTCTAGCTAAATACGTACTCCTCTAAATAGTTGGCATCATGATACATGACCCTGTCTACAACATTTAGATCAAATGTAAAACGTTCATACGCAATTATTTTGAGGATCTCATCAATGTGTTGCTTTGTTTTCATAAGGCCAAACTCTAACTCTATTTCAAATGCATCATCAGAATCCTGAACAAAGAGTGTATTATCTCTACACCAATAAGGATCAATATTTTTCATCTCTGGTGAAGATGGAGGCTCATCAAATAATGGGTTTTCTATTACATTCATTCCTACCATAAGAGCCTAAAATTTCTCAACATAGATGTCTAATTCCTCCAAGTCATTACAACATCCAAAATCACAGTAATCACTAGAACAACAAATAGACGCATTTTCAAATGCACTTGCATCATTATCAACACATTTCTCATCTACATCAAATTATTCCATCTCTACTTCATAAGGATAGTCACAATCAACAAAAAAAAAATCCATACCCAATGCCATCATTATTACTAAAGCAAGAGGACTCATCAATATTGCAACTATGTTTAGGATTATCATACTGAATGCTCAGTCTTTCCTCTTCCATAGAAACATAGGTAATGGATTCTTTAACATAATTTAAACCACACCTTTCATTTGATTCATCTACATTTTCATTCTTCGCTCTATTCTCTTTCTCTTTATGTGACATCTCGCTACTCAGCTCATATAAAGTAGCCAAGTCCTTATCATTGCAAGTTGAAAACATGAAAATTTCTTGATGATGTGTTTGGGGCTTTATGAGATCAGTATTATAGAATGTTGTGTAAGTTGAAACAATAGGGGTGTAAGTGTTTTGACATTCATTTTTAACTTCTGGTTTACACACTTTATCAACATTTGGTATTATACGGTAGTAAACACTTGTATTCAAATGACCCCTATGCATTCCATAATTTAGGTTGTTTTCAATGCTCATGGCTATATCCTGTATGCTTGATGCAAGGTTTTGGGATCCCTATCTCTTAGTAGATAACTCATCTTTTTATCAAAAGCTCCCAAATAAACAACCAAACATACTGCATCACTTAGTTACAAAACATTAGGAATGTCCCTCAATGTTTTAGAAAATCTTTGGTTAAATGTTGGGACTAGCTCATTTTCCTCTTTCTCAATGTTCATACATTTATTGAGCAAATAAATAGCACTGATCCTTTCACCAAACTATTCCATGAACACTATTTTGAACTCATTCCAAGAACAGACAAAACATACTGGTAAATCGGAGAACCAATCTCTTGAATCTCCCTTTAGGGACTAAACAAACAACCTCATGATCACATCCTTATGATCTATCTCATATTCGTTGACTATATTGTTGAATTCTTGTAGATTCCTACTTGCTAATTCACACTTCTCACCCTAGAATTTTGGTAGCTCACTTCTTATTTCAGATGGAATGACATTTGGGTAACCACAAATTCCATCAAAATTTATGGCCATGTACTTTTAATGTTGAAACTTCTTTTATTACATGAAAAGGGCTGATTATAAACCTTGATTGCACTAGGAACCATACAAGGACACATATTTAATAATGCACCTTTTCATATAGCCCTTGAAACCTCTTTTACAACATAATCTTAAGCATTTATAATATAAATCTCTACTTGAACTTGCTTAAGATTCTTTAAATGTATTTCTTCAAAAGCATTACATACATCACTTCATAATAGAGACAATAAATTATAACTCGTAAGTATGCAAGCCTATCACTACTATTCCCTTCCTTAGTGCTTATTTTCACTCAATAGGGAATCAAATTTTTTAAATCTTTTAAATATGGCTTTCATACACAAATTTGTCTTTCTTGAAAACCAAAAATTGAAGAATACCTAGATATTTGCAGTTGGAAGTTCTTCTTTCTCACTGGAAACGTGTGCAAATCTAAAACTTTCTTCACATCTTCATCAAGTTCGTTGACAAAGTCACCACCTCTTTTCATAGAGGATTGAACTTTAAGCAATATGAATCCCCTTCAAAGATGAATATGTCCTTCTGGGTTTTCTCCTGCAGCAGAGTCACAAATATACCTTTTGAAACTTATTCAACAAAAACATTTCCAAGTTTGAGAATTCCTCGGTATCTGAACCAGATGTTTAGATTCACCAACTTCTTGACTTTGATAGTCTACCATCGAAGATTCATAGTCTCCCTAGCAGAGTCACCATTTCTGTTGGTGATTTTTTGAGCAAAACCAAACAATCCTCTAAGAAGTATCCAACTCCTATGATGAACTACTAGGTTAGTGACCAACACAATAAGCATACAATTTTATGGTCCATACTCCTTCACTTCATGCTCTTTGAAACCTAGGAGGGTAATCCCAATTGTGTTTTCATGCAATATAATCAATTAGTAACACATGTTTATACATAGATTGATTCCTATTTGTGGTAAATAAAATCAATTTCACTGAAGACTTGGTAGATTTTCAAGTGAATGATTAGCTATTTGCTAGGAATTGGGGATAATTCCACTTCTACTATCCTTGGAAATATTTTTAACTAAATATTGTATTCTCATAAGTCTAGGGCTAGGAACACTATTTGTTCATTCTATGCAATATTTTCTAACAAAATGACCAGTGTCTCATCAATTGGAGCAATGAAGTCAAGTATATAAGGATCAGTAATTTACAAATTACTTAATAAAGTGGACTATCTTCATATTGCTTTGCATTCATGAAAACTCACTGTGCAAGAAACATTTACTTCTTGGAAATCCTAAGTCATTCCCTACAAAGCTTATAAACCTATTCAAGAGTTTTAATTAACTCCTTGAATTAAAGCTGAAAATAGAGTAATACATTCAAATGAAATATTTGAAGACAAACAATAACACCATTACTATTTCTCATTCATAACTTCATAAGGAACATACAGAGGAGAGTATTTTCTTCTAGACTGATATTTGTTTCGATATTAGTAATTTCTATAAAAAAATATTTAAGATCATTACATATAGGATTTCTTATCCAATAAAAACTACTGGCCTATTTCAGTATTCTATTTTAAGTTCCTTTCCTAAACTTACCTTTCACCTAGAACCCTATTTAGACTTCAAAATCCAACCTTTGTAATAAGCCCTAAAATCCCTTTTATAGAATAAGGGAGCAACAAGCATCATGCTTAATTAAATTAACATTTCATTTCATTTGCACTAGAATTCGAGATATTCTTAGTTTGTTACATGAAATAATATAAGGAAAATGGAAGAGTAGAAGACTGCATACCATATTCCTTGAATGAAGAAACACCAACTCCTTAAAAGGATAAGTTCGTTGTAACTGTGTTGAATCCTCATCCTTGTTGACCAAAGATTATTCTCCAATAGAAGCTCCAACAAAAACTTGTATATTCTATGGAAACAACACACACACTGCCACGGTTAACTAGTCTAGCACTTCTCCTACATACCAACCCGAAATAATTCCACCTCAACACTATAAACAAGAAATCACATGAGCATTGAATTAGAAAATCCTAATTGAAAGGACATGGTTTTGTCAAAAATAAAAATAGAGCATGAAGTTACCACTCTGAGTCATCGACCTCAGAGGATATTCACCCACATTTTTCTTGTGGTGGGACTAGAGAAACTTTCACCACCTCCTTATCAAAATTCCTCAATAGTACTAGGGAGAGGGGATAATAATCACATTCCAGATCAGTGTCACCCTCACTATCTGAAGGTTTATTAGAAAACTCACATAGATAAATACATCATTTTGGATAAAATTTATAGTGCTCACTATCTCTTCTTGCCTCCTCCTCGTATTTTACCATCCTCTTCTCGCTATGTTTGAGAAATTATTCTAAAACTATCTACTTCCATGGATGGTAATTTCCCTTGTTACTATACTCCTTGAATTTTGTGAGTCCTACTATTTATTTTGGTGTATGAGGAGCTCCTTGCATACCATTTTAATCCTCAAGCATCTTCCTTAGGCTAAAAAAAACTCAGCTTCTCAGACTCTCGAATCATCATGACAAACCAAGTTGCCCAAGACAAGAGCATCTACACATTCCTCAGGAAAATTCACTTCCAACACACTTGTTTATTATCCTTTGAACCTCATTCATTGCAAAATGAATTATGACAAAGATCAACTAATAAATTTGTATTAAATAGGCAATTTGAAGCATGCAGGATTAATGACTCAAAAACTCCTGATGCAAGCGAGTTGATAACTTGCAACTCAACATTGAATCTAATTTATTGCTTTTAAAGCTTTTAAAACTTCATCCATGGTGATATGAGACTTGATTTTTATGTCCTTAGCAACTTTCTCATAGAAAATAGCAATGCCAGCTCAAGTGTTGTGATCTGTCAATCAACATGTATTGCCAACCTAATTTGTACTTTCATTAATATTAGAAAAGTACACAAGACTAGTTTTACATAGAGGGAAACTTTCTTTATATACTTCATTGCTCATCATTGATCCTCCCCAAATTTTAGGGTGCAATTAGCGATGTAAGTTATCCATGCTATGATCTTAGTCCATTGGATCATCCTACTTTAAAACCTTATCAATGGTTCCTTAGTCCTCTCACTACTTTCCCTTTTGCTTTATTCTAAATCCCCAGGATCTCATCACATTTCCCATTTCATTGATGGTCATCGCTTTTCAATAATTGACTTCATCCTCACCTCGCTCCATCATCAATGTAAACATCCCTGCAATAGTATTTAGCTCTTGGTTCTATGGCTTGACCTTTGGTCACATTCATCCTTCCATCATGCATCACTAATTCAAAATTTGTACCTAGGATCCTATCAGCAATGGGAGATGTTTTGGAGGAACCAGTTTTACACATGTGCACCTACACAAAATAAAAGGCACAAAAATCATTGCCCATAGGATCGATTTAAATTAGCAAAAGAAAAACCTTTTAGAGCACACCCATCGATTATCGCTAATTCATAACTTAAGTTCAAAAATAGATTCAAAATGAGTGATAAAACATAAGCCCTTTTTCCATCACTAATTCTCCTCATACATTTTACAAGAAATTAGCAATCGAACAATTTACAATATTTATAGGGTTCATCATGTATTGCCGATGTAGGACTTTACATTTAAAATATATCTGCAACCACATGATACAAAAGAAATCACCACGTATCACTCATCACTATTACAAATTTGAATGATCAAAAGCCATTAGCGATGAGCAATGTCAAAGAAAACATCATTCAATCACTCGTTGCTAATCCAAGGTGTGAACATATGAATAAATCAACATGAGCAATAAGCTATGAGGGTCATCGGGACTTAAGTGGACACTTAGAGCACATGCAATTAAGTTGTTTTAAAAGGGGAATTTCTCTAGGAAAATATGTGAATGATAGGCTTAAGATGTTCTAAATGATGAAATACATATAATGTAGAGATCCAAAAGATTCCCTACCTAATCCTTATAATATAAAAGACTTAGACCTAGGCTTTGAGGGACCAATTACTAGATGAATGATGTAAGATTTAAAAAGAATGACTAGCAACAGGTAACAAGGAGTCAATGACGAAATATAACCCTATGAGTATTGATAACTAATAGAACCTTAAACCCTCAAAATAACAACCATATATTTAGATGCCATAAGGGTTTAAGATGGAACAAAAAAAAAATATTTTTTTTAGGGTTCCATCAATGGCTCTGACTGGGGACACATACCTCTTGTATGTGTGGTGAGATCTTAGAATTTTAGGTGAAGTAGACTAGGCACAAGAACAAAACAAAAGAAACAACATATGTACAAAATTTGCATAGGAAAAGAAGACTTGAAAAGGGAGATCAAATCTCCACCCAACCAACATGAAAATTTCCATAGAGATGCAAATTGTATTATGCATCCTTCAATTCAAATAGGATTTATTCTCCTGATTGGTGGCACTAGGCCACAAAAACCATGGGTAAAGTTTTGCCTCTGTCAAAGACCAATCTCTCAAAAGAATTGATGTCCTTCTACCCACATTTTTCCTTATTGTACCACTAAAGTAAGAGCAATTTCAATCCCACAAAACAACTGTTAAGCCTCCTCTGAACAAGTGAGAGTTTATCTTGTCACAATTATTTCAATTAACATCTCTCACAAGCCTTTTGATTATAAAATTTTTAGTGTAATCCCTACCATTATGTGTTATATAATCAAGCGTAAACTGAAGAATTTTATTATCACATGACAGATATGTGTTATTTTTGTAACATAAAACATTTTCATACTAAAAATAACATTCTTACATATCAAAGAGAACCAGAGCCAATCTGAAGAGAAAGGCCCCCCCCACTCCGAAGATGATTCAAATTTTTAAAAAGGGATTCCATGACATGCAAAATTTGGAGACGGAGACGGAGTCTGTCCTCAAGACTCTAGGTTAGTTGTGGCCAGTTTTTTGTTGTCTACTTTGCTGGCCTTTTTTGTTTGACCTTTAAGGTATGTTATGGTTGACTATTGTTTGCTTTGTCTTTTTCCTTTCTGGCAGCTAGTGTTTTCTATTGGACTTTTGTTTCCTTTCCTTATTTTTGTAAACTCTGTGGTTTCGGGTCCCTGTAAAACCTGTTTTACCTTTATCAAAAACATTCCTTATTATTTATCTCATTGTCATGTTTCATCAAGATATCTTCTAGCTGAATTGGAAATTGAAAGTATTTGTACTCCTCTAAATAGTTGGCATCATGATACATGACCTTGTCTGCAACATCTAGATCTAATGTAAAAAATTCATAAGCAATTCTTTTGAGGATCTCATCAATATGTTGCTTTGTTTTATTAAGGCCAAACTCTAACTCTATTTCAAATGCATCATCAGAATCCTCAACAAAGAATGGATTATCTCTACACCAATAAGGATCATTACTTTTCATATCTGGTGAAGATGGAGGCTCATCAAACAATTGGTTTTCTATTACATTCATTGTTAACATAAGAGCCTCAACTGTCTCAACATGGATGTCTATTTCCTCCAATTCATTACAACATCAGAAATCACTGTAATCACTAGAAGAATATATAGATGCATTTGATAAGTAGGAGGTATTTTCCAAAGCTTGTCAAATTATGATATTGCTATCATGATTTAATTGTGCAGTTTTTGAGTCAAACTCATTGATCCATGTTTCATTATTAGTGGTTCACAAGAACCCATCACTCATGATAATGAATGGTCCACTTAGCACTCATTGCACATAGGTGATGCTCATAGAGGTGAAGCATTAGGTCTTCACAGGATGTCACCCATCCTAGTACTTCTCCAACACAAGCGCGCTTAACCATATATTTTTCCCCAAGGTTAAGCCCACTTAGCTTGCAACCTCATTTTCAAAACCTTCAGCAAGTGTTGTGCCTTATGAACCATTCATTATAGAGCCCCTTTAGCTCATCAATTGATAAGTAGGAGGTATTTTCCATAGCGTGTCAAATTTTGATATTGCTAACAAGATTCAACCATGTAGTTTTCAAATGCATTGCATCATTATCAACACATTTCTCATCTACAACAAATGATTCCATCTCTACTTCATAAGGATAGTGAAAATCAACAAAAAATTTCCATACCCAATTCCATCATTATTACTACAACAACAGGACTCATCAATATTGCAATTATGTTTAGGATTATCAGACTGAATACTCAGTCTTTCCTCTTCCATAGGAACATAGGTAAAGGATTATTTAACATAATTTAAACCACACCTTTCATTTGATTCATCTACATTTTCATCCTTTCCTCTATTTTGTTCCTCTTTATGTGGCATCTCGCTATCGACTCATATACAGTAGCCAAGTCATTAGCATTGTAAGTTGAAAACATGATGGTTTCTTGATGATGTGTTTGGGACTTTATGAGATCAGTATTAAAAAATGTTGTGTAAGTGTTCTGACATTCAATTTTAACTTTTGGTATACACCCTTTCTAAACATTTTGTATTCTACAACAATAAACACTTGTATTCAAATGACCCCTATGCATTCCATAATTTAGGTTTTTTTTAATGCTCATGGCTATCCCATATACTTGATGCAAGGTTTTGAGATCCTTATCTCTTAGTAGATAACTCATATTTTTATCAAAAGCTCCAAAATAAACAACCAAACAAACTGCATCACTTAGTTCCATAACATTAGGAATGTCCCTCAATTTTTTAGCAAAACTCTAATTAAATGTTGGGACTAGCTCATCCTCCTCTTTCTCAATGTTCATAAATTTATTGAGCAAATAACTAGCACTGATACTTTCATCAAACTATTCCATTTATACTATTTTGAACTCATTCCAGGAACAAATAGAACATACTGGTAAATTAGAGAGCCAATCTCTTGAATCTCCCTTTAGAGACAAACAACCAATCTCATGATCACATCCTCATGATCTATCTCATAGTCATTGACTATATTGTTGAATTATTCTACGTGCCTATTTGTTGGTTCACACTTCTAATGCTTGAATTTTGGTAGCTCACTTATTATTTTAGATGGAATAACATTTGGGTAGCCACAATGCCATCAAAATTTATGCCCATGTACCTTTTAATGCTAAAACTTCTTTTATTACATGACAAGGGCTGATTACAAACCATTGTTGCACCAGGAACCATACAAGGATACGTATACTAACACACCTTTTCTTATATCCCTTCAAACCTCTTTTATAGCATAATCTTAAGCATTTATAATATAAATCTCTACCTCAACTTGCTTAAGATTCTTTAAATGTGTTTCTTCAAAAGTATTTCCTACATCAATTCATAATAGGACTATAAATTATAACTCGTAAGTATGCAAGCCTATCACTACTCTTCCCTTTCTTAGTTCTTATTCTCACTCAATAGGGAATCAAATTTTTCAAATCTTACAAATATGGATTTCATACACAAATTTTTCTTTCTTGAAAATCAAAAACTAAAGAATACCTGGATGTGTGTAGCTCCAAGTTTTTCTTTCTAACTGGAAATGTGTACAAATTTGAAATGTTCTTCACATCTTCATAAGGTTCGTTGAAAGATTCGCCACCTCTTTTCATAGAGGATTGACCTTCAAGCAATATGAAGCCCCTTCAAAGATGAACGTCCTTCTGGGTTTTCTCCAACAACAGAGTCACACATATACCTTTTGAAACTTGTTCAACAAAAACATTTCCAGGTCTAAGAATACCTCAATATCTGAACCAGATGTTCAAATTCACCAATTTCTTGATTCTAATAGTCTACCACCAGAAATTCATAGTGTCCCTAGTAGAGTCACCATTTTGTTGGTAATTTTTCTAGTAGAACCGAACAATTCTCTAAGAAGTAGCCAAATCCTATGATGAAGAACTGCTAGGTTAGTGGCCAACACAACTAGCATAGGATTTTATGGTTTGTACTCCTTCACTTCAAGCTCTGTGAAACCTAGGAGGGTAATCTCAATTGTGTTTTCATGCAATATAATCAATTAGTAACACATTTATACATAGATTGATTCCTATTTCTAAGAAATAAAATCAATTTCACTAAAGACTTGGTGGATTTTAAAGTGAATGATTAGCTATTTGCTAGGAACTAGGGATAATTCCACTTCTACTCTCCTTGGAATAATTTTTAATTATATATTGTCCACTGATAATTCTAGGACCAGGAACACTATTTTTTCATTCTATGCAAGATTTTATAACAAAATGGCTATTGTCTCATCAATTGGAACAATGAATTCAAGTATATAAGGATCATTAATTTACAAATTACTTAAGAAAGAAGTGGACTATATTCATATTGCTTTGCATCTATGAAAACTCACTCTGCAAGAATTGTTTAATTATTGGAAATCCTAAGCCATTCCCTGCAAAGCTTATAACCCTTTTCAAGCATTTTAATTGACTCCTTGAATTAAAGCTAAAAATAGAGTAATACATTTAAATGAAATATTTGAAGAAAAACAATAACACCATTAGTATTTCTCATTCATAACTTCATAAGGAACATATAGAGGAGAGTATCTACTTCTAGACTAATATTTGTTTTGATATTAGTAATTTCTATAAAACTTATTTAAGATCATTACATACAAGATTTCTTATCCAAGACAAACTACTGGCCTATTTCAATATTCTATTCTAAGTGCCTTTCCTAAACTTAGCTTTTAGCTAGAACCCTATTTAGACTTTAGAATCTGACCTCTGTAATAAGCCCTAAAATCCCCTTTATAGAATAAGGGAGGAACAAGCATGAGGCTTAATTACATTAACATTTCATTTCATTTGCACTATAATTCGAGATATTCTTATTTTGTTACATGCAATCATCTAAGGAAAATGGAAGAGTAAAAGACCACATGCCATATTCCTTGAATGCAGACACGCCAACTCCTTAAAAGGTAGAGTTTGTTGTAATTGTGTTGAATCCTCATCCTTGTTGACCAAAGAAGATTATCCAATAGCAGCTCTAGCAAAAACTTGTGTATTTTCTAGAAACAACACGCACATTGCCAAGGTTAACTAGTCTGACACTTCTCCTACATGCCAGCTTGAAAACATTCCACCTTAGCACTACCAATCTGAGTCATCGACCTTAGAGGATATTCACCCATGTTTTCCTCCTGGTGGGACTAGAGAAACTATCACCAACTCCTCGTCAAAATTCCTCAATTTTACTAGGGAGAGGAAATAATTATCACCCTTTGGATCAGTGTCACCCTCATTGTCTGAAGGTTTATTACAAACCTCACATGGAGAAATACATCCTTTCAGATAAAATTTATAGTGCTCACTATCTCTCCTTTCCTCCTCATATTTTACCATCCTCTTTTCTCTATGTTTGAGAAATTCTTTTGAAACTATTTTTTCCCATGGATGGTAATTTCCCATCTTATTACTACACTCCTTGAATTTCCTAAGTCCTACTCTTTCTTTTGGCATATTAGGAGCTCCTTGCATAACATTTTCATCCTCAAAAAGATCTTCCTCATGCTCAAACAAACTCATCTTCTCAAATTCTCAAATCATCATGAAAAACTTACTTGCCAAGGACAAGAACGTCTACACATTCCTTAGGAAAATTCAATTCCCATTCACTTCTTTATTAGCCCTCGACCCTAATTCATTGAAAAATGAATTATGACAAAGAAAAGCAACCAAACAATCTATATTAATTAGGCCATTTGAAGCATGCAAGATTAATGACTAGAAAACTCCTTATGCGAGTGAGTTGATAACTTACAACTCAGTATTGAATCTAAGTCGTTGCTTTTAAAGCTTTTAAAACTTAATCCATTATGATATGATCCTTTTTTTAATGTCCTTAGCAACTTGCTCATAGAAAATAGCAATGCTAGCTCAAGTTTTGTGATCTTTCAATCAACATGTATTGCCAACCTAATCTATGCTTTCATTAATATCAGTGAAGTACACAAGACTAGTTTTTCTTAGAGGGAAACTTTCTTTATACACTTTGTCGCTCATCGTTGGTCCTCCCAAAATTTTAGGGTGAAAATAGTGATGGAAGTTATCCATGCGATGATCTTAGTCCATTCAATCATCCTGCTTTAAAACCTTATCAATGGTTCCTCAATCCTCTTGCTTCTTTCCTTTTTTCTTTATGCTAAATCCCGAGGATCTCCCCACATTTCCCATTTCATTGATGTTCATCACTTGTCATTGATTGAATTCATCCTCGCCTGACTCAATCAGTGATGTAAACATCCCTACAATAGTCTTTAGCTCTTGATTCTATGGTGTCATCTTTGGTTGCATTCATCCTTCCATCGTGCATTGCTAATTTGAACTTTGCACCTAGGGTCTTATTGGCGATGAGAGATGTTGTGGAGGCACCAGTTTTAGACACACAAAATTTTATAAAATAAAAGGCACAAAAGGCATCGCTCATATGATAACTTTAAATTAGAAAAAGAAAAACCTTTTAGAGGACACCCATCACTTATCACTAATTCAAAACTTAAGTTCATAAATGGATTCGTGATGAGCGATAGATCATAAGGCCTTCATCCATTGCTAATTCTCCTCATATATTTTTCAAGCAATTAGTGATGGGACAATTTACAACATTTATAGGGTCCATCACATATTTTTGATATAGGACTTTACATTTAAAACATATCAACAATCATGTGATATAAAATAAATCACCTTAGATCACTCATCGCTATTAGAAATTTGAAGGCTCAAAAGCCATTAGCAATGAGCAATGTCAAGAAAAATATCATTCAATCACTCATCACTAATCCAAGGTGTGAACATATGAATAAATCAAAAATGAGCGATAAGATATGAGGGCCATCACGACTGAAGTGGAAACTTAGAGCACGTGCACTTAAGTTGTTTTAAAAGGGGAACTTCTCTAGGACAGCATGAGAATGAAAAGCTCAAGATGTTCTAAATGATGAAATACATCTAATGTAGAGATCCAAAAGATTCCCTACCTAATCCTTATAAAACAAAAGACCCAGACCTAGGCTTCGAGGGACCAATTACCATATGAATGATATAAGATTTAAAAAGAATGACTAGCACCGGGTAATAAGGAGTTAATGATGAAATAGAACCCTATGAGTATTGATAATGAATAGAACCTTAAACCATCAAAATAACAACCCCATATCCAAATAAAATAAGGGTTTAAGATGGAACAAGAAATTTTTGGGGGTTCCATCAGCCCATAAATTTATTTTTTTAGTTAACACATCAAGGTTTTGCCACTAACACATCAAGGTTTTCCTATTAACACGTCAAATGAAAAAAAATGACTATAAAACCCTAATTCTAGAAGCTTAAAAAAAAATTGTTATAAGAAGTTATGATGTATGTTGTGATATGGAATTCGAGAGATTCTAATATGTTTTGCATTGGATAATAAAATTATTGGATGGTTAATTTTTTGTGAATGTAGCACATATTGGGTGAACCACTTTAAATTTCTGTGTTGATCTCTTTTGTGTTAATTTTCATTGCTATTTCTAGGTTATTTAATTTGCATATAATTGTTAATGTTTATTGCTCTGATCTTCTTGAACCCTAACAAGATGTCCCTTGATGATAGGAACATGATGATGAACAACTCTTGAAGCATGTAGAAGTTGTAAAATTTTCTTATGATGAATTGGTGTTTGCTAGAATAAATGAATCTCCAAGAAATATGGATCAATATAAGAGATACAAAAGAGTGCATGAGTGAACATTGGAAAACTACTCAACCATGTACACAAATTCAATCAAACTCTGTGAAGTTGAAAATACAGATAGTATTATGATTAGGAGTACTAGAATCTCAAAATGTGATCCACTGAAATAATCCTGCATACGAGAGATCAAGATAAAAGGTTCATGAGGCCCCCCAAAAGGAAGATCCCTCCATTGCTTCATTGAAAGAAGCATTAGCATATAACACATCATAGTCCCATGTTAATGCTAAGAGGATAAGAGAACTAACTCAAATTGGGCACAATAGTGTGTAAGAAATGTAGAGATGTACAAGAAATAGAAAAACGATGTGCATCAAGGCACACACGAATAAGGCGACAATCACAAGGAGACATTTTTGTGATATTAAACCATGAGGATCCACAACTATGATGTCAAATTAAAACTCTACACAACCTCCCATTACACTTTATAATTTAATGAATGACAATTTTTTTTAAAATTAACTCCATATGGAACATATTCAATTTTGTGGCACTTTATATGAGTGCATTTACAGGAATATTTGTTGTTATGAGTTCTTATAATTTTATTGTCATGAGGTAGCAATAAAGGAATAGGCCTTTCAAACCTCAAAAAATGACAAATAACTTAAAATGGAAACCCCCTTATACAAGGAATGACCCCTTTGCCAAATTCATTGCAAAAAAAAAAAATGACTCCTCTTTTGCAAATTTTTAACTTAGACAAAAAAATTCAACTCCCCCTATAAACACTTTCCCTTTGCCAAATTCATTCAAAAGTAAAAAGTTGACTACTCTTTTACAAAGTTTTGAACTATGGCAAAAAAAAAATAAAAAAATTGATGCATGGGTGAATTTGTGTTGAATGTAGATTGGCATGGAAAATGAGGAATTCTAATTTTAATACAATTTATTGCTTCACTATTGTTTCCAAGCAAGTCCAAATAGGAGACTCCAATGAGCTCCTTGTATACCATCACATGTGGGGTTTTTTGGGGTCTAAGGGTACATGTATGCCTACACATGGAAGAGTGCTCTGTAGTGAAAAACCATCTGCAATACCCATGTTGTGGTCTCCTTTGGTCTTCAAATCATGCCAAATGAAAGGGCATAGTGCCAATGAAAGGAGGCTAAAAAATTCCTTTATAGAGAATGACATGGTCTAAATCTATGATTGGCAGAGAATAATGCAACTTCACTTATCTTCGCTACTAAACACAATAAGGCTTACCAGCAACAAATGGGTGAAATGGGCACATCATCATAACTACAAATCCAATCTATGAGTTGCCTCAAGAACATTCAAATCATGCTTCTCAGTGGAAAATCATGCCTCCATTCTTCATAGTAGATGTGAATTGTTGTTAATGGTAAATTATGTCGTAGGCCAAAAGAGATAATGGTTATGTTAGAATGGGGTTTGACCTACCTGTAACCTCTCACTCAACATTCAATGCTCCTTCCATGATGGAGGATGTGCAAGGAGTTATAAACTCTGTTGGATGAATCGACCAAGAAGTGTGAAGGTGTGCAGGTCGTGGCTTCAAATTGTTAGCGTAGCTTTTTCCTACTTTTACGTTGCTTGCTTTAAAGTAAGCTAACAAGGAGACAAATCTGTTCTTTCCTTTTTTCTCCCCATATTTTATCCTTTTTTTTTTAAAGGTCTTTATCCGCTTATTTCCTATGGATGGCTTTAAATGCTTGTATCATCTACAGTTTTTGTAATGTGAATAATAAAAAATTTCACATTCTTTTCTAATCTAAAATTTTTTCTTCTGCAAGTTCTATTTTTTCTTTGCTAGCTACATTCAAACTATGCAAGTTTATTAAAATTTTACATGGTATCAAAGCACACGGGAGCTATGAAGAAGGAGCATCAACAATTTTTTTTGTAGGTATTGAAGAATAGAGCTATTAGAAAGAATGGAATTTATGACCTCTACAATGCTCATGCCATTTAACTATTTTGAATGGAAACCAAAGATTCTGCTTCAGCTTAGAAGTAGAGGCTTGTATTGGATAGCCATGGTGATGGAGATTGAATGAAATTTTCTAGTTGAAAAATTCAAATATTTCAACCGCATGGATGAGGATTTCTGTCTTCTATGCTTGTCCATGTCTCTAGAATTGTTGTTTCATGTCGAAGCATGCAAAACTTCAAACAAGGTTTGGACTATGTTGGAGACTCTCTTTGGGAAGCAAGATGAAATGCAAGGTCACATCCTTGAAAATGTGCTCATCTCATTAGACCCAAGTGAATTTGATAAAAATCAAGACTTTTTCACAAAGTTCAAGGCCTTATTACTCCAACTGAAAGGATGCAGAATCGATAAATCCCAAGAAAAAAGAAAATTAATGCTTGCCATTTTGTCAAAATTGGGTCTAGAATATGTTGTATTTGTCTACACTTTTCACACAGTCAGACTTAGAATAGGAGCAACTAGGAAGATTACCACACTCAATGCTTTTATTAAGACCTTGATATGTAAGTAAGATAAGCTCATAAAAATGGGTATATTAAAAAATTCCAAAGCTCATGCCCTTGTTGTACATTCAAGTGGGAAGAACAGTTCAAAACCTAATCAACAATCCAAAGGAAAAGGGAAGAAGGAACCAGATCCAAGAAAGGAAGACAATCCCAAACCTCCAAATGAATCTTCTAGCTCGAAGGAAAAGAAGGACAAAAAGGGGAAATCTAAGTGTAGCTATTGCAAGTGTGGTTATCATCCAAAATAATTATGCATGAAGAAGACCATTGACCTCATGGCCCGAACACTTTAGAAAAATAATCTTGGTAACTTTATTCCAGAAAGTGCAAAGAAGAAAAGGGAAGAAAAGGCACAAAAAACTAGAGGCAATGCATATGCATTAATTGCTATTCATTCTTCTCCAAATGCATGGATCATAGACTCTTAAGCTTCACACCACGTGGAAGCCACAAAATTTATTCTCACATCCATAATACCATATGATGGTAATATTCTCATGGGAGATGACTCTCTAGTAGAGGGGTGATCCCACAATAGTGGTTTACAATTTTTGGCCAAACTAGACACTTAAATATTTTTTTTTACTAAATCTTCACTTTTGGGCACCTATAGCGGCTAAACCATGAGGAATTTGAAGATGACACAAACTAGAGTTTTGTGAAATTTTGTCTGTAGATTCTAAAAATATTTTTTTCAAAAAACAACATTTTTAAAAAGTGACCCTCACTATATAACGCATAAATTTTTTTCCATGAAGGATAAAATTATAATTCTTTTGATTTAGACAACTCAAATTATAATAAGTACAAAGCCAAGTGAATATATAGCAAAGGAAGAAGTGATTCACCTATCCTATGGATTAACAAGGGGCACAAATGAGTAGACAAGTGTCCTATAGGTGTAAACATTAGGATCACTAGGAGTGTGCAAACCAACAACCTCTTTGACCAAATCATAAACCTTGATGCCAAGTGTTGAGTGACCTTTGAGGTGAGATGAAAGTCTTCCAATGCTAATGTTACATATTTTTCAATTCAACTCAAATGGAGGAGCTGGCTGATTGTTTTTCAACATTAAGTGGAATTGCAGATTGAATTTCAAATGTTGTTTCACATCACATTTGCATCGAGTAACAGTTATGCATTTAGTGAAGTTATGGAGTTGCAGAGTGCCATTCAGATGTTATCAATTTAAAAGAAATACAAAATTGATTACATGAGCAAAATTGCATTTCAGATGCTTTTATTCATTTTGAAAAGAACTCATATTTTTACAAGGCTTCATTTGATTTCACAATCAGAATGATATTACAATATTGCATGAAATGCATTTTTTTTCTTTTCAATTGAAATCAAAGATCCACACAAGCCGTGGATATAACTGTGACAACACATTTCTAATAGCACATTGCACTACTAAAGATGTGAAAGAAAATCACATCAGCAATGGCATAGTCATCATTGCCTGATTATCGACGTTCGATGCCGAATGGTGCACCTTGCCTTCTCGAGCTCCACCGACCTGTAAGAGGGAAACAGGGGTGTCAGTGGCTCTGACTATGATCTAACTTATATGATACACCTACAATAGTACAACATACTATTAACAATACATTGAAATAATCAATTAAGTGTTGTATGAAAGAAGTGAGTTGAAGGAGAAATAGTAACATCATGATCATCATCGTGTTTTATGCTAACACTGTTTGCTTCCTTCTACAGGTATAGGTTAAGTCATGAAGCTGAAACATTATTCGAAGACCAAGCATGTGGAGTAAAATGGGCTCCCACAAGGGTAGAGCTCGGCATGCTGCCTTATTCATTAAATTGCCTGATTTTAAAAGATACTTCATCATATACATCGATGAAATGAAATACAATTGAAAGAATAAAACAAAGAATCCATCATGTAATGAAACCAACTATGCATTCATAATG
Source organism: Sequoia sempervirens (assembly GCA_007258455.2). Classification (NCBI taxonomy): domain Eukaryota; kingdom Viridiplantae; phylum Streptophyta; class Pinopsida; order Cupressales; family Cupressaceae; genus Sequoia; species Sequoia sempervirens. The sequence goes on along the minus strand of VDFB02000017.1, from coordinate 335,112,607 downwards.
ATCAGGGTTGCTTTCTAAAGGTTATAGGTGAATAGTGAGTTTAGTTCACTTAATAAATTCAACTGAGCACAATTACATCAGGTATTGTTGAATAACTTCATTTTTTGTGCTGATTGTAATCATATATCATGTAAGTTTCAATTCATCAAATCTTTCTCGGATAGTGAACACGCATACATTATGCCTTAATGTTTTGTTCTAATTTTATCATCAAAGAGAGCAGTTTCTGAGAGCAGTTTGTTCAGTGAAATATAAAAATGCATGATGAGGAGCATGTTGCTCATGAGAACAAACACGGACAGTGCACCTGAGTGTTAGATGAATGTCTAGTTCTAAGTTGACTGGTAAAACAAACACAGTATTATGAATATCAAGCAAGTAATCAGAATGCAAATTCAAAGAGGAGTTCAAATGATTTAAGGGGGCTCAAATTTTCTACACATAGAGTAGTTATCAAATACTACAGATAAGCTTCAAGAATGAAGAGTATCAATGTTCATGCAAATCTCTATGAATAGAAATCTATGTTGTTGTATGGATCATCTATCAATGCTTAAGACAAGGCAGCAATTACTGTTCATTCAAACTACTTCAGAAAGTTACTTGAACAAATTGTCAAAGCCAACTAACCTTTTATGTCTTAGGCAATATTGCATAGCAGGGATTGTTCTGTTGTGTCTTCAAAAGAGTTACAAGTGTCAAAGTAAGACATCACTTGTAATTGGTCGAGCCATGAATTAAATACAACAAATACATAGGATTTTGATCATTTTCAGATTACTCAGTTAAGTTCTTGTCAGAACAGTAAGGTAAAGGTTCTGTCATATCTACAAGATGAGCAACAGAATACAGTTGGAGACCATAATGGAATGTACAGTTTCGAGCTCAATACACATATGAGATTTTAAATTTTAGATATATTTTTTAGAAATCTTGCAAAACATCACTAGTTATTTGAGTCAAAATTTGAAGAATAAATTCAAGCAAATATACAGTTTTATCACCATTTTCAATTATCTTTTTCTAAATACACATAGCCAAGAGGCTTTACATTTCCAGTGCGGTGTTATCCAGGTGAGGGTCTGTTATAAATGGTGAGATAAAATGAAAAGGATGGAGGTCGAGCTTCAAAAGAGAAGAAAACACAGTTTTCTTTAATGATTTCAATTACCCACTTTCAGTTTTGTTTTCAAAATACAGAAAATACAATAACCACAACAACCCATGTCAGGATTTCCCAACTGAATGATGAAATTATAGTCTTGTCCAAATTTCATAATTCCCACAAGCAGATATACATTCAAAAGGCATAAAGATGGGTTTAATGTTCTAAGTCGAGCCCGAAATTCAAAATAATGGTTTCTAAGGTATGCATTTGGCATGGCCTAAACATGTCCAAAATCTATATTTCAAGATGGATCCTTCAAATCTTTCAAAGAACCAAAGAAATTAGACAGAAATTACCAGTTCGAGGCCAAAGTAGACACTCTAGCCGCCGCTTAAGCCCCAGATAGCTTTCAAATGCAAGGGATTCGAGTTCTCAAGAGATGGTCGAGCTCTCACAGTGGAATAGAGCACAACAATAATAGATTCGAACATAGAAGAACAAGAAGATAATGATATTAGACTGTGTATAGCTGTGGCCTTAGGGTCAGAAGAAGAACAAAATGTGATGCTATAAAAGTCATGAATGTATGATACAGAGCTTACCCCTATGCGGTAGGAGGAAGATAATAACACAAGGAAAGCTCTTGTGGAAGTGTACTGACAGGGACGAGTTCGAGTTCTTGTCGGCCGAGGTGAATCAAAGCACAATAAACGAAAATTGGAGAGTAGGTTTATACAGTCCGCAGCCTTAGTGGTCAGTTTTCTTTTAAGAAATGAAGTATAAATTTCTATGCAAAGAAAAATGAAGCTTACCCATCATAGTTTCGACTGTCAGAAGGCACAAAATGGTTCCTCATGGCTTATCAGCTCGAGCTTGGCAGAGTCATGGCGGCAACAGAAGTTCTCTTCAAATTAGGGAGTGTGCAAAATGAAGTGATGATTAGGGTTTGACCCTATTTTCACTTTCCCTAATTCGATCATCATCATCCAAAATTTTTGATTAAAGCACATGTCAAAATTTGAATGGAGGTGGAAATTCTAATCTTTACATTATGACTTTAGTAAAACCTGAACTCTAATGTATATGTGAGGGCTGGAATTCTTATGCTAGGTCGGCTTGAAAAGTATTTATGACTTTCTTTGTTGCCTTTGTGAGTTTGATGTCTAATCTGGTGTTATTGCTTTATGTTTTCTTGCTATTTTTAGCAGATCTTTTATTGACTTTTCCTTTTGGTTAGATTCTAGACTTGTCTTGGAGAGATAAGGTGTTTTTTGTGCTTTTAAAGCAAGATTAGCATATTTTTAGAAGATTGACAGTCTAATCATAAAAGCATTGTGCTTTTTTCTGCTTGAAAGCAGTTTTTGAGTTTGTTTGAGGCCTTTTTTCCTTGAGCTTTTTTCTGAGCTCGAATTAGGGTTTTCTTGAGAGTTCTTTTCATAGACTTAGTCTTTCAACTCTCCATTCTTAGTAGTTCATTTGGGAGTTTCTTGCCCTCACACATTTCGGGGAGCTTGTAAACCTTTTGATACTCAGTTTTGACAGATTGGCACTCTTCCAGTTTTAATAGTGCATCGGATTTCTCCTTCTTATTTTCTATCTCAAATTTTGTAATGGCAATCTGATATATTTTTGTTTCCAAATTGGAATCCTTTTATGTATTGCTGTTATAGGTTGTGTTTCAGAATTACATGTTTCGGGTTGCATGTTGTATTTGTTTTCCAGATCTTCATGCAAATCACTGATGGGATATGTGCCAATGAGATTGTGAGGATTACTGTAATAGAGAAGTTGTTATGAGTAGTTAGGTATGAATTCTTATAAGTTTGGTGAATCATCTTCTAGAAATAAGTTTTTATGTTCAGTCATCTTTCATCCCATTCCTCAAAAGTTGTTTTAGAATAGAATTCATCATTCGGAGAACCAGCTCACTCTGGAGATTCCTCTTTCCTGTAGATCACCCACATCCGAAAGAGGTTTCCATGTTTCAGTAGTTTACTGAATACTACATTCAGCAGGGTGCAAAACTATTGATAATAGTTTTTGGCACGCCCAGTGGGACTCTGAAAAAGAATTTCAGAGAAGTTTTAATCTTTTAAAGTTGCTGTCTGGTGTATGCAACGGGTTTTTTAGCCTTTGGAGGCCCTTTTCAATATACCTGGTGACTCTGTTCTCTGATTTTCAAGCAGATCCAGTGTGAACAGTGCACAAAAGAACACATACTGATGGGTCAGGTGTTCTCTTCAGAATTTTTAGCCTTTGGAGGCATAGTCATCAAACACCATGGCGACTCTGAGAAGCCTTTTCTGGTTTCAAAATGATCAAGTGCTGGTATGTTGTTAAGATTCTAAGTTTTTGCTCATTTTTAGCCTTTAGATGAACAAGCATGTCAAGGATTCATGATAATATGTCATACCATCCATCGTATCATGAAGGCCCAACGTATCCATATTCGTATCAACCATATCAGCATAATCATGCTGCTTGTTTCAGTTCCATGACTTTTCAAAATCAACATACCTAGTATAGTTGCCGCCCACCCACTCTTGCTCATTATTCATCTCAGCCCTCATAAGTTCCAAATCAGTTCCAAGAGACTGAAGACTTGAGCTTCAATGATATAGATTAGTAGGAGGGGATTGCAAGTATAAAGAGCACATTGCTTGATTACATGAGTCAGTTGGAGGAGATCAAGAAGTAGCTTGAGTATAATCAACAGTAGGAGGAGCTGGCTTATTAAGCCTATCTTTGTGATCAGGAGCTGGAGACCCAAAGAGCATAGTTTAAGGAGGATTTAGAGAGAAAGGCCACAGCAAAGACAAATATTTTGCTTGCTTGGTGTCAAAAGTTGGAAGCTCAAATAGCTCCTGTCAGTTTTGAACATCCTATTCAAGAAGAGGATCATAAATTCAAGTTTCTAGGTTTTATGAAAACTGAGCCTCCTAACCCGACCAAAATCAAAATTCCTAGCTTTAGAGATTTTTCACCTTTACAAGAATCTAGGTTTGAACTTTATGAACCTGTGAGCATTAAAGACCAATACATTTGGAAGCAACCCCTTTTCCAACAGGAAACTCCAAAGTTCTCACAAGTTTCCTAGCCAAATAATTCAGGTTGTCCCATCTCTATTGAAGACAGACCTATTGACTCAGGAAATGACTCATCATTCACCATGGAAGAAGCTGGAAGAGTAAATTTATTGCATATAGCTATGGAGGAATATCGTTTGCAGCAACAAAAGATTAAATGAGAAGAGCCTTGTTTTGTGGAAGATGATGAAAAGTGTTCAAAAGAACAATTGTTGCAACATACTCAGCATGAAGTTGCTGCCGATTACACTCCTTTCTCAGTTGAACCTAGGAGTGTTGCATATTAAGAGGAAGTTGGTTCATTGGAGTAGAATAATATAGATGATTATTTTGAAGTATCTAGTTGGTACAATGAAGGAGAAGACTCAGAACATCAAGAGAAATTCCTACAAGAGATAAAGGAGGCTATGTTTGAGGAACCACAGATTCTAAGTGAAGAAATGGCCAATAGTTCTCAAGTTTTGCTTTATTTTTTCAATGAATTGCCATATTATGTGGATAGTGAAGAAAGCACATCTCATATTGCATCCATACCAGCCCCAGAACAACAAGAAGTTCCAAAATATGATGTTTTAATACCGCAGGAAAGTGGTCGAGAAGAATATTTTCCAAGCTGACATTGAACTTTTCTGCTCACGCTTAGAGGATATGACAACATCCTTGGAGGAAGGTTACTCTGATCTGAAGGAGTAAGGAGGGAAGGTGGTTGAGTTCTCAAGTGAATCACCGGTTACGGGGTAGTCTAACCAGTAGAATGATCTTGACTGGTCAGATGAGCTACCTTTTTGTGACACAGAGGAGCTTGAAGCTAATATGTCAAATGAGGATCAGTTGGAGAAAGCTATCTTGTTGTTTGAATCTTTGTCTGCCCTTGTTGAAGAAAAGGGTCTAATTTTGGAGAGCATCTCGTTAGATAACGTTGAGGGAGTTGAACCTATATCCATTGTTTCTAAGATCTCCCTAAGAATGGATAGTTTCGATGAGTTATTAACCACTCTTATGGAGGAAGGTGACCCATTAACTATGAAAGAGGAGTTAGTATGTCAATCCATTATGCAAGGATAGGATGGTGTTGTCATCACTGATCATTTGGGTTGCTTTACCTCCAGTCCTAGGTTATCAAGGGGATGTCCTATTAGGCACCTAACTTGGTCAAAAATGAGCAAGGAGAAGCAGCCCTATGATAATGCTGATGTCGAGCAGCAAATGAAGTATTCAATTATGCATGAGCTATTCATTTTTCCACCCAATCACCACTAGTTTAGATGTCCAAAGACATGGGTAAGCGATTCCTTTTTCTGAGCCTTGGAATGATGTTGCAACAAATTGTTGAATATTTGATACTTCTCCACATCTTTTGGTGGATTTACAAGCTAATTAAACTTTGCAGATTACAAAGAAAGGGTAGTTACTTTTTTGAGCCAGTTAATGGCTTTGTTTAAATAGCCTTGGCATCATTTAGTGTGGGATAGAATAGTTTCAAATAAGTGTGTTGCGCACATTTATTTTCAATAGTTTGCTTTCTCTAAGCACTGATGCACATCGTATTGTTGGCCACTAAGGCCTGTTAGTTTGCTTTTAGTTTAGTTTCATTTTCTTGCTGTTGTTTGGAGTTTTCCTGTTTGAAGTTTCTAAGTTTCAAGAAGGGGAAGAATTGACTCTACACCCAATGAATTGTTTAAGGGCCACTGATCTATGCTTAGCAGGCAAGCATATAGCGAAAATTGCCAAAATGTTACATATTTTTCGCCTCAGCTCAAATGGAGGAGCTAGTTGATTTTTTTCAACATTAAGTGGAATTGCAAATTGAATTTTAAATGTTGTTTCACATCACATTTTCCTAAAGTAGCAGTTATGCATTTTAGTGAAGTTATGGAGTTGCATAGTGCCATTCAGATGTTGCTGATTTAAAAGAAATACAAAATTGAGTACATGAGAAAAATTGCATTTCAGACGCTTTTATTCATTTCGAAAAGAACTCATATTTTTACAAGGCTTCATTTGATTTCACAATCAGAATGATCTTACAATATTGCATGAAATGCATTTTTTTTCTTTTCAATTGAAATCAAAGATCCACACAAGCCGTGCATATAACTATGACAACACATTTCTAATAACACATTGCACTACTGAAGATGCGAAAGGAAATCACATAAGCAATCACATAATCATCATTTCCTGAATATCAACGTTCGATGCCGAATGGTGCACCTTTCGTTCTCGAGCTCCGTCGACCTGTAAGAGGGAAAGAGGGGTGTCAGTGGCTCTGACTATGATCTAAGTTATATGATACACCTACAATAGTACAACATACTATTAACAATACATTGAAACAATCAATTAATTTTTGTATGAAAGAAGTGAGTTGAAGGAGAAATAGCAACATCATGATCATCATCGTGTTTTATGCTAACACTATTTTCTTCCTTGTGCAGGTATAGGTTAAGTCATGAAGCTAAAACATTATTCGAAGACCAAGCATGTGGAGTAAAATCGGCTCCCACAAGGGTAGAGCTCGACATGCTTCCCTATTCATTAAATGGGCTAATTTTAAAAGATACTTCATCGTATACATCGATGAAATGAAATACAACTAAAAGAATAAAATAGAGAATCCATCAGGTAACAAAACCAACTGTGCATTCATAATGATCAGGGTTTCTTTCTGAAGGCTATAGGTGAATAGTGAGTTTAGTTCACTTAATAAATTCAACTGAGTGCAATTACATCAGGTATTGCTGAATAACTTCATTTTCTGTGTTGATTGTAATCATATATCATGTAAGTTTCAATTCATCAAATCTTTGTTGGATAGTGAACACGCATACATTATGCCTTAATGTTTTGTTCTAATTTTATCATCGAAGAGAGTAGTTTCTGAAAGTAGTTTGTGTAGTGAAATATAAAAATGCATGAAGAGTAGCATGTTGCTCATGAGAAAAAACATAGACAGTGCACCTAAGCGTTAGATGAATGTCTAGTTCTAAGTTGACTGGTAAAACAAACATAGTATTATGAATATCAAGCAAGTAATCAGAATGCAGATTCAAGGAGGAGTTCAAATGATTTAAGGGGGCTTAGATTTTCTACATAGAGAGCATTTTTCAAATACTACAAATGAGCTTCAAGAATGAAGAGTATCAATGTTCATGCAAATGTCTATGAATAGAAAGCTATGTTTCTGTATGGATCATCTATCAATGCTTAAGGCAAGGCAGCAATTACTGTTCATTCAAACTGCTTTAGAAAGTTACTTGAACAAATTGTCAAAGCCAACTAACCTTTTATGTCTTAGGCAATATTGCATAGCAGGGATTGTTCTATTGTGTCTTCAAAAGAGTTACAAGTGTCAAAGTAAGACATCACTTGTAATTGGTTGATCCATGAATTAAATACAACAAATACATAGGATTGTGATCATTTTTAGATTACTCAGTTAAGTTCTTGTCAGAACAATAAGGTAAAGGTTTTGTCATATCTAGAAGATGAGCAATAGAATATAGTTGGAGACCATAATGGAACGTACAATTTCGAGCTCAACACACATGAGATTTTAAATTCAAGACAATTTTTTTAGAAATCTTGCTAAATATTGCTGGTTATTTGAGTCAAAATCTAAAGAATAAATTCAGGCAAATATACAGTTTTATCACAATTTTCAATTATCTTTTTCTGAATACACATAGCCAGGAGGCTTTACATTTCCAGTGTAGTGTTATCCAGGTGAGGGTCTATTATAAATGGTGAGATAAAATGAAAAGGATGGAGATCGAGCTTTAGAAGAGAAGAAAACACCATTTTCTTTAATGATTTCAATTACCCACTTTCAGTTTTGTTTTCAAAATACAGAAAATGCAATAACCACGACAACCCATGTTAGGATTTCGCAACTGAATGATGAAATTACAGTCTTGTCCAAATTTCATAATGCCCACAAGTAGATATACATTTCGAAAGGCATAAAGAGGGGTTTGTTGTTCTAGGTCGAGCTCGAAATTCAAAATAATGCTTTCTATAGTGTGCATTTGGCATGCCTAAACATGGCCAAAATCTATGTTTCAAGAGGGAGCCTTCCAAGTTTTTAGAGAACCATAGAAAGTAGAGAGAAATTACCAGTTTGAGGCTGAAGTAGACACTCTAGCCGCCGCTTAAGCTACAGATAGCTTCCGTATGCAAGGGATTCGAGTTCTCAAGAGATGGTTGAGCTCTCACAGTGGAATAGAGCACAACAATAATAGATTCGAACACAAAAGAACAAGGATATAATGATATTAGACTATGTATAGCCGCGGCCTTAGGTTCAGAAGAAGAAAAAAATGTGATTCTATATAAGTCATGAAGCTATGATAGAGAGCTTACCCCTGCATTGTAGGAGGAAGATAATAACACAAGGAAAGCTCTCATGGAAGTGTACTAATAGAATCGAGTTTGAGTTCTTGTCTGTCGAGGTGAATCAAAGCACAGTAAAGGAAAATCGAAGAGTAGGTTTATACAGTCTGCAACCTTAGTGGTCAGTTTTCTTTTAAGAAATGAAGTAGAAATTTCTATGCAAAGAAAAATGAAGCTTACCCATCATAGTTTCGACTATCAAAAGTTAGAAAATGGTTCCTCAAGGCTTATGAGCTCGAGCTTGGCAGAGTCATGACGGCGGCAAAAGTTTTCTTTGAATTAGGTAGTGTGAAAAATGAAGTGATGATTAGGGTTTGACCCTATTTTCACTTTCCCTAATTCGATCATCATCATCCAGAATTTTTGATTAAAGCACATGTCAAATTTTGAATGGAAGTGGAAATTCTAATCTTTACATTATGACTTTACTAAAACCTAAACTCTAATGTATATGTGAGGGCTGAAATTCTTATCCTAGGTCGGCTTGAAAAGTCTTTATGACTTTCTTTGTTGCCTTTGTGAGTTTGATGTTTATTCTTGTGTTAGTGATTTAGGAAAAAATCAATTAATGGTGTAAGGGTGAATACATATGACCTAGTTTCCTTTGTTTAGGGTCATTTACCTTGATTAGGGTTTTATTTTAGTTGATTTTAAAAGAAATCAATGAGGGATTTTAGCAAGATGATGAAGGGATAATTGGTATGATTAATGCCTTTATGAGTTTTGAGGACAATCATAACATTATAATGGAGAAATAAGGAGTTTTTTTTCTTTCTGCAAAAGATTTCCAATCTTTAAATTGCAAAAATAGGCAAATTGTAAAAATCTGCATCTTGTAAAGTAGAAGCATAAAAGCGATATTCTATAAATTGCTTTATGTTTTCTTGCTATTTTTAGCAGATCTTTTATTGACTTGTCCTCTTGGTCAGATTCCAGACTTGTCTTGGAGAGATAAGGTGTTTTTTGTGCTTTTAAAGCAAGATTAGCCTATTTTTAGAAGCTTGACAGTGTAATCTTAAAAGCATTGTGCTTTTTCTGCTTTAAAGCAGTTTTTGAGTTTGTTTGAGGCCTTTTTCTTTGAGCTTTTTTTTGAGCTCGGATAGGGTTTTCTTGAGAGATCTTTTGATAGACTTATTCTTTCAACTCTCCATTCTCAGCAGTTCAGTTGGGAGTTTCTTGCCCTCACACATTTCAGGGAGCTTGTAAACCTTTTGATACTCAGTTTTGATAGATTGGCACTCTTCCAATTTTAATAGAGCATCAGATTTCTCCTTTTATTTTTTGTCTCAAATTTTGTAATGGCAATCTGATATATTTGTGTTTTCAAATTGGAATCCTTTTATGTCTTGCTGTTATAGGTTGTGTTTCAGAATTACATGTTTTAGGTTGCATGTTGTATTTGTTTTCCAAATCTTCATGCAAATCACCGATGGGATATGTGCCAATGAGATTGTGAGGATTACTATAATAGAGAAGTTGTTATGAGTGGTTAGGTCTGAATTCTTATAAGTTTAGTGAATCATCTTTTAGAAATAGGTTTTAATGCTCAGTCATCTTTCATCCCTTTCCTCAAAAGTTGTTTTAGAATAGAATTCATCATTTAGAGAACCAGCTCACTCTGGAGATTCCTCTTTCACGCAGATCACCCACATCTGAAAGAGGTTTCCATGTTTCAGTAGTTTGCTGAATACTACATTCAGCAGGGTGCAAAACTATTGATAACAGTTTTTGGCATGCCCGATGGGACTCTAAAAAATAATTTTAGAGAAGTTTTAATCTTTTAAAGTCGCTATATGGTGTATGCAGCAGGTTTTTTATCCTTTGGAAGCCCTTTTAAATATACCTGATGACTTCATTCTCTAATTTTCAAGTAGATCCACTGTGAACAGTGCACAAAAGAACACATACTGAAGGGTCAAGTGTTCTCTTCAAAAATTTTAGCCTTTGGAGGCATAGTCATCAAACACCATGGCGACTCTGAGAAGCCTTTTCTGGTTTCAAAATGATCAAGTGCTGGTATGCTGTTAAGATTCTAAATTTTTGCTCATTTTTAGCCTTTAGATGAACAAGCATGTCAAGGCTTCATGATAATATGTCATACCATCTGTTGTATCATGAAGGCCCAACGTATCCATACTCGTATCAACCATATATGTGTAATCATGTTGCTTGTTTTAGTTCCATGACTTTTCAAAATCAACATACCCAATATAGTTGCCACCAACCCACCCTTGCCACTAAAGACTTGAGCTTCAATGATATAGATCAGTAGGAGGGAATTGCAAGTATAAAGAGCACATTGCTTGATTACATGAGTCAGCTGGAGGAGATCAAGAAGTAGCTTGAGTATAATCAACAGCAGGAGGAGCTGGCTTATCAAGCCTATCTTTGTGATTAGGAGCTAGAGACCCAAAGAGCATAGTTTGAGGAGGATTTAGAGAGAAAGGCAGCCATATAGACAAATATTTTGCTTGCTCAGTGTCAAAAGTTGGAAGCTCAAATAGCTCCTGTCAGTTCTGAACATCCTATTCAAGAAGAGGATCATAAATTCAAGTTTCCAAGTTTTATGAAAACTGAGCCTCCTAACCCGACTAAAATGAAAATTCCTAGCTTTAGAGATTTTTCACCTTTGCGAGAATCTAGGTTTGAACTTTCTGAACATGTGAGCATTCAAGAGCAATACATTTGGAAGCAACCCCTTTTCCAGCAAGAAACTCCAGAGTTCTCATAAGTTTCCCAGCCAAATAACTATGATTATCTCGTCTCTATTTTAAGACAGACCTATTGACTCGGGAAATGACTCATCATTCGCCACGGAAGAAGCTGGAAGAGTAAATTTATTGTATATAGCTATGGATGAATATTTTTTGCAGCAACAAAAGATTTGACAAGAAGAGCCTTGTTTTGTGGAAGATTATGAAAAGTGTTCAAAAGAACAATTGTTGCAACATACTGAGCAGGAAGTTGCTGCTGATTGCACTCCTTTCACGGTTGAACCCAAGAGTGTTGCATATTCAGAGGAAGTTAGTTCATTGGAGCAATAGAATATTGATGATTATTTTGAAGTATCTAGTTGGTACAGGGAAGGAGAAGACTCATAACATCAAGAGCAATTCCTACAAGAGATAAAGGAGGCTGTGTTTGAGGAACAACAGATTCCAAGTCAAGAAATGGCCAATAGTTCTCAAGTTCTACCTAATTTGTTTAATGAATTGCCATATTATGTGGATAGTGAAGAAAGTACATCTCATATTGCATCCATACCAACCCCAGAACAACAAGAAGAAGTTCCAAACTCTGATGTTTTACTACCGTAGGAAAGTGGTCAAGAAGATATTTTCCAAGCTGACATTGAACTTTTTTGCTCACTCTTAGAGGATATGACAGCATCCTTGGAGGAAGGTTACTCTGATCTGAAGGAGCAAGGAGGGAAGGTGGTTGAGTTCTTAAGTGAATCACTGGTTATGGGGTAGTCTAACCAGTAGAATGATCTTGACTGGTCAAATGAGCTTTCTTTTTGTGACAGAGAGGAGCTTGAAGCTGATATGCCAAATGAGGATTAGTTGGAGAAAGCTATCTTGTTGTTTGAATCATTGCCTACCCTTGTTGAAGAAAAGGATCTGATTTTGTAGAGCGTCCTGTTAGATAACATTGAGGGAGTTGAACCTATATCCATTGTTTCTAAGATCTCCCCAAGAATGGATAGTTTCGATGAGTTATTAGCCACTCTTATGGAGGAAGGTGACCCATTAACTATGAAAAAGGAGTTAGTATGGCAAGCCATTATGCATGGAGAGGATGGTGTTGTCATCACTAATCATTCGGGTTGCTTTACCTCCAGTCCTAGGTTATCAAGGGGATGTCCTATTAGGCACCTAACTTGATCAGAAATGAGCAAGGAGAAGCAACCCTATGATAATGCTAATGTCGAGCAGCAAATGAAGTATTCAATTATGCATGAGCCATTCATTTTTCCACCCAATCACCACATGTTCAAAAGTCCAGAGACGTGGGTAAGCGATTCCTTTTTCCTCCTTGTAATGATGTTGCAACAAATTACTGAATATTTGATATTTGTCCACATCTTTTGGTGGATTTACAAGCTGATTAAACTTTGTAGTTTACAAAGAAAGGGCAGTTACTTTTTTGAGCCAGTTAATGGCTTTGTTTAAACAACCTTTGCATCATTTAGTGTAGGATAGAATAGTTGCAAATAAGTGTGTTGCGCACATTTCTTTTCAATAGTTTGCTTTCTCTAAGCAGCGCTGTGCATAATATTGTTGGCCACTAACACCTGTTAGTTTGCTTTCAGTTTTGTTTCATTTTCTTGCTGCTATTTGGAGTGTTGTTCAAGTTTTTTGAGTTTCAAGAAGGGGTAGAATTGACTCCACACCCAATGAATTGTTTAAGGGCCACTGATCTATGCTTAGTAGGCAAGCATATAGTGGAAATCACAAAAATGTTACATATTTTTCGCCTCAGCTCAAATGGAGGAGCTGGCTGATTGTTTTTCAACATTAAGTGGAATTGCAAATTGAATTATAAATGTTGTTTCACATCACATTTGCATCGAGTAATAGTTATGCATTTTAGTGAAGTTATGGAGTTGTAGAGTGCCATTCAGATGTTGTTGATTTAAAAGAAATACAAATTTGAGTTCATGAGAAAAATTACATTTTAGATGCTTTTATTCATTTTGAAAAGAACTCATATTTTTACAAGGCTTCATTTGATTTCACAATCAGAATGATATTACAATATTGCATGAAATGCATTTTTTTTCTTTTCAATTGAAATAAAAGATCCACACAAGCCATGGATATAACTATGACAACACATTTCTAATAGCACATTGCACTACTAAAGATGCGAAAGGAAATCACATAAGCAATGGCATAGTCATCATCGCCTAATTATCGACGTTCGATGCCGAATGGTGCACCTTGCCTTCTCGAGCTCCGCCAACCTATAAGAGGGAAAGAGGGTTGTCAGTGGCTCTGACTATGATCTAACTTATATGATACACCTACAATAGTACAACATACTATTAACAATACATTGAAACAATCAATTAAGTGTTGTATGAAAGAAGTGAGTTGAAGGAGAAATAGTAACATCATGATCATCATCATGTTTTATGCTAACACTGTTTGCTTCCTTGTGCAGGTATAGGGTAAGTCATGAAGCTGAAACATTATTCGAAGACCAAGCATGTGGAGTAAAATGGGCTCCCACAAGGGTAGAGCTCGGCATGCTTCCCTATTCATTAAATGGGTTGATTTTAAAAGATACTTCATCATATACATCGATGAAATAAAATACAACTGAAATAGTAAAATAGAGAATCCATCAGGTAATGAAACCAACTATGCATTCATAATGATCAAGGTTGCTTTCTGAAGGCTATAAGTGAACAATGAGTTTAGTTCACTTAATAAATTCAACTGAGTGCAATTACATCAGGTATTGCTAAATAACTTCATTTTCTGTGCTAATTATAATCATATATCATGTAAGTTTCAATTCATCAAATCTTTCTCGGATAGTGAACACGCATACATTATGCCTTAATGTTTTGTTCTAATTTTATCATCAAAGAAGTAGTTTCTGAAAGTAGTTTGTGCAATGAAATATAAAAAATTAATGAAGAGTAGCATGTTGCTCATGAGAACAAGTACAAATAGTGCACCTAAGTGTTAGATGAATGTCTAGTTCTAAGTTGACTAGTAAAACAAACACAGTATTATGAATATCAAGCAAGTAATCAGAATGCAGATTCAAGGAGGAGTTTAAATGATTTAAGGGGGCTCAAATTTTCTACACACTGAGTAATTTTCAAATACTATGGATGAGCTTTAAGAATGAAGAGTATCAATGTTCATGAAAATGTCTATGAATAGAAAGCTATGTTGGTGTACAGATCATCAATCAATGCTTAAGGCAAGGCAACAATTACTGTTCATTCAAACTGCTTCAGAAAGTTACTTGAACAAATTGTCAAAGCCAACTAACCTTTTATGTCTTAGGCAATATTGCATAGCAGGGATTGTTCTATTGTGTCTTCAAAAGAGTTACAAGTGTCCAAGTAAGACATCACTTGTAATTGGTTGAGCCATGAATTAAATACAACAAATACATAAGATTTTGATCATTTTCAGATTACTCAGTTAAGTTCTTGTCAAAACAGTAAGGTAAAAGTTTTGTCAATCTACAAGATGAGAAATAGAATACAGGTTGAGACCATAGTGGAATGTACAGTGTTGAGCTCAACACACATACGAGATTTTAAATTCAAGACAAATTTTTCAGATATCTTGCAAAACATCATTGGTTATTTGAGTCAAAATTTGAAGAATAAATTCAAGCAAATATATAGTTTTATCACCATTTTCAATTATCATTTTTTGAATACACATAGCAAGGAGGCTTTACATTTCCAGTGTAGTGTTATCCAGGTGAGGGTCTATTATAAATGGTGAGATAAAATGAAAAGGATGGAGGTCGAGCTTCAAAAGAGAAGAAAACACAGTTTTCTTTAATGAGTTCAATTACCCACTTTCAGTTTTGTTTTCAAAATATAGAAAATACAATAACCAAGACAACCATGTCAGGATTTCGCAACTAAATAATGAAATTATAGTCTTGTCCAAATTTCATAATTCCCACAAGTAGATATACATTCAGAAAGGCATAAAGAGGGGTTTGCTGGTCTGGGTTGAGCCCGAAATTCAAAATAATGCTTTCTACAGTACGCATTTGGCACGACCTGAACATGGCTAAAATCTATGTTTCAAGAGGAAGCCTTCTAAGTTTTTATACAACCAAAGAAAGTAGAGAGAAATTACCAATTTGAGGCCAAAGTAGACACTCTAACTATGGCTTAAGCTACATATAGCTTCCAAATGCAAGGGATTCGAGTTCTCAAGAGATGGTCGAGCTGTCATAGTGGAATAGAGCACAACAATAATAGATTCGAACATAGAAGAACAAGGAGATAATGATATTAGACTGTGTATAGCCGCGGCCTTAGGGTCAGAAGAAGAACAAAATGTGATGCTATAAAAGTCATGAATCTATGATAGAGAGCTTACCCCTACGTGATAGGAGGAAGATAATAACACAAGGCAAGCTCTCGTGGAAGTGTACTGACAAGGCTGAGTTCGAGTTCTTGTCGGCCAAGGTGAATCAAAGCACAGTAAAGGAAAATCGAAGAGTAGGTTTATACAGTCCGCAGCCTTAGTGGTAAGTTTTCTTTTAAGAAATGAAGTAGAAATTTCTATGCAAAGAAAAATGAAGCTTACCCATCATAGTTTCGACTGTCAGAAGGCAAAAAATGGTTCCTCAAGGCTTATGAGCTCGAGCTTGGCAGAGCCATGGCAGCGGCAGAAGTTTTCTTTGAATTAGGGAGTGTGCAAAATTAAGTGATGATTAGGGTTTGACCCTATTTTCACTTTCCCTAATTCGATCATCATCATCCAAAATTTTTGATTAAAGCACATTTCAAATTTTGAATGGAGGTGAAAATTCTAATATTTACACTATGACTTTACTAAAACCTGAACTCTAATGTATATGTGAGGGCTGAAATTCTTATGCTAGGTCGGCTTGAAAAGTTTTTATGACTTTCTTTGTTGCCTTTGTGAGTTTGATGTTTAATCTTGTGTTATTGATTTAGGAAAAAATCAATTAATGGTGTAAGGGTGAATACATATGACCTAATCTCCTTTGTTTAGGGTCATTTACCTTGATTAGGGTTTTATTTTAGTTTATTTTAAAAGAAATCAATGAGGGATTTTAGCAAGATGAAGGGATAATTGGTATGATTAATGTCTTTATGATTTTTGAGGAAATCATAACATTATAATGGAGAAATAAGGAGTTTTTTTTCTTTTTGCAAAAGATTTCCAATCTTTAAATTGCAAAAATAGGCAAATTGTAAAAATCTGCATCTTGTAAAGCATAAGCATAAAAGTGATATTCTATAAATTGCTTTATGTTTTCTTGCTATTTTTAGCAGATCTTTTATTGACTTTTCCTCTTGGTCAAATTCTAGACTTTTCTTGGAGAGATAAGGTGTTTTTTGTGCTTTTAAAGTAGGATTATCCTATTTTTAGAAGCTTGACAGTGTAATCATAAAAGCATTTTGCTTTTTTCTGCTTTAAAGCAGTTTTTGAGTTTTTTTTAGGCCTTTTTCCTTGAGCTTTTTTTTGAGCTCGGATTAGCATTTTCTTGAGAGTTCTTTTGATAGACTTAGTCTTTCAACTCTCCATTCTCAGCAGTTCATTTGGGAGTTTCTTGCCCTCACACATTTTGGGGAGCTTGTAAACCTTCTGATACTCAGTTTTGATAGATTGGCACTCTTCTAGTTTTAATAGAGCAGCAAAATTCTCCTTCTTATTTTCTGTCTCAAATTTTGTAATGGCAATCTGATATATTTGTGTTTTCAAATTGGAATACTTTTATGTCTTGCTATTATAGGTTATGGTTCAGAATTACATTTTTCAGGTTGCATGTTGTATTTTTTTCCAGATCTTCATGCAAATCACTGATGGGATATGTGCCAATGAGATTGTGAGGATTACTATAATAGATAAGTTGTTATGAGTGGTTAGGTCTAAATTCTTATAAGTTTGGTGAATCATCTTTTAGAAATAGGTTTTTATGTTCAGTCATCTTTCATCCCATTCCTCAGGAGTTATTTTAGAATAGAATTCATCATTCAGAGAAGCATCTCACTCTAGAGATTCTTCTTTCATGCAAATCACCCACTTCTAAAAGAGGTTTCCATGTTTTTGTAGTTTATTGAATACTGCATTCAATAGGGTGCAAAACTATTGATAGCAGTTAAAAAGGTAGAATATGAGGCTTACCAAATAACTTGGTACTCTAAAGGTCTAAAAGGTGGCACATTCAGTTAGACAAGATGTTGTCTAACCTCATCAACCTAAGTACACTTAATTATAGTGAATAGATAAATTATCCACTCTAACATTATTTTTAGCTAAGATTCATGTCAAGCATTCATGATGTTTTATGTAATTATTTTCATATTTTGTGACCATTTCATTGTGAGTACTAACCCTTTTAGGTCTTCAAATAAAATTAAATCTAGTCGCAATCAAGCCTTGAGATGGTATATATGACTTTAGTCCTTCAAGGAGATCATATATGAATAATGAGTTGTAGAAAGTTGGTGATTCATCATTCATTTATCATTTATTCTATATCCTTGTAAACGAGAACTTCTCTTTATCATCAATTTTTCCATTGTGGAGGTTGAAATACCACCATGGGGGTTTGACCAAGGAAAGCACCTATATGGCACAACCATTTATCTCTCTTTCAATGTGAAAGTAACAAATTATAAGAATATTTGAGAAAGATTGAAGACTATTTGTTCATTGATGCATTTAAACCCTACAACTTGACAAGATACAAAAGCTTTGTTATCTCAACAATAGATGAAGATTTGATAGGAAGATCTAAAAGGAGGAAGCCTCTAACTTAGGACTTGATGATTGAGAAAATAGATTTAAGTTTCAAATATCCAGATAAGGGCACCCTAAGTGGCCTTTTCTATCCAAATCAAGCTCGAATTCATAGGTTAGGTACCTTTGTGCCTACCTTTTTCTTTTTTGGAACCCAAATTTGTCTGCTATTTTTAGTTTGTTTGTGTTCATACTAGAACATTGTATTTTTATAGTTAACATGTGGCATCATTGAATTTCATCAAAAATACATTTCCAAACCAGAAGGAGAGTTGAATTCACCCCAAATGTAGTGAGCATATTTGACATTGAAGACAACTCCAAAATTGTTGTTGGTAAGGAAAATCATCAGTCTCATTTGTACACTATTTCTAACCTTTTTGCTAAATTAGATTCCACTTTACTTGTAACACATGCAAATGATTAAAGTATAATTTGGAAAATGATTTGGTCATTTAAACTTTAGATACATGCAACAACTTAGGAAATAGGGGATGGTGAAAGGATTTCCTACCATAGAATTTTCAAATGGAATATGTGAAGGTTGTGCTCGTTGAAAGCATCCACAAGAAAATTTTCAGAAGGGGTATGCATGGAGAAATTCTTCTCCTTTAGAGTTTGTTCATAGTGATCTTATGGGTTCATTTCTAGAAGCTTCCATAAATCAAGCCAAATATGTGCTAACTTTCAATGATGATTACACATGATACACATGGGTGTATTTTCTAAAATTCAAGTCTGAAGTGTTTGAGCATCTCAAGATTTTCAAAGCTCATGCAAAGAATCGGTCTAGGAAAATGATCGAGATCCTCTAAATAGATAATGGGGGGGAGTATGTCAACAACAATGTCCAACATATTTGTGATGAAGTAGGAATACAGTCGAAAAACATAGTTCCTTACACTTTGCAATAGAATGGGGTACTTGAGAGGAAGAACCAATCTTTGAAAGAGATGGCTAGTCACATGTTGCATTGAAGGTCTCTTCCCTCCAAATTGCGGGCTGAAGTAATCAACTATACTTCATAGATACAAAATAGATCTCCTCACAAATCTTTCACAAGAAAAACACCCTTTGAAGCATGGAGCAGCATGTAACTAGAAGTCTCACATTTTCACATTTTTGGATCACGTGCATGGGCCCACATTCCTGCAGACAAGAAGGCTTTTGAGCCTCAAAGAAAAGAATGCACATCTTTATTGGATATCTAGATGGAATAAACAGATACAAATTTCTTGATCTTTCAACAAATACACTCTTCATTGAGAGGAGTGTCTGCTTTGAAGAAAGTCCCCCACATGCATAACAAGATAAATAGGCCACCACCTCAGTGCTTCCTCCTATTACAAATTTTAGAGATGATACATACACTCATTCATATATTTTTGAATCTTATTTAGAAGAAGATGAGCATGCATCTGGCCATCCACTTCCAATTCCTAATGGGGCTACCAACAATGATTCAGTATCTCCTGTGAGAAATCAAAGAATAATGAGCTTAAGAGAGATATATGATGCGCCACATGCACTCTCAGCTACCGAGCCTATCATTTCATTTCATGCCTATGTTGCTCTAGCATCTAACCCTCATACTTATGCAGAAGCTGTGGGGAATCCTTTTTGGGAAGCTGCCATGGAAGAGATGTATAACTCCATCATAGCAAACTGAACTTGGGACTTCGTTCCACTTCCTTCCAATTGCAAGCTTGTCAAATGTAAGTGGGTCTATAGGACAAAGAAATCAACAGATAGACATGTGAGTAGATACAAAGCAAGACTAGTAGCCAAATTATTTCAACAAGTTCATGGCATTGATTATGATGAGCTTTTTCTCTAGTGGTAAAAATGGACTCCATTTGAATGACTCTTGTCGTTGCAGTAGCAAGAAGGTGTGAGGTTCACCACATGGATGTGAAGAATGCATTTCTTCATTATGACCTCAAGGAGGAAATCTACATGGAGCAACCACTAGGATATTTGCAAAACTCATCCTTAGTATGTAGACTCAAGAAGCCACTCTATGGCCTCAAGCAGGCACCTAGAGCATGGTATGCTAAAATGGACTCTTATCTATTGTCTCAAACTTTTATGTGATGCAAATCTAATCCAAATGTTTATATGATGAGAAAAACTAACTCTCCATTGATCATAGTACTTTATGTAGATGATCTACTAATAACAGGTAGTTCAACCATAACCAATGTTGTAGTTAAATTTTCTTTGATTGAAAGGTTTCAACTATGGGATTCATTATTTAGCAGGTTGTACTTTGGATTTGATTGGCTACACTGATTCTGATTGGCTGGCAATAACATTGGTCATAATTACACTTCAGGATATGTTCTTAGTTTGGGATCATGCTACATTTGTTGGTCAAGAAAGAAGCACTCTTACATTGCTTTATCATCAACAAAGGATGAATATAGAAGTGCAATCAATGTTACCATTCAAGCCATTTGGCTACAGAACTTCCTAACTGAGCTTAGTATCCTTTTTCATCATTTGAATGTCATTTGGTGTGATAATTAGAGTTCACTAAAGTTTTGCAAAGATCCCATATAGTAGTAGTAAACCAAAAACATTGAAATCCACATGCACTACATGTGTGAATTGATACATGATGTAGTCATCAACTTGCAGTAATGTCCCACTTCTAAACAAGCTATCGACATTTTCATGAAGACTTTAATTGAGTAGAATTTTCACTCTCTACAAGATCTTCTAAGAGTGAAGGATATTGCAGCATAGTTGTCATTCTCAGTTAGTACTTTTTGAGGAGGGGTTTTGTTCCCAGAGGGTTTTCCCTCTTTCCTCTCTTTAGGATTTTGTCTCCTTAGTTAGACTTAAGGGGGGTGTTTGCGTAGCTTTTTCTTGCTTTTACGTGGGTTTCTTTAAAGTAAGCTAACAAGGAAACAAATCTGCTATTTCCTCTTTTTTCCCCTATTTTATCCTTTTTGTTTGAAAAATCTTTATCTGCTTCTTTCCTATGGATGACATTAAATTCTTGTATAATCTACACTTTTTGTAATGTGAATAATCTAAAAAAATTCATTCTTTTCTACTCTAAAATTTTCTCTTTTGCAAGTTCTATTTTTTCTTTACCAGCTAGATTCAAACTATGCAGGTTTATTAAAATTTTATATGCAAATCATGCTTCTTAGTGGAAAATCATGCCTCCTCCATTCTTTATAGTAGATGTGAATTGTTGTGAATAGTAAAGTATGTCATAGGCTAAAATATATAATGGCTATGTCGGAATGGTTTTTGACCTACCTATAACCTCTCACTCAGCCTTCAATGCTCCTTCCATGATGGAGGATGTGCAAGGAGTTATAAACTCCATTGGATGAATCAACCAAGGCATGCGAAGGTGTGTAGGTCATGGCTTAAAATGTCTATGGTCGCAATTGGAGACTATCACCCAAATGTAAGAAAATTCTACACTCAAAAATCCTTTCTTAATCACCTTCAAACAAATTCAAATATAAATAGTAAACACACGAACATGGGTGGGGTTGATTTGATCAACAATTTTTTTTCAATATTTCCTACAAATTGACAATAGGAAAAGAGGAAGGAAACAAGCTAGAAATTAAAAATTGGTTTACCTTTGCCTTGCAAATATCCCCCCCTATGCTCTAATATCATATAAGTAACACAAAATTATGGAGATGAGAAAAAAGTACAATGAGTAATGTTTAATATTGGATTTAGAAAACTCAAATTATAATGAGTACAAAGCCTTGAATATATAGGAAAGGAAGAGGTGATTCACCTATCATGTGGATTAACAAGTGGCACAAATGAGTAGACAAGTGTCCTATAGGTGTCAACCTTAGGATCACTAGGAGTGTGGAAACCGACAACCTCTTTGACCAAATCATAAACCTTGATGCCAAGTGTTGAGTGACCTTTGAGGTGAGATGAAAGTATTACAATGTTAAAAAGGTAGAATATGAGGCTTACCAAATAACTTGGTAACCTGTAAAGGTCCAAAAGGTGGCACATTCAATTAGACAAGAGGTTGTCTAACCTCATCAACCTAAGTACACTTAAGTATAGTAAATAGATAAATTATTCACTCTAATATTATTTTTAGGTAAGCATCATGTCAAGCATTCATCATGTTTTATGTAATTATATTCATATTTTTTGATCATTTCATTGTGATTACTAACCCTTGTAGGTCTTCAAATAAAATTAAATGTAGTCGCAATCAAGCCTTGAGATGATATATATGACTTCAATTCTTCAAGGAGATCAGATATGAGTAATGAGTCCTAGAAATTTGGTGATTCATAGTTCATTTATCATTTATTTTATATCCTTGAAAAGGATAAATTCTCTTTATCATCAATTTTTCCATTGTGGAGGTAGAAATACACCATGGGGGTTTGACCAAGAAAAGTACCTATATGGCACAACCATTTCTCTCTCTTTCAATGTGCAAGTTACAAATTAGAAGAATATTTGACAAATATTGAAGACTATTTGTTCATTAATGCATTTAAACCCTACAACTTGACAAGATACAAAAACTCTAGTATCTCAACAATAGAAGAAGATTTGATAGGAAGATCTAAAAGCAAGAAGCATCTGGCTTAGGACTTGAGGATTGAGAAAATAGATTTATGTTTCAAATCTCCAAATAAGGGCACCCTACGCGGCCTTTTCTATCCAAATCAAGCTCAAATTCATAGGTTAGGTACCTCTATGTCTACTTTTTTCTTTTTTTGGAACCCAAATTTGTTTGTTATTTTTAGTTTGTTTGTATTCATACTAGAACATTTTATTTTCATAGTTAACTAGTGGAATCATTGAATTTCATCAAAATTTATTTCCAAACCAGAAGGAGAGTTGAATTCACCCCAATTGTAGTGAGCATATTTGACATTGAAGACAACTCCAAAATTATTGTTGGTAAGGAAAATCATCAATATCATTTGTACAAATTTTCTAATTTTTTTTCTAAATTAGAATCCACTTTACTTCTAACACATGCAAATGATTAAAGTAGAATTTGGCATGAAATATTTGGTTATTTAAAGTTTAGATACATGCAATAACTTAGCAAACAGAGGATGGTGAAAGGATTTCCTGCCATAGAATTTTCAAATGGAATATGTGAAGGTTGTGCTCTTGGAAAGCATCCAGAAGAAAAGTTTCAGAAGGGGCATGCATGAAGAGATTTTTCTCCTTTAGATATTGTTCATAGTGATCTTATGGGGTCATTTCTAGAACCTTCCATCAATCAAGCCAAATATGTGCTAACTTTTAGTGATGATTACACATGATACACATGGGTGTATTTTTCTCAAATTCAAGTCTAAAGTGTTTGAGCATCTCAAGATTTTCAAAGCTCATGTAGAGAATCGGTCTGGGAAAATGATCAAGATCCTTAAAATAGATAATTGGGGGGAGTATGTCAACAATGATGTCCAACATATTTGTGATGAAGTAGTAATACAGTTGTAGAACATAGTTTCTTACACTCTGCAGCAGAATGGGGTAGCTGAGAGGAAGAACCAGTCTTGGAAAGAGATGGCTAGTCATATGTTGCATTGAAGGTATCTTCCCTCCAAATTGTTGAATAAAGTAATGAAATATTTTTCATACATACAAAATAGATCTCCTCACAAATCTTTCACAAGAAAAACACCCTTTGAAGCATGGAGCAACATGTAACCAGAAGTCTCACATTTTCACATTTTTGGATCACATGCATGGGGCCACATTCCTGCAGACAAGAGGAAGGCTTTAGAGGCTCAAAGAAAAAAATGCACATCTTTGTTGGATATCTAGATGGCATGAACAGATACAAATTTCTAGATCTTTCAATATATACGCTCTTCATTGAGAGGATTGTCTACTTTGATGAAAGTCCCCCGCATGCATATCAAGATAAACAGGCCACCACCTCGACACTTCCTCCTATTATAGATTTTAGAGATGATACATACATACATTCAGATATTTTTGAATCTGATTTAGAAGAAGATGAGCATGCATTTTGTGATCCACTTCATATTCCTAATGGGGCTACCAGCGACAATTCAATATCTCCTATGAGAAATCAAAGAATAAGGAGCTTAAGAGAGATATATGTTGCACCACATGCACTCTCAGCTATTGAGCCTATAATGTCATTTCATGCCTATGTTGCTCCAGCATTTGAACCTCAGACTTATGCAAAATTTGTGGGGAATCCTTTTTTGGAAGCTGCCACAGAAAAGGTGTATAACTCCATCATACCAAACCGAACTTGGGACTTGGTTCCACTTCCTTCCAATTGCTAGCTTGTGAAATGTAAGTGGGACTATAGGAAAAAGAAATAAATAGATTGACATGTGAGTAGATACAAAGCAAGACTAGTAGCTAAAGGATTTAAACAGGTTCATGGCATCAATTATGATGAGACTTTTGTTCCAGGGGAAAAAATGGACTCCATTCAAATGATTCTTTCCATTGCAACAACAAGAAGGTGGGAGGTTCACCACATGGATGTGAAGAATTCATTTCTTCATGATGAACTCAAGGAGGAAATCTACATGGAGTAGCCACTAGGGTATGTGCAAAACTCATCCTTAGTATGTAGACTCAAGAAGTCACTTTATGGCCTCAAGCAGGCACCTAGAGCATGGTATGCTAAAATGGACTCTTATCTATTATCTCAAAATTTTATGTGATGTAAATCTGATCCAAATGTTTATATAATGAGAATAACTAACTCTCTATTGATCATAGTACTTTATGTAGATGATCTACTAACAATAGGTAGTTCAACCATAACCAATGTTGTAGTTAAATTTTCTTTGATTGAAAGGTTTTCTATGACAGTCATGGGTCTTATACACATTTTTCCTTGGACTTGAAATCTTCCAGAATGAGTCAGGAACCAAAATTACTCAATCCAAGTATGCAAGAGATCTTCTAGATTAGTTGCACATGACTGACTGCAAGCTAGCAACCACAACTTTCTTATCGGGGGTAAAGATTGAGGATGGAAAAGATACACCACTGGTTGATTGCACACTATATCGTTAACTTGTAGGGAGTCTTTTTAAATATCTCACTCACTCTGATCCTAATCACTCATATGCATTAGGGGTTGTTTCCAAATATATGCAAGAAACATATGAGCTGCATTGGAAAGCTTCCAAGTTGCTACTACAATATGTTCAGGGAACCATCAACTATGGGATTCATTATTCAGCAGGTTGCACTTTGGATCTAATTGGCTACACTGATTCTGATTGGGTTGGCGATAACATTGGTCATAATTCCACTTCAAGGTATGTTCTTAGTTTGGGATCATGCCCCATTTGTTGGTCAAGCAAGAAGCAATATTCCATTGCTTTATCATTAGCAGAGGCTGAATATAGAGGTGAAATTAATGTTACTATTTAAACCATTTGGCTGCAGAACTTCCTAACTGAGCTCAGTATCCTCTTTCATCGTTTGAATGTCATTTGGTGTGATAATTAGAGTACATTAAAGTTTTGCAGAGATCCCATATAGTAGTAGTGAACCAAAAACATTGAGATCCACATGTACTACATGTGTGAATTGATACATGATGGAGTCATCGACTTGCAATAATGTCCCACTTCTAAACAGGGTGCCAACATTTTCATGAAGACTTTGAGTAGAATTTTCACTCTCTACGAGATCTTCTAAGAGTGAAGGATATTGCAGCATAGTTGTTGTTATGCTCAGTTAGTACTTTTTGAGGGGGGTTTTGTTCCCACAGGGTTTTCCCTCTTTCCTCTCTTTAGGATTTTGTCTCCTTAGTTAGACTTAAGGGGGGTTGTTTGTGTAGTTTTTTCCTACTTTTATGTGGCTTTCTTTAAAGTAAGCTAACAAGGAAACAAATCTTCTCTTTCCTCTTTTTTCCCCTATTTTATCCTTTTTGTTTTAAAACTCTTTATCCACTTCTTTCCTATGGATGACATTAAATTCTTGTATAATCTACACTTTCTATAATGTGAATAATCTAAAATTTTGCATTCTTTTCTAATATAAAATTTTCTCTCTTGCAAGTTCTATTTTTTCTTTGCTAGCTAGATTCAAACTGTGCAGGTTTATTAAAATTTTACATGCAAATCATGATTCTTAGTGGAAAATCATGCCTCCTCCATTCTTTATAGTAGATGTGAATTGTTGTGAATAGTAAAGTATGTCATAGGCTAAAAGAGATAATGGATATGTCAGAATTGTGTTTGACCTACCTATAACCTCTCACTCAGCCTTCAATGCTCCTTCCACGATGGAGGATGTGTAAGGAGTTATAAACTCCATTTGATGAATTGACCAAGGCATGTGAAGGTGTGTAGGTAATGGCTTCAAATGTCTATGGTTGTAACTAGAGACTATCAACCAAATGGAAGAAAATTCTACACTCAAAGATCCTTTCTTAATCACCTTCAAACAAATTCAAATATAACTAGAAAACACACGAACATGGGTGGGGTCGATTTGATCAACAATTTTTTTTCAATATTTCCTACAAATTGACAACTAGAAAAGAGGAAGGAAACAAACTATAAATTAAAAATTTGTTTACCTTTGCCCTGCAAATATCCCCCCCTATGATCTAATACCATATAAGAAACACATAATTATGGAGATGAGAAACAAGTAAAATGAGTAATGTTCAATATTGGATTTAGACACCTCAAATTATAATGGGTACAAAGCCTTGTATATATAGGAAAGGAAGAGGTTATTCACCTATCATGTGGATTAACAAGTGGCACAAATGAGTAGACAAGTGTCCTATAGGTGTCAACCTTAGGATCACTAGGAGTGTACAAACCAACAACCTCTTTGACCAAATCATAAACCTTGATGCCAAGTGTTTTGTGACCTTTGAGGTGAGATGAAAGTCTTCCAATGTTAAAAAGGTAGAATATGAGGCTTCCCAAATAACTTGGTAACCTTTAAAGGTCTAAAAGGTGGCACATTCAGTTAGACAAGAGGTTGTCTAACCTCATCAACCTAAGTACACTGAAGTATAGTGAATCGATAAACTATTCACTCTAACATTATTTTTAGTTAAGCATCATGTCAAGCATTCATCATGTTTTATGTAATTATATTCATATTTTGTGATCATTTCATTGTGAGTACTAACCCTTTTAGGTCTTCAAATAAAATTAAATCTAGTCGCAATCAAGCCTTGAGATGATATATTTGACTTTAGTCCTTCAAGGAGATCAAATATGGTTAATGAGTTATAGAAAGTTGGTGATTCATCATTCATTTATCATTTATTCTATATGCTTGAAAAAGATAAGCTCTCTTTATCATCAATTTTTCCATTGTGGAGGTAGAAATACCTCCATGGGGGTTTGACCAAGGCAAGCACCTATATGGCACAATCATTTCTCTCTCTTTGAATGTGCAGGTTACAAATTAGAAGAATATTGGAGAAAGAGTGAAGACTATTTGTTCATCAATGCATTTAAACCCTACAACTTGACAAGATACAAAAACTCTGTTATCTCAACAATAGACGAAGATTTGATAAGAATATTTAAAAGGAAGAAGCCTCTGGCCTAGGACTTGAGGATTGAGAAAGTATATTTAAGTTTCAAATCTCCAGATAAGGGCACACTAGGTGGCCTTTTCTATCCAAATCAAGCTTGGATTCATAGGTTAGGTACCTTTGTGTCTACCTTTTTCTTTTTTGCAACCCAAATTTGTTTGCTATTTTTAGTTTATTTGTATTCATACTAGAACATTGTATTTTTATAGTTAACTAGTGGCATCATTGAATTTCATCAAAAATACATTTCCAAACCCCAAAATAATTTAGATTTAGGGTTGATTGACACACCTTTTAGGTTATTTGTCAATCACATACCCTTTTCGAACCTGAATTCTTATATTTGGTAGTGAAAGTTAGTTAATCCTAGTTAAACCCTAGGACCACCTTTCCTACATTACATATTGATTTAAAGTAGTAAATTTTATAAAGAATGGTTTATATTATAGATTTTTTTTTTCTAATAAGTTTGTATTAGACACTTAAGAATGATAAAAAAATAATATTAAAGTGTGAGAATCTAGTAACATATGTTTCAACAGATCTAATATTTAAAATTTCTTATCCATAAATTTCATTATTGATTTTCCACGAAAGAATTAAGACATTACAATTATGACTTATAAAATAATTAGTACACTTAATATAATCCCTACCATTATTTTTTAGAAGGGATCATTAGATCATCTTACTATCATCCCTAGTATTTTCAATTCACATTTTAAATGTCCAGATGGTATTTTTCCTTTCTTTGTATAATATTCCACTCATTATATTTCTAAGTAGTGATTGCAATATCCCACTCATTATATTTTCTAGTAGAGATTCTTTGGGTTGATTTCACTAAAGGAAATCATGCTACAATAGTGGTAGAAGGGTTATCAATACTAATCAAGGATACATTATTTTAGTTTCATCACTTTATTGTATTTACTCTATGTGTGTTTGAGAATGAGCATACTTAGATATGCATGTCTTACTTAAAGATTCAAATAAATTTTCAAGTGAGGAAAAAATATAATGATGATACATTTTTCATTAGTTTTTTTTCCAAATTTGAGAACATATCTTAGTGCATTTGATTCATCCCATAATAGTGTGTCCCACTTTTTGGCCAAAGTGGAACACTACACAAAAAAAATTAATCAAATTTTCACTTTCTATAACACATAGCAACTAAATCCTTAACAATTTGGAAATGATATGAACTAGTTGTAGGAGTTGATGGTGAACTCCTCAATGCCCCAAAATCAACTCCAAAACAACAATAACTTTTAGAAAAGATAAATGGAAAAAATATTATGTTATCATTATGAATGCAAGATTTCCATGTTGAATATGGCAATGTACATATTATGTATTACATGTAAAGGAAAGTTATTAAATAGGATTAGAAAAGATCTTGTCATGTGTCTTAATCCTATAATATTAGAAAATTACCTCAAAAAATATTAAATGACCTAGTAGATAAGCATTAAATGCAAAAAGATAAGATAAGATGTAGTGATAACTAACACTAACTAGAAATATTCACTTATAATACCTACAAACTTAACATGTAAATAGGACCCACTAATGACTAGACAGGTAAAACACCTATTTATACTAACACTAGTGATTTTTAAAATTTATATAGATTGTAAATTATATTTTCAAAAAAATTCAAAATATTATTTGTAATTTTTTTACGTAATCTTTAATAACTTAATTTTTATATTTTAGTAACCTTGTCTAATATGCATGCTATAAATGGACATTCCTATCCATTTTACTTTCTCGCACTGCCAGATGGCCTTTGCAAGGGTCATAACAGACCAATGTCTGAAGGTTATAATGAAACATCTCACTAGCAGGGATGTAAAAATGGTGAAGGTAATCCTAGGTGTCAATTTCATCAAGTTTGTTGAAAGATACAAGGTAAGCATGGACATCACTTCACACTTTATGGATTCCCTACTCAACCAAGGTGAGTAAAAGGAAATGGTTAAGAAACTGGCCTCCAAATTGTTCAAAAAGCATAATCTTGAAGGGTTGGATGAAACCCAAACTTTAGTAAGGCTTGGAGTTGGTGTCCCAAGGGCATGGGCTATCTAGCATGGGCATGTAGTGATCAATGGGGTTGAATGAATTCCTTTCTGAGGAAAATTTCACCTGATCACATTGGCACAACACAAAGCAACAACAAGAATGGGGTGTAGTTTTCTGAAGAAAATTAATAACCTGGAAACTAACATAGATCTCTAGTGGATAATGGCGACACCTCCCTTCATGTTGTGTGATGGTTTCAATTTATCTTTGTTTCAAAATATGTCCTATCTATGTTTCCTTCTTTACATTATGTTTTGCTGCTTATTCTCTTTGTTGGTCTCTCTAAGTTTCTCCTCAATTTCTAGGGATATTTTTTCTATGTTTTCGATCCCTCAGATACACTTATGTTGTAACCTTTTATTATAGTCTAATGTATTTCCAATTATTGTCTCTGGCAATGGAAAAAGTATCCCTTTACTTTTCCTTGCTCGTTTGGGCCCTCTTGTTTGAGCATGATGTTGCCTTGATTTTGTGTTGTAATGTGTTCAACATATTCACATTAGGTCTTGGGCCCTTGTAAACTAAATACATTTAAATTACAGTACCTTGATAAGATGTTGTAAAGTGTTGTAACACACTTTCACACTTTTCTAAGGTTTTATTAATTAATTGAACCTAATGGACCTCTTTTTAAAACAAAATATCCTTAAATTATGCCTTGTCTAGGGTTTTGTGAAGTTTTGAAACACACTTTCACACTTTTCTATGGCTTCCATTAATAATTAGGCTTCTTTGTGCCTTATTTGGCCTTATTTCTTATCCACAAGCCTCATTTAATACATCTTTCTGAGGATAATCTTGACATAAGTTCCAACATCTAATCATAATTTAGGTATTTTTGGAGTTTGTGGCCTAGATTTAGTGAGTTGGGACTCATAGGCCACCTTGGGTGTATGAGTATTAGCTAGGGCTTTGGGCCTCGATCTAGATTTTACATCAGTCTAAGTATTTTTTGAAAATGTGTCCCATAATTAATTCCTAATGGGACTCATACGCCACTTCTAGCGTATGAATCTTATGTGGCCTAAAATCAAAATTAATTCAAATTCTTGATAGGATTTTATCCTCTTAGATATGATGTCGACTTGTAGTGTTGTAATTTCAAGAAATTTAGCATAAAAAAGTATAAATACAAGTTTCTTTCACTCATTTTACACCTAGCAAGTTGAATGAGCATCCTTTTAGAAAATTTGAGTTCACAAGAGCATGCAAGTGTTTACAAGAGCATTCAAGAGTCTTCAAGGGCTGATTATCAAGTGTTTTAGAGCATTCTTCAAGCATCAAACATCATGTCAAAGTAATCATGCATGATGTTTATTTTTTATCTAACAATTGTGATGTAGGGTTTCATGATTCAAGCTAGCATCCAATTCAAGATCTATCACATTCAAGCAAGAGTCAAGATCTACATCCATTGGAGCCATCTCATACATGTTTGCAACATTATATTGCTAGGGTTTGGTGAGTTGCACCATTGCATTTTTTTCATTCATCATTCTCCTTTCCTATTTCATTTCATTAAAAGGTTTAATTAATAATATGAGGTTTGACCAAGGAAAACCCCTTTCCACTAACAAAATAACACTTTTCCCTCTCTTTAGTGTGTGATTTGCGGAACTAGGTTGAAGACACATTGAAGAGAAAGTTTGGCGAAAGTTGTCAAAGTTGTCACCTTACTTTGGAGATCATTGGAAGACATATACAAGTTGCAAATCAGAGTTTTAGATCTAGAAATCAGGTGGAAAGGATAGAGCAAACATTGAAGAGAAAAAACAAACTTTGAAATTCTAGAAAACCCTAACTAGACTGATACACAAGTTTTGGCATATGAGTCCCAGTATAGGTAAATTTGCATATTTCAGAAGTTCTAGACATATCTAGAGCTACCAGATTTTAGTTTCTGCCCATAAACCCTAATTTGGGACTAAATCGCTCAGTTTGGTATGAGTCCTAGTCAACATTAAAATTAGTGTTTTCAGCACTTATTTCAAGTCTTCATTTATTCCTCTCCAGGTTTCCAAGTGCACACCTTTCATCTTTCAACTTTTTGTTATGTTTTACATTCTTTTCTAGGTCATTTAGTGAAGTATTACATCACATTAGGTTTTAGCATTAGGTCTTGCATTTCATTAGTCTTTCCAACCCCTAGCTTTGTGGTGAACCCCTCTTTAGTTTACAATTAGACCCTAGGATAGCCCTATTGCAAGATCTCTTTCTCCTTTGCATACTTTAGATTGAGATCTCTAGGGTTTCCCTTCCATGGAATGATTGTGAAATGTGTTTTTATATGTCCTAAACAATAAAGAAATCCATTTCCATTGTTTGATTATCAATACAAATAGTTTAGGCTTTTTTTCTTTTATTTAAAAAAATCATAATTTTTATATTTAACATTTTTAAAAAATGACATTTTTAATAATACATAACCTTTTTACAAATAATTATAAAATTATAAAATTTTAAACATGGACATGCAACACCAATATCTAGTGCACAAATGTATTTTGATAATTTTTTGTTGTATTTTATACTTTTTATTAGTTTTTTAAGATTATTATAATTTTTACATATATTTATTCAATATCACATAAATTTTTTGTATATAGCCAAATTTATTTTTTCTTTTTTGAAATAGGTACATCAATACCTAATGCACAAATATCTTTTAGATTTTTCTATCTCCTTTTTTCCATTTTCTCACATATACGAAAGAAAGTGGTCTTGATGTGCGCTCATCAAGGTTTAAATCATTAATTTTTAAAAATGTGTGATTTCAAGAAAAAATTAAGATGTCTCATAAGTGGGACACATTATTGTAGCAACACCCATTTATATAGCTACAAATGATGCAATATGTGTATTTGGACTAAATACCTAGATTTCTTCATCCTATCCTTATGCTTATTTCTTATTTGTGCATTTATGTGCATTAAATCCTATTTCAATTGGTTTAATTTTTTATTATGATCATTGATTCAATCTGTACTCATAATCCAATCTTGTTGAATAGATATCTAACCTAGTTGTGTTACCTAAGTCATGTATACAAGTTCAAGCTTTCCTCATGACCATGATTTTCATTCACTTATATGAAATTAAAAAAAAAAATCTAGGTGACTAGCCCCATCTTACACTTTGGTCCCAAACTAACTATATAAAATTACACATGATTTGATGTTATATTTATGTAAAAAAAAAATTTGTTCAACAAATTTTGAGTTCTCATAAACTTCACTTAGCATCATTTGATCAAATAAGACGAAGTAGTCACATCTACACTTAAATAAACAAAGAAATTTAGCATATTTGATCACACTCATTCTTACACATGGGAATCACCTAGCAATCATTCTATAATTCATGTGTATGATTGAAGGTTGTTGTCTACCAAGATATTTTTAAATAGCACCAAACTAATAATAAGAATCATAAGAGTGTGAACTAAAATAACCTCCTCTAGTAATCTAGCTTCCAAAAATCATAGGAACAAATCTAAAGAACATGAAAGTTCATGTATATAAGAATAGAGCGAGTTTGCAACCATGGACTAGATTCATAACCACTAAGCAAACCCAACATAAACTGGGGAAGAATATTCTAATTTATATCTATACATAAAGCAATTTAACACATTTCTAAATTCTAAGACATACCAATTCATTATTTTCATCAATTAATATACTTCATTTAATTATAATGTTAAATATTCTCTTTTTATTAATTGCTATTTATATTATAATCATACTTACAATATAATATTATTTGATATAATTCATTATTTTCCAACTCTATATTCACTACACATTATATCCCATTATCAATTTATGCTTAATTGTATTATTTTCTTAATTAAATTTTTAAAAATACATTATTAATTATTTTTATAACTTTTATATTATCCAAAAATTAAATTATTCAATATTGTTCTATAAAACGTGTAAGCTAATGTGAAATAGATTGAAGTGATCGAATAAGTATTATTGATTAGGTTTTAATAATTCAATTCCATTTAAAATTATGATTTAATAATAAATTTAATAGAATGACACCACTTTGTATATTAATACTTATCAACATTATATAAACAACTAGCAAGGGCAAGCAGGCTGGTGGAGAGCTGAAATGAAAACAACTCTCACAGAGTCGTTGTTGTTTCCTCCATTTCCACGACTTCTACTGGAGTTTTCCCACAAATTTTCAAAAGAAAAATTCTATTTGAAAATCTTGTTGATCCCATATAAAGTTCCAGTGGAATAATACTTGAATGTGTTGAATTGCTTCAGTACTTCCATTTTGGTTCAGCGAAACATTTCACCTTGGAATTAATTGAATTGACGTTGATTCCCACATGGTTGTCAGCAGAGGTGGAATAATACTTGAATGTGTTGAATTATACGTCATGGTTGTCTGCTTAGATGAATTTCCCTTGATTGTTTAGTTAAACAGGCTAGACCACTGGTCAGCAGCATTGACGGGCGGTTCAACGTCGAAGGGGGGCATAAAAGTAGTTATTACATCGTCAGCCAAACTGTTACTGACATTACTAATGAAGAACTAAAAATATGAAGTGAAATTTGCAACATCCTGAGTAGAGTTGTCCCGCATTGGAATTGGTATTTGTAGATGGCTCAGCCAAAACTTGATAAAGGAAAAAGAGATGCTGATGATGGTTGGGGTCCTCCCCTGACGTCACTCTCGATCCTGTTGATGTATGGGAAATAAATTTGGATGACAGAGACCCTCCTGGCTCTGCTGGCACTACTTTGGCCGCTTAATGGCCTTTTTTAGCTTTGTTATTTTGGACTTTTGGGCTTAGCCCATGTTTTTTGTTAGTTTTCTGGGCTTTTCCCATGTGACTCTCGGGGTGTGCCTCTCTACCACCCACCCTTTTTTTGTGAATATGTATGTTTATATTTAATTAATATAGATACCTACCTATTCATCAAAAAAAAAAAAAAACTTGATTGTGGGTTACAATCGACTAGAGTATTGGTGAGCTCTATGGTGTCGGGTTGAATATTGTTTACTTTGGGTTTCTATAGTTACGAACATTGCTGACGTGCAGTATAGTTGGTTCACGAGTTCAAACTACATTAATTTACATGATTGCATGATTTTATTTTATTTTATTTTTTTAATTTTTTTTTTAAATGTGTAATGCACCTATATTATCAAGGGTAAACATTTTTGACCGGAGTTATGAACTAGGTATAAGAAACCATAAGAAGCAACCAAACCTACAAGTACATTTTCCTAGCAAGGCACAAGGCCTACAAGCACTTTGGGTCAATGAGGGTTTGAACCCTAGTGGTTGTCACTACAACCAAGTGACTTGACCAACGAACCACACCCTTATCAACTACATGATTGCATGATGATATACACATTGCATTTTAATTTTTTTATTTCAAAACACATGTATTTGAACCATGCTTTAAAAATATTTTAGGTATTTTTATAAATGAGATGGACATGCATATCATTTAATTCAATGGTCATAGTACAAATTTCTATAAAGAATAGTTGTCGTCTTATACATTTACCTCATGTTTTTAAGTTATTTTAAAAAGGGGGGATGCATTATTGAGTAGACGTCTAGTTTATATAAATATGTGTTTCCTTCAATCAAGATGTCTAACTTGATTAATTGATAATATTTAGCCATCTCTTATGTATCATATCCATGTGATTTGTATCATTTTGTAGGAAAGAGTATATCTCATTGAATAACCTAGTCATATTTTTGACCATATAAATTTATGCATATCTTCTTTGGAATGGGAGGTCAAAAAGAGAGATACTTAGGTTGTATTCACATGTGCTTTCTCTTGTCAAGATGTCTAACCTGATTAATTGATAATATTTGACCGATCTTCTATCTTCTACATCCATTTGATTTGTACCCTTTTTCAACAAAGAGTATGTCGCATTCAATAACCTAATCATATCTTTGACAATGTAAATTTGCACATTTCCTGTTTGAAATGGAAACTCCTTGTATGATGTGGCAATACTCCTTATACATAAGTGCCTTATACTAAACATTTCACATTCATTTAATCGATATGATTAAAAGTATTATTAAAATTAAATTAAGCATAAAAATTTACAAAGATGAAGAATATCAATAGATTTAGTAAAATGCATAGCTATATAACAGCCTAAACCTTGAACTAATGAATAAAAAATGCAGTC
Source organism: Sequoia sempervirens (assembly GCA_007258455.2). Taxonomy (NCBI): domain Eukaryota; kingdom Viridiplantae; phylum Streptophyta; class Pinopsida; order Cupressales; family Cupressaceae; genus Sequoia; species Sequoia sempervirens. The sequence continues at coordinate 335,076,703 of VDFB02000017.1, read as the reverse complement.
CAAAGAGGAACTAATGGAGACAACAAACATTTAGAAAATAGGATTTCAATAAAAAAGGTTGTCTAAAATTAAAGATGGTCATATTTAAAATACAAAAAGCTGAGAGATTTACAACCTCAATTCATGAAGCTCTCCTCCACGCATCAAATATGAATTCAATCTGAGAAATGGATGTTGAATTTTTGTCTTTCACCTTTTAGTGAAACAAACAACTAAGTGGATAATAAATCAACAAAGTCGCTAAAGGAAATAAAGAGTAATAAGTAGCATCTCTCAAATGACAATAGAGCAGAAACAAAGAATAAATTTCCTCTTCATAGCCATGACTAATATGACCGTTCGCAACCTTTTACAATATTGACCAAGAAAGGAGGAAGAAATAGTCAAAACAAGAATGTTGGAATACTTAATTAAAATAAAATGGAGTATTCTAAAGATAAAAAGAGAAAAATATTAAATATTTGTTGTTTTGGGCAAGTCGATTTAAGATTTAAAATTGTCTTAAGACCTCTATATAATGAGGCATCATGTAATGATTTATCATATGATATTTAGCTGATGAAAGTGTTTGTATGATCAAGTGATCATGAGTAGAAGATGAATAAAGTGTTCCTATGATTAAGTAATCATGTTCAAAAGTTATAGATTTGTAAACAATTTTTGATCAAGAATATTTGTTGCAGTTTATATGTTTGTGTTTCTCAATATTTTATAATTGATTATATTTATGAATTTGTTTGTTTGAAGCCATATCCATCCACCACCTCCAAGTCATATTAGAACACGAAGATCATGACAAGTTAGAAATATGAAAAAATACAAAAGAGATTGAAGAAAGAAGAGACCTAGCCATAGCTAAAGACAAAGATATTGTTGGAAAAGAGTTGAAGATCACAAGAAATCATAGGAAAGAATCAAAATATTAGATCACAACACCTAGAAAATTTAACAGTCGCAATAGTAAAAGATAAAAGTCACCCCCTGTAGAGTAAAGATTGCCTCTTGAAAGGAGAGATTACAGTCAATTAATTAGAGTATTGTAGAAGGAAACAAGATAAGGATAAAGAGATTAATCATCCTTGAGAAGAAGGTAATCATTGCTTGAGGAGATCATAGGTGAATTAATGAGGAAAGGAAGAGATACTAAAGTCCCAAGTCAAAGAGATCGATAGATCATTGTTTTTTTAGGTAAAGAAATTGATCACCCAATATAAATGTGAAGAAGTCACCAGTTGAAGAGTTCATAGCACTGAAGGAATCGATGTCACAAGCCAAAGAGTAGAACCAACCAAGGATTAGAAATCAACCATCGGGCATTCAACGATAATTGACACAATTTTAAGAGGTCATAATATTTTGAGGAATCAACCACCATATTGTATGGAGGTAAGTAATATTGCTAGAAATAGTGATCAAGATTTTATATAGCTTCCAACTCAAGGGAAATCAGCCAATCAAGCACATTTACTAGTCAAAGAAAAGGCAGATTGCTACAAGGGAGGAAATCCATGTTCAATGCTAAGTCACTAAGGCAAAGATGAGAGTGTTGTAGAAACAAGCAGGAGGTGTTGGAAAATTAAATGCTCCTGAGCTTCTTCCTATTGGCACCTACTTGTCAAGGGAATTTGATGCTTGCAGCTGAAGGATTGTTTTGAGGATTGACTTCCCCACTTGCTCCTGATGTGCACCTGAAGATTGTAGAAGGAATTAATGAAGTTAGGAATTTTTTAATTCTAATTCAATGCTAGTAGGTGATTTCAAATTTGAGAGGGAATGAGTTGAAAGACAAAAAAACTGTAGATTATTATGTAAGTTAGAGAAGAGTCAGTTGAGAAGAGTCAGTTAGAGTTGAAGAATTTTCTGAGTAGTAGTAGTCTGTTGATAGAGAATGTTTTGTGTGAGCTTCTAAAAGCTCCGGAACAACAACAACTATTTATTTTTGTGAGTGAGTAGTGATTACTCCTAAAGAGCTTTGTGTAGCTCCTGTCAGTTCAGCTCCTAGCAGCTCCTAAAATTTGTTGTGTGTCTGGTTGAGCAGCTCATGAAACTCCCAAAAATTAGAAGTTTGTATTTTGAGTTTAGTTTCTAAGTTTTATGTTCATTCTTTAATGTATTTCCATTTCTAGCTTAATGAATAGAAAGAAAAGTTGCATGTCTCCAAGTTTATTCTGCATTTGTGTATTTCCATTTTGGCTGGAAAAAAGTGCAACAATGGCTTTCATTTTGGTTAAAAAATTGTCATGGTATCAGATCCATAGGCCCCATTTCCTCATGAGTTACGGCATTTTTTTTTCCTAGGTATTCAGTCATTGTATAGGAGAAATGGCTAGAGATGAAGGAAAGAGCTGGAAGCAGCCACCATCCTTTAATGGACAAAACTATGATGTTTGGGAAAAGAAGATGAAGACCATTATGGTCACCAATGATTTATGGGAGTTTGTGGTTAGTGGTTTCAATGATGTAACTGACCCAGCAACATTTATTGTGCTCACAAACAACCAAAAGAACTAGTTGAAGGAGTTGAGGAGGAAGGATGCTAAGCCATTGAGTTTGTTTGAAACGGCTTTGATAGAGGCCATTTTTCTCAGAATAGCAATAGCTAACTATGCAAAGGAAGGTTGGGAAATCCTCCAAAAATATTATAAAGGGACTGACAAGGTCAGATTAGTGAAGCTCCAGATGCTTCAAAGAGAGTTTGAGACTCTTGAAATGAAGGACAATGAGTCCATTTATGTTTTCCGCACAAGAATCTCCAGTTTGATAAAACTATTAAGAGTGAATGTTGAGATCATTGATGATTATAGGATTGTGGATAAATTCCTTAGGAGATTACCCATGAAGTTTGATGCAATGGTGATTGTTATTCATGAAAAGGAAAATGATATAAGAACATTGTCTGTAGATGAGATGATCGTTTCTTTGCAAACCCATGAGCAACGCCTAAATAGGTCTGCAAGTTCCTCCCAAGAGCAAGCTTTCAAAGCTCAATAGAATGCAAGAGGAAGGGGGAGAGGTAGAAACAACTCCAAATGTGGTAGAAGGAGATCTAGATGTGGTAATGTTGGAGAAGAAAGCTCGGCACGAGCAAACAACCAAGAGGGAGCAAGTAGCTCTCAGACCAGTTCCCAAAGAGGTAAGAAGAATAGTAGTTTGAATATGAAGAATGACAAGAGAAATGTTGAATCTTACTACTATCATAAGTTTGGGCATTATGCGCGTGAATGTTGGACTAAGCAAAGAGATCATTCAAAAAAAATACAAATGTGGCTAATTCGAATGTGGCTAAAGGAAATCAATCCACAGTCTTCATCATGTGTAACATTGGTGAAGAAGGTATCCCCAAAGTCTGGTATTTGGATAGTGGTTGTAGCAACCACATGAGCGGTAATAAAAGTATTTTTTCTTTTATTGACAAAAAATGTAAATTCTAAAATAAGAATGGGGAACAATGGAGTAATTCAAGTTGTTGGGAGAGGATCTATTATGATCTACAACAAGAAAGGTGAGAAGAAGGAGATACAAAATGTATTTCTTACTCTTGGGGTCAAAGAATAACCTCATGAGTGTTGGTCAGCTGATCCAAAATGGATACAAAGTGCTAATGGAGAAGAGTCAATGCATCATTTATGACAAGAATGAGAGGATGAAGGTGTTTGCAATAGTTAAAATGACAAAGAACTGGATGTTTCCTTTGAAGATTGAGACGTGTTTCTCATCTCAGTCTATTGCTGCACCTCTCAAGAATGGAGAATGTACAACAGTACATTATGTAGCGCTCAAGAGCACCATTCAAGACCCCTCCAAGCTATGGCATCTTAGGTATGGACATTTAGGCTATGTTGGTTTGAGTCTTTTGTCCAAGAATAAAATGATTGATGGTTTTCCAAGGATAGTAGAACCTATTGTTAGATGTGAGGCTTGCATTTTGGGCATGCAACATAGGCAACCCTTTCAATCGGGAAACTCTACAAGGGAAAGAGCAACATTGGAGCTAGTGCACATGGATTTGGTAGGCCCTATGAAAATTATTTATTTTGGTAAAAGTAGATTTTTTATGACCTTTATTGATGATTATAGCCATAAGACATGGGTTTATTTTTTGCAACATAAATCTTAAGATTTTGATAAGTTTTTCTATTTACGGCCGAGGCTAAAAAGGAGAGTGGACATTTTATCAAGGTTCTAAGGTCAAACCATGGAGGATAGTATACCTCTAATTTGTTTGTGATTTTTTTTGAATCAAGAAGGAGCTAACAACTAGTTGTACTTTGCAGCAAAATGGAGTGGCTAAAAGAAAGAATAAGACCATGATTGAGATGGCAAGGAGCATGATGAAAGAAAAAGGACTCCCAACTGAATATTGGGGAGAGGCTATAACAACTTTTTATCTAATTAATAGAAGTCCAACAAAGGCAGTTCATGACAAGATACCTCAAGAGGCATGGACAAGATGCAAGTGGATAGTTGATCACTTGAGAGTGCTTGAGTGTGTAACATATGCACACATGCCTAAGGAAAAGAGGCAGAAATTGGATGACAAGGGTGAAAAATGCATTTTCATAGGCTATAGTGAAGAGTCCAAAGCCTATTGGCTATACAATCCCATCACCAAAAAGATACTCAATAGTAGGGACATGGAGTTCCTAGAAGACAAGTCATGGGATGGAGTGGTAGATTCTGACAGCTCTTGAAGAAGTAGAAACAAAACTTGAATTTTAGCAAGACGAGTCTGCAGATGCTCCTAAAAGCATTAGTTGAGCTCCTGAAGAGCTCTTGAGAGCTCTTGAAAGCTCCTGATGGCTCCTAATGGCTCCTAAAGTCTAAAGACAGTCAGCAAGATAGTTAGCTAGACTGTCACAAATAGCCAGAGATTTGGTTGTAGTGAGCTCCAGACGAGCTTCTGAAGGGCTCCTGAAAGCTCCTGAAATGAGCACACAGAAAGGAAAGTGGCCAAAGACCGCTAGAAGATTGGCTCCTAAAAGCTCCAAAAGATCAGCTCAAGAAGAGCTCCTAAGAGCTCTTGAAGGCCAAGAAAGAGCTCCTGAAATCACTAGTAGAGCTCCTGAAAGCTCCTGAAAAATCCTAAACCTGCCCGCTAAGCACAACAGTAGCAATAGTGAAAGTTTAGAAACACCTCTTGCCTCCCTAATTCCAAAGCATACCAAGAGTCTTAGGGAGATTTATTAGAATGAAAGGTACAATGAAGAATTTTATGAGAGTGTAAATTTTGTATTATTTTCTCCTGGTGATCCTATTTATTTTGAAAAAGTTGTGAAAGATGAGAAATGGTGTGATGCCATGGATGAGGAGATAGATGTAATAGCAAGGAACAAAACATGGGAGTTAACATATTTTCCTCCCAACATGAAAGTTATTGGGGTGAAATGGGTCTACAATACCAAGTGCAATGCCAAAGGAAGGATAAACCAACATAAAGCAAGATTAGTTGTCAAAGGGTACAAACAATAGTTTGGGAGAGATTACAATGAGACATTTGCACCTATTGCAAGAATGGAGACCATGCAGGCAGTCATAGCAATCACAATCTAGCACATGTGGAAGGTATTTCAAATGGATATGAAACCTACTGTCCTAAATGCAGTGTTGAATGAAGAGATTTATGTGGAGCAGCCATTCAGATATGAAGCTCTGAGTCAACAACACAAGGTGTATAGGTTGAAGAAAGCTATTTATGGGCTGAAGCAAGCTCCATGGGCATGGTACAACAAGATTGACTCATATTTGATGAGCAATGGCTTTAGAAAAAGTGATGGTGGGCCCACTCTTTAGATCAAGGCAGTAAATGGGAAGGTTTTGATTGTTGTCTTATATGTTGATGATTTAGTTTTCACTAGGGATGATGATTTCCTCATTGCTGATTTTAAAGAGGCCATGGAAAGAGAGTTTGAAATGATAGATTTAGGTCTCTTGAGATATTTTATAGGCATACAAGTAAAAAAATACATGATGGTATATTTATCTCTCAGGAAAAATATACAAATTACTTGAAGATATTTAGACTATTTGAAAGCAAGCTTTCCCCGACACCAACAGCCATAGGTCTGAAGTTGAGTAGGGAAGATTTTAGTAGTAATGTGGATTTGACCATGTTTAAGAGTTTGGTTGGAATCTTAATGTATTTAACAACCACTAGGCCTGATATAATGCACAATGTGAGTCTTATTTCTAGGTTTATGGAGACTCCACAAGACACCCATTGGCAAGTGGATAAGAGAATCTTGAGGTATGTGAATGGCACCAAAAGATATGGCATTCTGTATACAACAAAAAATGAATTTGGGCTGGTTGGATACATGGACAATGATTGGGCGGGAAGTTTGGATGATAGGAAGAGCACATTGGGTTATGTGTTTCATTTGGGTTCGGGAGTCATCTCATGGGCTTCCAAGAAACAACCCATCATTTTCCTATCTATAGTAGAGGTTGAATATATAGCAAAAAATGCAATAGCATGTCAAGCTATTTGGCTTAGAAGAATCTTGGTAGATTTGAGAGAAGAACAAGAGGATGGAACAATAATTTATTGTGACAATGTTTCATCAATAGCCTTGATGAAAAATCCTGCATTTCATGGAAGAAGCAAACACATTGAAATCAGGTATCATTTTATTAAAGAATTGGTTGTGAATGGTGAAATTAAAATGGCATTTTGTAGGTTTGAGCAGTAGCTAGTAGACATATTCACCAAGCCTTTGAGCAAAGACAATTTCTAGTGCCTAAGAACTAGATTGGGCATTGTTGATTTCGATCAGGATTGATCCTATTTTTTTAGCTTCGGATCAAAGGGGAGTGTTGGAAAATTAAATGCTCCTAAGCCTCTTCCTATTGGCACCTACCTTCTAGTGGCATTTGATGCCTACAGCTAAAGGATTGTTTTGGGGATTTTCTTCCCCACTTGCTCCTGACATGCACCTGAAGACTGCAGAAGGAATTAATGAAGTTAGGATTTTTTGAATTCCAATTCAATGCTGGTAGGTCATTTCAAATTTGAGCAGGAATGAGTTGAAAGACAAAAATAATGAAGGTAGATTATTTTGTAAGTTAGAGAAGATTCAGTTGAGAAGACTCAGTTAGAGTTGAAGAATTTTCTGAGCAATAGTAGTCTATTGACAATGAATGTTTTGTGTGAGCTTCTGAAAGCTCCTAAACAGTAGTAGTTATTTTTTTTTGTGAGTGAGTAGTGATTTCTCTTGAAGAGCTCGGCGTAGCTCTTGTTAGTTGAGCTCCTAGCAGCTCCTAAATTTTGTTGTGTGTCTGGTTGAGCAGCTCATGAAACTCCCAAAAATTAGTAGTTTGTAGTTTGAGTTTAGTTTATGAGTTTTATGTTCATTTTTTTAATGTATTTCCATTTCTATCTTAATGAATAGAAAGAAAAGTTGCATGTCTCCAAGTTTTTTGTAATTGAGTTTTGAGATCACTTTCTATCTAAGCAATTTTTTCATTGGTTGTGAGCTACTTTTTTATAACAAATATCATATTATTCATGTTGGGTTGATAAATTAGCATAAATAAATTGGATTTAAATCTATAAAAAAAAATGGTTTGAAAGAGGCCAACCATATAGTATAACTTCCAAATTTGGTTAATGAAGCACCTAAAATCTGCAAACACTCATAACCTCAAACATGGGTTAGTTACATGCAAATTTATCCAATGCTCCTATGAAATAACATCTTATGCTTCAAAATGCAACATATAACAAAAGGGATCAAAAAGAAATTGCAAGAGCATAACATGTACATATTCCATATTGGATTTGTGTCAAATGTGCCAATGACCCTTTCCAAATCCTTGCTAAAACTAAAATGATGCAATGCAATGGTGATGGGAAAATTTAGTTCTCAATTGAAGAGAGTAACTTTGCATGAGAGTGTAGATGGGTTGATGAAGAACGAAGCTTTCCATTTATATATTTTCAAGTTGAAAGAGAGTTTAAAATAGAAAAATGTGGGATAATGATTTGGCCAATGAGATGAGGCCACTTGTCACATTATGATAGGTTGAGGAATGTGCAAGTTTTGGCCAATGTGCCAAAGAGGGGGAGATTCAAATTTGAAATTGTGAATTAAATGTTGAGAGGGGACATGTAAGAGAGAAGTTATTGCCATGTTGGAAGGGACAAGTCAACTTGTCTTCATATTCAAACTTGAGGGAATATTCTCAAAAGGATGCTTTTTTGAGAGAAAATGTTAACTTATAAATGAATTAAAATGATTTATTGGTGCAAGTGGGAAAATATAGAGGATGTGATGGGTGATTAGATTAGGTTAATCAGGATTAGATTAGCTTAGGTGATGATTAGTTGATTTTGACCCATTTGACTTAAATATTTTGATTTATTTAAATCAAAAGGGATGGAAGATGATTCTAGATTTAATTAAATAAAGGTTTGATTTATTTAATTAAAAGGATGATGATAAAGTTAATTTATTTAATTTTAAATTAACAACCTTAGGAGATTGAATTTAATGAGTTTAATTTACCTAATGAATGGATGAATGTGAACTTATTTAATGATTGAATGAATATGAATTAATTAAGTGAACGATGCTGATTTTGCATGTCTACAATTAAAAATAACATGGTGATAGGTATTAATGATCAAACTGTGGGACTTAGAAGGGCCAATTATAGGACCAATCAATAAAATAAATATAGTTAACTCCTCTTAACTCACCAATTAAACAAGTTCACTCACTCATAAAATTTAGTTTACTAATAATTATTATTTTAACTAAAAACTAAAATAACTCACAACTCCTCTATGAATTTCATCTCTCCTAATCACATTCATAATCAATGGATTTAACTCATGATCCTTCACTAAATTTGATTCATCCATTCCTCCTTCCAATAATCTATAAATTCAGTATATATTCCATCAATTTTGATATCATCAATAATTCAACATTATGATGTTGATTCAATAACCTTATGAATGCCAATGTTACCCTAGTGAAGCAAGAGTGCCCACATATCATCATTATTCAAAGAACATGTATGTGATTCTCAATTCAAAATTTTCATGAAGTTAAAATAATGTGTTAAATATTATTTTTAATTCTTACAATATTATTCTAATTTTCCTTTTCATTAATATTTATAATTAATATTATTAATAATTTACCTAAATAAATGACCTTTAACTTTTAAAAATAAAATAAACAACATAAAAAATTACAAAATATATATGCATAGTTTGGAGCAAGAAAATTAAACCATGTGTGCTCATGAGAATGGAAAATGATTCATAAATAAAGAAAATATTTATCTAGAAAGCTAAAATAAAGCATGGTAAGAAAAATGGAATGAATGTTATAATTTTTTAATGATGCAAGTTTTTTTTTTATTTCATAATGTGTTGGTTTGTTTATTTTTACACATATAGGGAAGTTGACTATAATTTTTCATCATTTTCACTTAGGTTACAAGTTTAACTATAATATCAACACCATGATTGTTTCATCCAACATTTTAGCAATTTACCTAGCTAATAGATTTTGGCTAATTTACCTCTTCTCAAAAAAATTACCCAATGTTAGGGGCATTCTTGGGATCACAATATTTGAATTGTCAAATTATAACTATAAAGTGCACAATGACTACTAATCAAGTTATTCGTCACAACATGATAGTTTAAATTTAATATTATAAAAATTATTACAAAATGGACATCATCCTTGAATAAAATGAAGGATGTACTCAAACCTCTAAAAAATTACAACCTAATGATGGTTAAAAAATATTTTTTCTTATTAGTTAAAAAATGGCATTTCATCTTAATCAACATTAAGCTCAAATCATAAAGAAAAATAATCTATAGTAATTGGTTAAACATATAGATGATTATTCACCTATTAATTTTGAATGGATGTTATTTTTGTATATGTCATAACATACACCATCAGTGGTTGGAGAATCCTAGTCCACTTTGTGAATCTCTATAATCATGCTCTTACATGGACCGAAGAACATACCATAAGTAATCCCCATATCTTACAATTTCATAATAAGATTACATGTTCTTACAAATTCTTGTACACATTACAAGATAGTAAAAACATGGCATGAAATATCAACACAAAGTGAGATATCCCATTTAATGAGGAAAAAGTAATAGATAAATATAAATAAATAAGTAATCCAAGTATTAAAACTTGAAATATATGCATACCTAATATAAACACTCTCCCATATATTGTATACCTTGGAAGAGAAAAATGGAAGCCCCTAAAAATATACGAACTAATCACCAAGGGTATAACCATTTTGTACCAACTAATTCATTTAATCACAAGCTTTATAAGAGATAAATACAATATCTTTAAATTTATTACCATCCTAATCATACCTACCCTATCCTCCATTATGTATGAGTATGAAATATCATAACCCAAAGCCAAAATGACACATTAAATATCACATAGACAATACTATTAAATCTAGCCTCAACTCATTACTAGAGAAAAAAACCATAAGTCCAGATTCCCTAAAACAAAATCAAGCATGCACTACATACTCACTCTAGTAAGAACAATTATCACAAGTAGTCATTTCAATTCAACTATCCTCAACTGATGATAGATCTTATAAACATAACATTGCCAGCTAAATATTTATCTAACATCATTATATATGAATTTTCTTACTAAGGGATGTCTCAAATCCATTAATTTGTTGGTTTCCTTGTTGTTGTCAACCTTCGGAACATTTTCCACTCTAAAATACTGAGCTACATTTCAATCCATGGATCTATAATTTTCAAGACTAGTTGATAGAATAAGATGTCAACTACTATTCTTAGAATAAAGAGTGTAAATTTTTGGAAGGAAATTTGAAAAAATTCAAGAGAACACTCATCATATGTTCTATATATTATAAATGTAGAAAAAGAAAACCAATTAACAAAATTGAGAAGTATTCAGAAATATAATAAAGCAATATATTTAATAATATATTAATTTATAATAACTTTAAAATTAAAATATATAAATAAATAATTGTAAACTTGTTTTAATATATAAAATACATGAGTGATAACAACTACAATGGATTTATGTTATTATTGGCATAATATGATAGTTTAAATGTAGTTTTTTCATTTTCATCAAGGTTAAAACTCTGTTGGATTGTTTTTATTGAGTTTTCATGTTGGGGGTGAGGTCTCATGATTGTGACCTCACCAATTCATAGCTTTGAGTCAAATGTATTTACTACTCTTTTAAAAAATACTAGTATTGACATAGTGTGATGGCTTAAATGTGGTATTGATATTCTTTCCATCAAGATTCAAACACCATTAGATTGTTATTGTTGAATGTTTATATTATACATGAGATCTCCATTTATAACCTCACCAACTCATAACTCTTGATAAAAAATGTGTACTCTATAAAAATGAAATACCCTTTGTAGTGATGGAAATAGTATCCTTTTTTCCTTAGTTTGGGAATAATTAGTATCAAAATGAACCTAATGTTGCCTAGATTTAGTGTTGTAATGTGTTTTACACATTCACATTAACTCTAGGGACCCTTTTTAATTAATGGACTTAATTTGTGACTTATTTTGGATGTTGTAAAGTGTATCTTTACGTTTTCACACAAATCTAGGGCTTTATTAATTAATTGAGTTTAATTTTCCTTAATTGACCCCTTTAATTCAAATCCAAGCCTAATTAATTACAAATTTTGAGGGATAAAGCCTAAAATTCATTAATGATATTACACAACACTTAATTTTTCAAGGTTTGTGTCCTAGTTTAGTGACCTAGGACCCATTTTCCACCTAGAAAATGGGTCCTCACTAAGTTATAGGACCCTATTTTAACATAACATTTAACATCCCTTGAAGTGTGTCCTAGTTAAATGTACTAGGACCCATTCGCCCTATGGTGAATGGGTCCTCACTTGGAACTAGGAACCCCCCTTGGGATGTGTTTTTGGTGGTGTATTGATGATTTCAAATCCTAGATCTAATGTCGGCTTGTGTTATTTGAATTTTAGGATTTAATCTTAAGTTATGTATAAATACAAGGATATTTTACTTAGCTTCACCTAGAAGAATATTTATGTAGGCATCCTAATAACAAGTTTATGAGATCAAGATAATTTAAGAGAATTTATAAGGAATTCAAGGGAAAAATTAAGGTGATCCCACAATACTAGTTTATAATTTTTGGCCAAACTAGACATTGAATTGATTTTTTCTAACTAAATCTTCACTTTCGAGCACCTATAGAAACTAAACCATGAGGAATTTGAAGATGATACAAACTAGTGATTTCTGACATTTTTTCTATAGATTCTAAATATATTTTTTCAAAAAATTTGGAATCTGATTTCACTTCTTTTTCCATCTCCTTCAAAAACTACTTGTTTCAGTAAACACCATTTTTAAGGAGTGACGCTCACAGTATACAATATTAAATTTTTTCCATGAAGGATAATTTTTTTTTTTTTTTTTAATTTAGATCTATAACTATGATATCTAGTACTTCCAATTGGTTTCATAGTTTTTTATTGAATATTTTTTCCTTCATCAAGTATCGAACTCAAACCAATTACAATTCAAACATAAGTGGACTGTATACAACATAACTTTTTTTGTATGTATTGAAAAAAAAATTGTTGGATCAATGACTTCAATATCTAGAGCACTAATATTTTTTAATTTCTTTTGATAATATGCTATTTTTCCACATATGCAAAACAAAGAGCTTGATTTTTGCTTAAAAAACTATGTTTAATCAAACTAAATAAAAAAATACATAATAAAACAAAAACATATTAAAATTATATTTGTTTGATAGCTAATTTTGAGGACTACCATCATCTAGTTGGGTCTATGAAGTATCCTCCATTTTCATCCTCAGCTCGAGCTTTGAAGGGAAAAATTCTAGAGTTTTTTGGTGCCAGAGGGGGAGAAGGAGGGAAAACAGGGGTTTGACTGAACCATGTTTTGAGCGAATACCCCTTGGATGTTCATTTGAACCAAGGTTCAAGTGAACCCCCTTTCCACAACCCTTTCCTTTGCTTTTTTTCCAGGAAATGTGGGACCCAACATTTAATGGGTTCGCTTGAAGGGGGGTTCGTGGTTCTAGCAAACCCGCTTTGGGTTCGTTTGAACCAGATGTTCGTTCAAACCCCCAAAAATCAAAATATTTTACATGGGTGCATTTTTTGTAACTTTTCCTTTCTCAATGGAATTGTAAACCAATCTTGTGGGTTTACCCATTATTGAAGATTATTACAAGAATCAAGAGTCCTATCATCATGTCAAAGATTTAGTGCATCATACATGTTGAGCTAATGTGTTGATGTAGCATTGAAGATCAAATTAAGCATATTCAAGGTGCGTAGGCGTAGGATCATGATGGGCCAAAAAGTGGTGATATGATGGGTATGTGTAGGTTATGTGGTTGACATCTTTTTTTTACCCAAAATTGATGAAACGAGAAGGGTTTTTAAAGGATATTCTCCGCTTTCCACCAATATAAATTATTCTTTACTTTGATTTTAATAAATAATTATTATTCATTTTCTATTTTAATTATGACTAAAGTCCTCACTAATAGGCATATTGAAAAACATCTATAGCTTTCAAATGGTATCACTTTTTTGAATCTGAAACATACGTCACATTCTATACTTTGCATACTATAGGATTAAAAAAAAAGAAAATTTGAATTTAATAAAGTTTTGACCAAGTTAAGGTGGTCAGACATACGATTTTTAATATTTTTAAAAAGTTGTAATAAAAAATTCATAATTAAATATTTAATTGGAAAAAAATTACAAAAAAATATGCATCACATCGAGATATGAGTCCTCTACTTATATCTAAAATATTATAAAAAATATTATCATTTTATTGTGGTTAGGGTGGTTAGACAAACATCTAATTTTTATTTTTTCTGTGAAATTTAATAACTACTACATTGAAATTTCAAATTTTCACCAAATAGATTTTAAAAAATAAAATAAAACCTAGTAGTTTAGAAACTACATTCAATTTTCTACAAATTCTATTCTTACATATTTTTGAAATAATATAAATAACTTATTCAAATTTTTACGTCAAGTTGTCTAACTCTGATTTTTTTTATTTTTTTGCCACTTAAGGGCCTATTTTTTCCATGATGATCCTACACATACCCAGGTGTTTTTTTTAATAAAGTGTTTGTGATCAAGATCTGTATTCATTGAGTCCACTTCATGCTAGTTTTTAGATTAGTACCCAAGGTTTCAATTAAGGTGTAGTGAGTTGTGACATTGCATTTTGTTCATTCATCATTCCATTATGCATTATTCCATTTTATGTGTTTTTGTAGGTTTTAGGTTGAAGATCAAATTGGAAAGAAAAATTACAAAAGTTATCAAAGTTGTCAAAGTTGCTAAGAAAGTTGTCAAATCACAAAAACTAAGCTATAGGATTTATTTTCGGGTTTCCTACAGTCTTTGACTAGGATCTGGGAGAGCATACATTGAGGAACAAAACCCAAAAACCATATTTTTCAAAATCCTAGCTAGGACCCATTTGCCACTGGGAAAATGAGTCCTTAGTGATGTCCAAAAAAGCACTTTTTGCAATGGGTACACATCATTTAACCTTCTTAAAACTTTCCTTTTTACTAGTATTTGGGTTAGGATTAATTTTTGTAACTCATTTCCATAATATGACCCTCATAATTGAATGAAATACAAGTGAAATTAGGTGCATCCCTTTTGTTATTCCATTTCGGGTCACCTCTTTCCCTTCATTTCACCCTTTATGAAAAATTAATTGAATTCAATGTATACTTAGCTATTTTTTTAAATAGTGAAACTAATTACATGAAAAATAGCATCACTTAGGCCATGTTAGATAGACATACTTTTCCCCTTGACAAGTTGATAGACCATAACAAATTTTCACTATAATTTACGAATTCAATGTAACTGTCGAGATAATAGAGGACTCATGTGTATGAAAATGATGTGAAGGAACTGTTTAGATAATAGCGGATAATAGCTATGGAAAATTGGATTCGATACAGTAGATACATCATTCCACAATGACTATTCCATTCCCAGCAACTTACTATTTCTAATTCCATAAGACATAAATAATTAAAATAAATTTATAATTTAAGTCTCGATTAAAAATTAAAATAAAATAATTTATTAAATGAAAAGTCAAAATATATCAAAATGTAAATATTAATAAAAATAATAATTTAAAAATATTCATAATAAATAATAGAATTATTAAGTTAATATATAATTAAATAAAAAAAGTAAATTAATTTTAAATTTGTTAGAATTGAAATATTAATGAAATATAATTATGTTTTTAATTTCAATCTTATGAATTTATTTTCTTTTCTTTGTTTTTAAAATAAATAATCATGTTTTCAAATTGTTAAATCATTTGAAAAATAAAAATGAATTTATTAGAATTAAAATATTAATAAAATATAATTCAATTTTTCATTTAAATCTTATCATTTTTTCTCTTTTTCTTTCAAACAAAAAACTTACTTTTAAATTGTTAAATTGTTAAATTGTTTCTAACATAAAAAAATAGAGAATGAGAAGAATTTATCTTGGATAGAACTAAGCTAAATGTGATGCTAGTGGTTAGGTGAAAGATGGTGATGCATTTCTGCATCCTATATCATGCCACAACCTACATGTAAATTTTTTCCAATGCATCATTAGGAGGAGCCTATAGTGATCATGGGGGTTTAGCATGTGAGGGGGCACATTCTTTGTGCTCAGGGTGGGGGTTTAAAAAGTGGGGTGCTAATTGTGTTTGGGTTTTGGGTGGTATTTTTTTGGCTAGGAGCATGGTTGAAAGTGTAGCTCTAGATTCCAATCAAGGTATGAACTTTAGTGATATCTTTTTTGGGTTTGTTCCTCCCCCTTCCACCCATGCAAAGGAAACTAATTTTTAAAATAAATCTATGTACAATGGTGGCTCATCTCAATCAGGGATCCACAAGCTTTCGAAAGTGAATGGTTGCTTAGAAAGGAGTGCCTCTCATCATCTAGTAGGATTCGGTAGTGGAGGATGTAAACTACCTTTCTAATCATTCTTTTTTCTGCAAGTTTATGGGTACTTAGGTTTCTCTCCCAGTTTTAGATTCATGCACTCACCGCACCTGGAACCCAAAAGGCAATATGGAGGTGATGTTGGCCAAAAATAATTATGACACGTTAAATATCATATAGACAATACGATTATATATACCTTCAACTCATTACTAGAGAACAAACCCACAAACCCAGTTTCCCTAAAATAAAATAAAAAAATACACTACATACTCACTCTAGTTAAAACAATTATCTCAATTAGTTAGTCACATTCAACTATCCTCAAATAAAAATCATAGATCTTATAAACAGAACATTTCTTACTAAATGTTTATCTCACATCATTGTATATGCATTTTCTTACTAAGGGATTTCTCAAATCTATTAATTTTTTGGTATCCTTGTTGATGTCAACCTTTGGAAAATTTTCCACTCAAGATTGAGCTACATTTCAATCCATAGATATATTTTCAACACTAGTTGATACATAAGATGTCAGATACTATTCCTAGAATAAATTGTTTGAGGGAAATCAATTAAGAGTGTAAAGTTTTGAAAGGAAATTTGAAAAAAAAAAGAAGCGAACTCATAATATGTTCTATATATTGTAAATGTAGAATAAGAAAACCAATAACAAAATTGAGAAGTATTAAGAAATATAATTTAAATAAATATATTTAATAATCTATTAACTTATAATAACTTTAAAAATTAAAATAAATAAATAAATAATTTTAAACTTGTTTTTAATCGGTGAAATAAATGAGTGATAACAAACACAATGGATTTATGTTATTATTGGCATAATGTGATAGTTTAAATGTGGTTTTGTCATTTCCATCAAGGTTCAAATTGTATTGGATTGTTATTATTTAGTGTTTATGTTGGGATGAGGTCTCATGCTTGTGATCTCACTAATTCATAGCTTTGAGTAAAAAGTATTTACCGCTCTTTTAAAAAACACTAGTATTGACATAATGTGATGGCTTAAATGTGGTATTGTTGTTCATGCCATCAAGATTCAAAAATCAATAGATTGTTATTGTTGAATGTTTATATTATACATGAGATCCCCATTTATAACCTCACTACCTCATAACTCTTGATAAAAAATGTTTACTCCCTTAAAAAAGAAATACAATGAATTTACCTCATAAATAATTAAAATACATTTATAAATTGAGTCTAAATTAAAAATTAAAATAAATTAAATTAAATGCAAAATTAAAATATATCACAATGTAAATATTAATAAAACTAATAATTTAAAAATATTCATAATAAATAAATAAAAAATATTAAGTTAATAAATAATTGAATAAGAAGTAAAATTAATTTTAAATTTATTAGAATTGAAATATTAATGAAATATAATTATGTTTTTCATTTCAATCTTATCAATTTCTTTTCTTTTCTTTGTTTTCAAAATAAAAATCTTGCTTTCAAATTGATTTAAATCATTTTAAAAATAAAAATAGAGAAAGTTATTAGAATTGAAATACTAATAAAATATAATTCTATTTTAATTCCAATCTTATTAACTTCTTTTTCTTTTTCTTTTAAACAAAAAAATTACTTTTAAATTGTTAAATCATTTCTAAAATAAAAATAGAGAATGAGAAGAATCTATATTAGATAGAATTGAGTTGAACACAATAGTACTAGTCAGGTGAGAGATGGTGTTGCAGGTCTGCAACCTTGAGTAGGTCACAACATACATGTAATTTTTTGTCTATACATGGATTGGGAGAGGATGCTACAGTGATCATGGGGGCTTGGCTTGTGAGGGGGCTCATTCTTTGTGCTTAGGAGGTGGGGACATTTGAGAAGCATAGTGTTGATCAATTTTGGGTTTTGGACAGTATTGTTTGTGTTGGGAGTACAGTTGAAATGCAGCTCTACATTCCAATCAAGGTATGACTTTTTGTGATGCTTTTTGGGGTTTTTTCCTCCCCCTTTCACCCATGAGAAGATGGTTTATTTTTAAATAACTCTATGAATGGTGGTGGTTCATCTCAATTGTGGAGCTAGAGGTTTCTAAAAGTGAATGGTTGCTTAGAAAGGAGTTCCTCTCATCAGATGTTGGTGATCCAATAGGATTTAGTAGTGGAGGATGCAAGTTACCTTTGTAATCATTCCCTTATCTACAAGTTTATGGGTACTAAATTTTCACTCCCATTTTTGGATTTGTGGACTTGTCACACGTGGAACCCGGAAGGTGATATGGAGGTGATGTTGGCTAGAAAAAATATTTCATTGTGGTGTTTTCCTACCTTGCAGATCACAATAAGGCCTAAAAGGGAGGGCCATAATTTTACTATCAAGTAGGTCTATTCATTAAACCTTGGAATACTAGTTTTAATTCTTCGGGAGAGCTCCCATCAAAAGTGTCTATGTGGTTTTCCCTATTGTGGTTCCATTGGAATTCTGTTGAAATGATATCTTGCATATGATTTCACTTTTTCTTAGCGAGCCAATAGGCCCATCATAGTAATCATTGGATAAGAAGGTGAATCAAAGAAAAAGAAGGTCGCACCTGAAATGAGTTAACCAAATGGGAGAACCTAATTTTTTCTAGTTGTTTCACTCAATTATGAGAGGTATAATGCATAGAAGATAATCATAAATCAAACCTGACCAATATTGTACTCAAAATGTAGGTTTTAAGAGGGTCAATACTATGTACCTATTGCAAAAAGTTCTTTTTTAGGCCTCACTAAGGACTCATTCACCCAATGGTGAATCGGTCCTGGATAGGATTCTAGAAATTCAATTTCTAGGTTCTATTATTCAATATTTACACCTCTAGATCCTAGTGGGAGACTTTTATAGACTCAAAATAAATTATATAGCTTAGTTTCCATGATCTTGCAAGAAAGATGACAACTTTGACAACTTTTTCTCTCCACTTGATTTTCAACCTAAAACCTAGAATCGCACATCAAAGAAGAGAAAAAATTTGATTGTTAGGGAATAGGGGTTTGCATTTGTCAAACCCCATTTTGGTAATTAAACATTGAAATGAAATAATGCACAAAGGAATGATGAATGAACAATGTAATGCCACAACTCACCAATCCTCAATTAAACCTTGGATTGCAAATTTGAAACTTAGTATGAAATGGCCTCAAAGAGTGTAGATCTTGATCATGAACTTGACATAAGATAATGGCTTTGAATACTAGAACTTGATCACCAATGCTACATCATCACATTAGCTCAACAACATGCATGAATTTTACATGATGAAATTGATCCTTGATTGTTGCAATTAACTTCAATAATCTACCCTTGAATTCCTTCTTGAATTCTCTATAATGCTCTTGTGAAAATTGCTTGATCTCATGAAAGTATTAGATGAAAATTTTCTAGGTGAAATTAAGTGAAATAACCTTAAATATTCATACATAATTTAAAATTAAATCCTAAATTTCAAATTTAACACAAGTAGAAATCAGATATAAGATTTGAAATCATTAAATTACTGCTAAAAAAATATCCCAAGGGGGGTCCTAGGGTTAAGTGAGGACCCATTTTCCCTCCTCGCATACTTAACTAGGACACACTTTAGGAAATATGAAATGTTATGTAAAAAGGGGGTCCTAGGACCTAGTGAGGACCCATTTTCCAAGTGGTGAATGGGTCCTAGGTCACTAACCTAGGACACATTCCTTGTAAAAATAAGTATTGTGTAATATTATTAATGAATTTTGAGCTTTATCCCTCAAAAATGAAATTAATTAGGCTTGCATTAGAATTAAAGGTTCCAATTAAGCTCATTTAATTAATAAAGCATTAGATTAATGTGAAAGTGTAAAGATAAACCTTACAACACCCTAAATAATGTGTGATTAAGTACATTTTATTAAAAGGGGCCCTAAACTTAATGTGAATATGTAAGACACATTACAAAACTAAATTAAGAAAACATTAAAGTTTATTTTAATATTAACTATTCCCAGATTAAGTATGAAAATGGGATACTTTCTTCGACAATATAAAAGCTAATTCCCATTCTTGCATTTGTATTGAAATTGACTTTAAATAACCCTTTTCCAGACTCTCTAAAAATGTCAGTTGGGGACACTATGTGGATTCAACAACTGGACTATAAAGCTCTTTCTTTTTTATGTCATATATTTCATGACTACAGGAAATTTTTAAAAAGGTTCCTCAAAGTTAACCCCTCGAGGAAGGATAGTTGTAGTGCTTCAACCAAAGATCCTTCCAATGCTGAGTAGGTGAATGAAAAAGGTAAGGCTCTAATTTTTGAGGTGGTATTTGATGTTGAAGGGTTTATTCTTGTAGTGTACAAAAATGTATCCCTTTACATTTTTACACTTGTTTTAGCCCTCCCTACTAAAATTGGGCTTCTTTATGCCTTATTTGGTCCTATTTTGCATCCACAAGCCTTATTTAATGTATTTCTCTAAGGATAATCCCAAAAATTAACTAATGATCAATCATAATTCATGTTTTTGGGTTGTTTGTTCTAGATCTAGTGATTTGGGACTCATATTCCACCTTGGATGTATGGGTCCCACCTAGGTTTTGAGGCTTGATCCTAAATATTGCATTGAACTTAACATTTCTTGAAATTTGTATCCCAAGCTTAGGCTATTGGGACACATACACCCCAACTAGTGTATGAGTCCCACTTTAGTTTGGACCTATTTTGAATTTGATTATTGGTGGTATTTTATTCTCCTAGATCTAATGTTGGGTTGTAGTGTTGTAATTTTGAGAAATTTGGAATAAACAAGTATAAATACAAGGTTAATTCGCATATTTTCTCCTATAAGTTTTATGCAAGCATTCCTATAGAAATTTTATGAGATCAAGAGAATTTATGAGTATCCAAGAGTTGATTATCAATAATTTTGAAGCATCAATTCAAGACTCAATCATCATGTCAAAGTCTTCATGCATCATGTGTGTTTTTGAGCTAACATTTGTGATGTAGGCTTTCATGATTCAAGAAAGAATTCAAAGACATTATCTGATATCAACAATCAAGAATCAAGATCCACATCCATTGTATCCCTTTCACATAAGTTTTTAGCCTTTATTACAAGGATTTGGGGGTATGTACAGGATCATGATGGGCCAAAAAGTGGCAATATGATGGGTATGTGGTTGACGAATTCTTTTTTATCCAAAATTGATGAAATGAAAAGGGTTTTAAAAGGATATTATCAACTTTCAACCAACATAAATTATTCTTTACTTTTAATTTAATAAGTAATTATTATTCATTTTCTATTCAAATTACAACTAAAGTCCTGATCGATAGACCGATTGAAAAAATTCTATAGCTTTCAAACGATATCACATTATTTGAATCCAAAAAATGCATCACATTCTATGCTTTGCATACTATAGGATTAAAAAAATAAAAATTGAATTTCATGAATTTTTTACCAAGTTAAGGTGGTCAGACATACGAGTTTTTATATTTTTTAAAAGTTGTAATAAAAAATTCATAATTAATTATTTACTTGCAAAAAAATTACAAAAAAATATGCATCACATTGGGACATGAGTCCTCTACTTATATATAAAATATTATAAAAAAATATTATCATTTTATTGTGGTTAGGGTGGTCAGACAAACACCTACTTCTTATTTTTCCCTAAAATTTAAGTACTACTGCATTGAAATTTAAAATTTCCACCACATAGATTTCTTTTTTCTTTAAAAAAACCTAGTAATTTAGAAACTACATTCAATTTTCTACATATTATTTTCTTACATATGTTTGAAATAATATAGATAACTTATTCAAATTTTTAAGTCAAGTTGCCTAACTCTGATTTTTCTAATTTTTTTGCCACTTAAGGGCCTTGCTTTTCCATGATGATCCTGTACATACCCTTTGGTGAGTTGCAACATTGCATATTGTTCATTCATTATTCAAAGATTCTATTTCATTTCATTTCAATGTTTGATTACCAAAATGGGGTCTAACAAAGGCAAACCCCTATCCACTAAAAAATAAACATTTTTCTCTCTTCATGTGTGATTGCATATCTAGGTGTTTTGAGAATTGAAGATCCTTTAAAGAAAATGTTGCAAGATTGAAAAAAATTTCAAAGTTGTCAAGTTGTTATCTTCACAAAAACTCACCTACAGGCAAGAATCTAGACTTTCAGACTTAGAGATCAGACAAGACAAAAGCTACAAAAGATCACTAGAGGCTACAAAAACATTAGTGAAACCTTAATAATGGGACTGAATCATCACCTTGGGAGTATGAGTTTCAGTATAGGAATTTTACCAAATTTTAGTAGATTTTGACTTGTCACTATGAGATTCCAATTCTTGCCTAGAAACCCTATATTAGGAATAAATCATTTAGTCTAGTGTATGAGTCCCTATACACATAAACAACAAAAAAATCAAGGTTTTTATATCTTTTTTAATCATCTTCGATCTTCCAAGTGGTGCTCTATTTATCCTTAGTTTCTCATTTTGATTTTAAGTTTCATTTTCTAGGTCATATAGTTAGATTTGCATATTACTTTCATTTCTTTCTTTCTAAGCATTTTCTTAGTGGTGAAACCCCTTTTTAATCACACCTAAGGAAACCCTCTCATATATACCCTTTCCTCAATTGAGTCGCTTAGTTGAGAGATTTTGGTTTCCTGATGAACTAAGAGAGAAGTAGGTCATAAACCCTAGTTCCATCTCATAAAATATGAAACCCTATTTCCTATCATTCATTTTGGTGAACCCGGCCATTGGACACTTCATTTTTTATTTGGAGAGCATTGTAGTCCTAGATCTAAGTTAACTTTAGATTGGATCTTGCCTTAGTTAAATTGAATTTAGGGCTCCTTTAAAATCTTTCATTAGTGGAAAAGTGCATATATGTTACATTTTTTTGTATCTTGCATCATTAAATTTTATTTCAAATTAGTCATTTCAAATAGTAAAGATAACATACAAGCTCTAAAAAACCTTAACATTCACTCAAAATTTGCCAAATTTAGTGTTAAAACCCTAATCTGGGACTCATTTTCCTTTTGGGCGATTTTGTCCCTATACAGGTGGTTTTTCTATATTTTTGGGAATTCTGTGTTGACTATTTCTTAGTATTTGAACCTTTCAAAAACCCTAACTGGGACTCATTCACCCCTTTGGGAAATTTATTCTTGTATCAGGCTTGAAATTGCATTTTACAACATTAAAACATTGTTTTTGTGCTTCTATTTGTTGTTAGATCTATGTTTTAGATTACTGAGTTTCTATTTCATTAATTTCATTAAGATATAACTTGATTTGGTTTCATTTTAAGTGCATTTTTAAACATAATAATTTTAATTAAACCATATCATTTATCCTATGTTCATTACATTTATGTTGTATTCTTTGATTGTCCTTTGCATGAGCTTTACAACTTGGTGTCTTATTGCTAATACTATAGTGAGACATAGTTCGAGACTCATGTCATCCTATGATAACACACTCATCATGGATCTTGGGTTATCTATCTCTTTCACTCATAGTGTTCACACTAGTTCACTAGGTATAGACCATACCCTTGAAAACTATTTACCTTCAAGTAGTATGACAAGTGTTGAAACAATGGTTGCTAATGTTCCTCAAGAAAACATAATCCAAATAAATGAAGAGTTAGAAAACCTACAACATAAAGTGAGTACTAAATACATTTCCAACATTGCTATTCCTACCATATATAACATACACCACATGATTTAAAGTGAACATGGAAAAGAACTTATGTGTAACATGTATGTGCAGGATCATGATGGGCCAAAAAGTGGCAATATGATGGGTATGTGGCTGACAAATTTTTTTTACCCAAAATTGATGACACAAAAAGGGTTTTTAAAGGAGATTCTCAGATTTCCACCAATATAAATTATGCTTTAATTTGAATTTAATAAATAATTATTATTCATTTTCTATTTGAATTATGACTAGTCCTGATTGATAGGCTAGTTGAAAAACATCTATGGCTTTTAAACAATATCACATTTTTTAAATCTAAAACATGTATCACATTCTATGCTTCACATACTATAGGATTTAAAAAAAAAATTCATGAAGTTTTGACCAAGTTAAATTGGTCAATTATATGAGTTTTTATATTTTATAAAAGTTGTAATAAAAAATTCACAATTAATTATTTACTTGGAAAAAAATTACAAAAAAATATGCATCACATCAGGACATAAGTCCTCTACTTATATCTAAAATCTTATAAAAAAATATTATCATTTTATTATGGTTAGGGTGGTCATACATACACTTCTTATTTTTTCCTTGAAATTTAAGTATTACTGTATTGAAATTTCAAATTTTCACCAAATAGATTTAAAATATATATATATATATAGTAGTTTAGAAACTACATTAAATTTTCTACAGATTCTATTCTTACATATTTTTGAAATAGCAAAGATAACTTATTCAAATTTTTATGTCAAGTTGCCTAACTTTGATTTTTCTGATTTTTTTACCACTTAAGGGCCTATTTTTTCCATGATGATTTTGAACATACCCTAACCTAGCTTAATTTTTTGGAAAGCATCTTACCTCAATGAATAGTTGTACTAAAACTTCAAACAATACTCAAAGTCAAGGAGGAACTCAAATTCCTCCTTCTATAGCCATTGCCTCTATTCCCACCTACACCAACCCTCAAGTTACAACAATGATGCAACCTACTAGTAATTCCATTCCTACCTTGGGTATTTCCACTAGCAATCCTTGTACCTTTGTGGAATCTCATGTTATATCTCCTACCACTTTACCTTCCATAAGAATTCCATTCACTTCCCCCTCAAAAACATATACACCACCACTATATTCATCTCCATCTCAAAATATAAAAAATGACACCATTCTTAACCAACTTTTGCTAAATTTTTCATCCCTTCAACAACAAATTTCCACCATAAACCAAAATCAAAATGGCCAACCTTTTTACTATTTCAAATGCAATCCCTTATCCCTAGAGATATTAATAATGTTGATACCACAAGGTATAAAGATTCCTAGGTTTGAGAAATATGGAGGGAAAGGAGATCCTTCTAACCAAGTTTTTTCTTATACTGCCTTATGTAGTGATTTTTTCCCTACGAATAAGCTCTTGGATAATATTTTTCCTAGGTTCTTGAAAGATACTTCTTTAGAATGGTTTTCCTCATTACCAAATAATTCAATTCATTCATTTAATGAAATTTTAGAGGACTTTATCAACCATTTCCAAGTGCACATGACTCCTAAAATGACCTTAGCTAATTTTATGAGATGTAATAAAAAGGATGATTGAAAGGTTACTGAATTCATTTCATTCTACCAAATGCTTTATTCCCAAATTGACATAAAGATTCATTATCCTCAGATTCAATGAATGTTCATTGAGAACTTACAAACTAAGATGCAAGATAAGCTTGGCATGATGAAGTTTCCTTCTTTCATACACTTGTGTATCACACTTCATGATTATTAAAACTCAAATAGTATCATGAAACAAAACCCACCTCTAGCTATCCTGAAAAGTCTGAATCCACAAATCAAAATAATTATCAAACTTCTAGGAAATAGAATAAATGCTTTCTTCAACTAAATCCCCCTCAACAAACAACTCAACATGTTGTTAACCAAGTGGTTTATATAAAGAAGAATAATCCTTTTACATTTGTGGATCTGGCTAGACAATTTACTCTCTTACCCGATACCCTCCATAACATCATCTTACAACTTTTAGAGAAGAACTTGATTTCCTTACCAGGTAGTGTAGAAAAATATATCCCTCTACATTTTCACACTTACTTTGGGGATGATTAACACTAAAAAAAACGGTTTCTTTTATCTATTTTTCTAATGTTTTTTACACATTCACATTAGGTTTAGGGTCCTTTTAAACTAAATTGACTTAATTTTTCCATAATTTAATGTTATAAAGTATATTTATTTACACCTTGAGTTTTGGGCCCTCTTACATTTATGAAATTCATATCATCATTAATAGGCTGGACTAAGAACATTTATTATGCATTTCAAGGCTTATTTCAATTGAGATCTTGACATAATCAACAAATACACCTAATATCTTAACTCCTTGACATTTCATTCACCTAAAAAATCCTGGTGGACCCATAAGCCACCTTGGGCATATGAGTCCCACCCAGATGAGAACAATATGCCACAAGTGGTATATGAGTCTCATTTGGCCCCTTTTTAGGGTTCTAATCAAGAAATCAAGTTTTTGAATTCAAATTTCATGTATGTTACAATTTGGGATCTAATAAACAATAATTTAGATGAAGTTCCTATATAAAGTACAAGGTTTAAAATCATTATTTCACCTAAAAATTCATGATATCAACCTAAGAAATTAAGAGTTAAGCATTATAAGACTTCACAAGAGCATTAACAAAGTTTACATGAGCATTTATAAGGCATTGAAGGGTGGATTTATCCATTATTTATTGCAGAAATACAAGATCCATCATATATCTAAGGCATAATGCATCAGGCATGTTGTTGAGCTAGTGTTGTGATGTAACATTCAAGATTCAAGTTGAGAATTGTTTCATATCCAATTCAAGATCAAGATCTACATTCTACATTGCCACTTCATGTTATATTGTTAATTTACATCTCAAGGCATCATTCGAGGTATCATTATTCATGCTTCATGTTCATGTTTCATTGTTTCATCACAAGGTTTAATTACCTAAACAGGGTTTGACTTAGGAAATCCCCTATTCCCTAAAAATCAACATTTTTTCCTCTCTCTACATGTGTTATTGCATATCTAGGTGTCTTGGAGCTTGAAGGACCTTTAAAGAATAAGTTTCAAGATTGAATAAATTTGTCAGTGTTGTCATCTTATTTACAAGATCATAGAAAGTCACCTACAGGTTGCAAATTAGGGTTTCAAACACGGAGATTTAGTAGGAAGAAAGCTACAGGAAATAAATAGAGAATATGAGAATTTCAGCCAAACCCTAGTACTAGGACTAAATCACCACTTGTGGTGTATGATACTGAGTACTGACTTTTTTCAAGTTTGAAGAGATTCAAATCTATCCCTATGAGATTCTAGTTTAGACACAGAAACCCTAGTCTTGGACTAAATCACCTAGAATGGCATATGAGTCCCAGTGGGAATTAAAGATCAAGATTTTAATCTTTTGGATCTTGTTTTGACCTCATCTCTCTTCTAGGTGTGCACCTCTATTCAATGTCAGTTTGTTATTTTTATTTCAATTTCATTTCATAGGTCATTTAGTTAGGTTTTGCATGTTACATTCACTTGTCTTTCCAAGCCCTAGGTTGGTGGTGAACCCCCTTTATTATCTTTGATCACACCCTAGTGTTGGCATATGGTGTTGTACAATATTGCATAAATTCACTTTTTATAATTTTATAATTAAATAATTATTTAGTTGTGATGCACCTTGGTGTTGTGGATAATCACACTAGGTAATTATTTGGTCACCCACTTTATGTTGTATTGTAACATTGTATAATTATTTAATCTGTGAGGGACGTGATAATAATTTAATATTGAGGAAATGTTAAATAATGTGATGTCTTAGTACCTAATATTAAATAAGGGCATAGTGGTTTTGTATTCACATGGTTTTTGGGTACATGGTTTCACCTTACCACTAATTGTATTTTGTGTGAGCTTGTGTCTATAAAAGTAAACACATGTGTATTGGTTTAGGTTGGTTGAATGGTTTGGTTGTCATTTTTGAGTCTTCTTAAGGAAAGAATTTGTGAAGCATGGTATGGGATGTATGGATTCATGCTTGGAAACATGGGAATGCATTGGAGGGCTTGATGCTTCATAGGTGTTCATTGTAACTCTTGTATTTGCTTTATTGGTAATTAATATGATGGAGCATGGATGATTTTGGAGGCTAGTTTTTTCCATCTTGAGGGATTTCCCAAGGTATATCTTGTGTCATCTTGGATGGGTATGTTGTCTATTCTATTTCATGTGGATTTTGAGTACTTATTTGCATTGTTATCTCCTTTTGGTTATGTGGAAATTGTCATTAGATGGCTACAAGCTTCCTTCCAAGTGGTATTACAGCTTTCATGGCTAAATATTTTTTATTATAACCCTAGGTTAAGAAAATATTTGTTGAAGTTTGAATCTATGCAATGCATGAGAGAATGAAAGACATGGCAAGATATGAAGGTTTTGTAGGCTGTTTATTACATATCTAAGGGTTTTATTTTTGTTATTATGATGGGTTATTTGTAGATTTGGGGTGTGAAAAAATTAGGGAAAAAAAGGTTTCTTGGTTGTGCATTTAAATGGGGGTTTTGTTGAGGAAATTTTACAAATAACCTCTTGGGTAAAAATGGACCTCATGGTTGGATTCAAGTTGGTTGAGAGACGAATTTTAATATATAATTTTCTCTATTTTGGAGAATTTGAAAAAATTGCAATTATTTTTGTAAAATCCCTATTTTTGGATTGTATAGTCGATATTATAATATTAAAAAGAAAATAAAATTAAAATTCTATCAAAATAAAATTTCATCTTACAAATGGGTATGTGGAGGATCATCATGGAAAAAACAGGCCCTTAAGTGGCAAAAAATTCAGAAAAATCAGAGTTAGGCAACTTGACGTAAAAATTTGAATAAGTTATCTATATTATTTAAAAAAATGTAAGAATAGAATCTGTAAAAAATTGAATGTAGTTTCTAAACTACTAGGTTTGTTTAAAAAATAAATCTATTTGGTGAAAATTTGAAATTTCAATGCAGTGGTACTTAAATTTCAGAGAAAAAATAAGAAGTAGGTGTCTGTTTGACCACCCTAACCATAATAAAATGATAATATTTTTTTATAAGATTTTAGATATAAGTAGAAGACTCATGCCCCAATGTGATGCATATTTTTTTGTAATTTTTTCCCAAGTAAATAATTAATCATGATTTTTTTATCACAAATTTTTAAAAAATATAAAAACCTCTTATGCTTGACCACCTTAACTTGGTCAAAACTTCATGAAATTCAATTTTTATTTATTTTTAAATCCTATAGTATGAAAAGCATAGAATGTGACACATATGTTGGATTCAAAAAATGTGATACCGTTTGAAAGCTATAGATGTTTTTCAATTAGTCTATCAATCAGGACTTTAGTCATAATTTGAATAGAAAATAAATAATAATTGCTTATTAAATTCAAAGTAAAGAATAATTTATATTGGTGGAAAGCTGAGAATCTCCTTTAAAAACCCTTTTCATTTCATATATTTTGGGTTAAAAAATAGTCGTCAGCCACATACCCATCATATTGCAATTTTTTGGCCCATTATGATCCTGCACATACCCAAATATTAAAAAATTTAATGGTCGGAGCCCGCCTGCCCCACTCAATACCATTGACCCTATAGACTACAGGGCTAACACCTTGTAGTACATAGGGCATGTCGGCCCTATCGGTGGGGTACGCTACCAAAAGGCTCTACCACCAATGGCCCCTATTCAGCAGGTTACGACGGGTCCCGCCAAGGGGGTAGGAAATAAAACCACCCATTTTAATTTTTGTTAGTATTTAAAAAAATATAATGTCATTTATTTTATTACATTCATCATTTAAAAATTAAGTCTAGACCATATATTTTTAATAAAGTTGGCCCAATTTTTTATATATTGGAAATTAAAATAAATTTAATGAAGTTTTCGAGTCTACCACCATTCCACCACCAGAGGAGTGGTGCCACCTAGATGGGGCCACCGCCCAGCCACCAAGGGTGCCTAAATTTTTTTTGCGTCAAGTTTAAACTGTCCTTTTACTTCTGAGGGGCATAACTTTCACCTAGGTTCTTTGTTTTTGCTCTTCTTGGACTTGTTGGAAAGGTGACTCAGTGATATACACTATGGTCCCAAATATTTTTCTAGGTTTTGTAGTTTTGATAGTGTTTTTATTTCTAAAATTAAGATGTTTTATTTGACCTTCCAGAGGTCATATTGAGTGCATACAAAGTCAGACTTCAGACTTCAAATAGTCAAGGAAAAGCTTGTTCAGATCAATACACTATGGATAAATTTTTGAGTTGTTTTGACATCATTTATTTGTTGATATTATATCTTGAGCTATATATTGGTTGTTTTGAATATAGTCATACTATGAGCTTATGGATTGTCAAATCTAGGTAATTTGATGTTGTATTCATTGTATGCTTAGTTGTACATCTCATATTATTCTCTTTTTGACATGGTTATCAATATTTGGTTAGATGTGTATGCTTCAATTTTGTATCTACAAGTTGTGTAGCATTGTAGGTAGTCTATACTTACTCGTTAGACCTATGACTTGCACATGGGTTGTCTATGCCCATAGATATTTTAGTTTTAATGCATTTTTAGTTTTGGTGGCTTGGTTTAGTCACTTGGTTTGCTAGTTTTGATGTCATGTTGGGAGGTGAGATGGTATTACCAGGTACAGTCATGATATGAGACCTATGTAGTGTTAGTGTAATTAAATTAATTATTACTCTAGCATAAGTTAACTTAGGTCATGCATATTTAGTCCTAGATTTCATTTTAATAAATCATTTAATAATGGGGTAATGCCCCCTTCCATGTTTGTAGGGATAAGATTCCTTCTAGAAGATGAGTTGTCCTTCTAGAGCTTATCTCAACATTTAATAATTTCCTAGATAAGGTTCACATGTTGTTAGATCATGACACATGGCAACATCTCATGCATCTTAGGTTTTCTCTTTTGCCTATATATTCAAGAATTTTGTTCATTTGTAACATATCACATCATCATATCATATCAATATAGAATCTTTATTCAACATTCCATAGTTGCAACACTTTCCTTTGTGGTTGATTATGCTTCATGGCAAAGGTCCTTTATTGAAGATTCTAGAGCTTTAGAGACTATACATCTATAATCTCAACATGGTATCAAAGCTTGTCTAGTGAAACATCAACCTTCGATCAAGAACATTGGTGTGTGTATGTGCAAGATCATGATGGGCCAAAAAGTGGCAATATGATGGATATTCGTATGGTATGTGGTTAACAACTTTTTTTTACCCAAAATTTATGAAATGAAAAGAGTTTTTAAAGGAGATTCTTAGCTTTCCACCAATATAAATTATGCTTTACTTTGAATTTAATAAATAATTATTATTAATTTTCTATTTAAATTATGACTAAAGTCCTAATTGATAGGTTGATTGAAAAACATCTATAAATTTCAAACAGTATCACATTTTTGAAATCCAAAAGATGCATCACATTCTATGCTTCGCATACTATAGGATTAAAAAAAGAAAAAATGAATTTCATGAAGTTTTGACCAAGTTAAGGTGGTCAAACATATGAGTTTTTATATATTTTAAAAGTTGTAATAAAAAAATCATAATTAATTATTTACATGGAAAAAAATTACAAAAAAATATGAATCACATTTGGAAATGAGTCCTCTACTTATGTCTAAAATATTATAATTTTATTGTGATTAGGGTAGTGAGACAGACACCTACTTATTTTTTCCCTAAAATTTAAGTACTATTGCATTGAAATTTTAAATTTTCACTAAATAGATTTTTCTTTATTTAAAATAAATCTAGTAGTTTAGAAACTACATTCAATTTGCTACAGACTCTATTGTTACATATTTTTGAAATAATATAGATACCTTATTCAAATTTTTACGTCAATTTTCCTAACTTTGATTTTTCTGAATTTTTTGCCACTTAAGGGCCTTTTTTTTCGATGATGATCCTGCACATACCCGTGTGTGAGATTCTTTGTAGGCTTGGGTTTCCATTGTAGGCTACTTGACTCCACCTAGGGATCAAGCTGATTTCTAAAGTAGATAGAGTCAAATTTGAGCTCGTCATTGTCTTCATAAGGCCTTGAAACCCTAGGATCACCCATCTAATCATCAAAATCAAATACATCAACCCAAGATCCATTAGAGGTATTTAAAGGTTTGCAAAATCAACTATACTATTCATACAAATTGAAATAAAAAAAATCATCCCAATCAGTTGCCCTCTAAGGAAAAAAAATTGAGTCACAAGCCATTTTGCTATCTCAAAAATTTGGGCATTTTTTTCTATATAGTTTGGCAAAAAGAATATATTATTTGAGCTATATTTTTCTCTATAGTTGAAGAAAAATATTTGGGGCGACCTTCATTTTAATTGTAGTCAGCATCATAGGGGTTGTAATTTTTTACTATCAACATATATATATATATATATGTATGTATTTGGTCTGAATTTCCTTTTGTTTTTTAATTGCTATTTATGCAACATTAAAAGAAAATCTATCAATTGGCCCATTTAATAATTTTATTTCAGTCTGCAAGAATTTTTTGTCAGCTCCATTAGTTTTTTGCAGAGAGGGTACTATTTTTGATGATTTCATTTGTTTATACACTGGCCCCATCCATCACCATCTACTCACCAACGTTTGTGTCGCTGGTACCCACATTCTCTTCCCATCTGCCGATGTTCCCTTGCTAGGTCTGTGCTTCTTCGATGTCGATTGTTTTTTGTCTATTGAAATCCTAGTTTTGGCCACCAACAATTCAAATGTTGACTATTCCTACCTACAACCCCCATTCACTGAATGTGGTCTCATTTGCAACCACAGGTTCCACCAAATCTAGGTGGCGCTACCTGATATCTCCGCCCAGCTAGGATTCTCTACCCTATCACAACTCTAGGAGGGAGCTTGCCTTTTTTTTTTCCAAGTTCCTAGTGCCAATCATATCAGTGACTATGTTCTAGTGCCCGGGAGCTTGATTTTTGCTCCATTTTAGCCTGTAAAGTGCCAAATTCAAGCCTTTTTTTCCTTTTATCATAACTTTCACCCACAGTATTGAAAATCAGCAAACAAGATACCGTCAGAAAGGGAATTATGAGAGATTTATAATGGTGACATTAGTTCTATGAAATTTTTTTTGCAAAAAAATCTATAGTCAACTAAAGTCCAAACTCTAATTTAGACATAAAGGCCCATATCTTCACAACCATTTATTGAATTTTAGTGATTCCCATGGCATCAAGAAGGTTTTTCTAAGCTTTTTTCATTAGTCCAGACCCCTTGATCAATTTTAGCTCCAAGTAATCTTTCATGAGATTTTTTTAGTTTGGTGTATTTTTTTAATAACTTGGATATCCTGAAGCTTGGGAAAATATTTTTTGATTCAGGTGGCATCACTTCAGTTGTACATCATGTTTGGAAGTTTCTATTTGTTGTTGAAGGTTAGTGTCTTTATTTATTGGAAAAGGTTCATTATGGGGATTGCATATACTCCTCTAGTTATGTTGCACAAGGGAAAATATAAGCAATGGTAGGATGGGATCAACCACCATCTCCAATCACTTGATTTATTAGCACATTTTTTTGGTATAGTTCCTCATCTAAGTGAAGGTATTCAAGAATTTGCTTGGAGTTGTAGCATATACACTATCTTGGAGATCATTTCGATGAAAGTTGATTGTGATGTTTTGAGATCTATTGATCATTGTGATTGTCCTCGCATCCTTTGGACTAAGCTTTGGAAGATATATGGAGATTCAGATACTCCACCATTCCTTGATGGTCATGATTAAGAATGCCATTCTTTAGATCAAGTACCCCACGATGATATTGTTATGTAGGAGGTTGATTTCCTTGCATCCTTTGAAGAGGTTGACAAGGTTCCATCAGATGCCTCTTCTCCATCAAAGACTATTGGTATCCCTTCACATTCAGTGATTCCTTGTCCAGATTCATTGATTGAGGCTTCCACCATCATCATTCATCAAGACACATTTAGTTTTCTAGACTTGACATCATAGGATGGCTTTGTTTCAGGTATCACTGACTTGGCTACTTCTACAAGTTTGGAGGACATTCTTAAGGGGATATCACTCCTCTATTTAGATCATTATTTGTAGATATCTCTTTAGTCTCCTCATTCCTTGGTCTCAACCTTGATTGGGAATCCAAAGACTATCTTGGAGGAACTTGGTTTCTCTTCAGAAATTTCATGTATGAGACTTCTTCCCTATCATTCCATTAAGGACTTAAGTTTTCTTCAGCATCTACCATTGGATTTTCTTCAGACTTCTTTCAGTGGTTTTGAGGAAACTTCATTTACGGGGGGCTATCAAGTCTCCATCACATTCATCATATTCATCACATCTCAGTCTTTGGATATTGTTCAACATCAGTTTCTACATCATCCTAGTTTTTCACCTTCTTCATTGATTGTGGCATCTTCATCTTTAGGCAAGGATGCCTTTCAGTAGAGTTCAAAGATATCATTAGCATACATCCTTCTTTCAATTCCTATCCAGAATGGGAAGCATCTCTGCACTTGCAATTGGTTTTGTTTCTTCTAAAAGGGAGATAAGTTGTTTGTCGACATTGGATCCAGTTCTATCTTCAGACACTTACCATTCTTGTAGGTGATATCATGTTTTCGGAGGCTATATTATCTCTCTATGTCCCTCCTATGTGAGGGATATTGTATCCATGTGATGGATAGTGTCCTTGGGGGGTATTTGGGAGTCCTCCATCCTTCCGATCCTATCTCACATTTTTTCATTTTCATCTCCTTTTTGGAGAGGGGCTTTGTTCCCACTGGGTTTTCCCCTTTTCTTTGGTTGTGGGAGATTTTTTTAATCTTTTCATGTAAATTGGTACTAACATGGCCTCATATCTAGGACCCATCATCTATCATCATCTTTGCATAATAATTGCATTTTCTTCCCTAAGTTGAACTTATGAGGGGGTGTTAGTGTAATTAAATTAATTATTACACTAGCATAAGTTAACTTAGGTCTTGCATCTTTAGTCCTAGGTTGCATTTTAATAAATCATTTAATAATGGGGTGATGTCCCCTTCCATGTTTATAGGGATAACATTCATTCTATAAGATGAGTTTTCCTTCTAGAACTTATCTCAACATGTAATATTTTCCTAGATAGGGTTAACATGTTGTCACATGTTGTTGGATCATGACACATGGCAACATCTCATGCATCTTAGGTTTTCTCTTTTTCCTATATATTCAGGAATTTTGTTCATTTGTAATATATCCAATCTCATAATGTAGATCAATATAGAATCTCCATTATGCATGCCTAAGTTTAAACACTTTCTATGTGGTTGATTATCTTTCTTGGCAAGGGTCCTCCATTGAAGATTCCAGAGCTTTAGGGACTATGCATCCATAATCTCAACATGTAGTTGGATATGATATGCAGATATATGGGAGACAATTGGGTTGAGTTGTTGGTACATTTGGGCATGTCATGATGGTGTATGCAGGTGCATTGTTGGTGGTGTTGTATTGGATCCCGATTTAGGTCATGGTGGTGTATCTTCTTGGTATGAGGATCATGGTTTTACTTTTCCTTATTTATCAAGGAGTTCATGTTGTATTTGAGTTATTTGATTGTGTGAGGGCCCTTGTTTGATCTTCATTAAGAGATTGTTATCATTATTTCACAATAGCTTGTTACATTCATTGATTATACACTTCTAGTGGGAAATTTTTGACAGTGATGGTTTCATGGTGATGGATATGTTTATGATGGTTTGGCAGTTGTATGTATCTCCTTGTCCTGAAGATCTTGGTTTCATTTGTATGTCATTGATATTGTAGCTGAGTGTCTATAGACCTAGATGATGTTTTTGGAGAGGATGATAGTCATGATGCCATGTGTATCTCATATCATGGTTTATTGGGATTTGTTGTTAGTGACGTGGATGCATCTTTAGGTATGATTATCTTAATGTGATTCGGGAAATGTATTCTTGGTTTAGATTGTTTGCTATTATGTCATGGTTTAGTCTTGATATGAATTTAGATTTTGGCATGATACTTGTTCTCTTGATACTAGGATGTTTATATATGTTTGGGTGCATGTGATCTACTAGGAGGAGATGATTAGATCATGTTTTCATGTTTATGTTCCTAATTCATTATTGGAGGTTTTACATTGATCCTGGTAGTTCTCTTTGTATTGGATACATTGATCATTTTCTTGATTATTTCATGATGGTGCTATATTACATTTGGAGTTTGGAATGGCTTGATTGGTTATAGGTACTCATGGATACTTGGAGAATTAGGTGATGGTTGTAATTCTATTGTGATTAGAGGCATTTTCTTGAGATGGTTACTCTTTGGAGGTTTCAATAATAAGGTTGAGGAGCTTTCACCTGATATGGATGTGAGTTCATGATGGATTGATAGAGGAGATTGTTCTTGGAGTGAGTCATGATGAATTAGTTATCCTGGAGGAGCATTCTCATTCCCCACTCTTGGTCTACTTGAAAATTTATGATTTGAGAGGTAT
This sequence comes from Sequoia sempervirens, assembly GCA_007258455.2. Taxonomy (NCBI): domain Eukaryota; kingdom Viridiplantae; phylum Streptophyta; class Pinopsida; order Cupressales; family Cupressaceae; genus Sequoia; species Sequoia sempervirens. The sequence continues at coordinate 335,040,267 of VDFB02000017.1, read as the reverse complement.
TTTCCAATTATATCTTTCAAATGTGTTATGTAAATCATGCTTTGATTCTCATGGGATTGAGTTGATTCATGGTGCTTGATTATGGATACTCATTTTAGTATTCTTTAGCATGAGTTTATATCCCTTATCTTTCATAGATATGGATCTTGAGATATAGATAGTAAGTTTTGGAGGATTCATTTTGATGGCATGGTTATCTCTTTGTGCATTTAAGTTTATGATATCATTCATTGATGAGGATTGTTAGGAGATGTTTTATGGGTTGATTTATAGTATTGGGGATGGTTTCATTGAGTTTTATCTTCTTGATTAGAGAGGCTTACATCCATGTTGGCATTGTTACATTGATTCATATGTTGTACTTGATTTATGAGATTAAGTGTTATGGAGGTTGTTGAGGATTTTCATTTGGGGATGTTAGGAGATCATACTTGACCTAGAAGTACACTTTTGAGGTGTTGGTAGGAGGAAATTATGGTTTACAGGTTTCTCTCTTCGTGGCCCCATCCTAGATGTTCATGTTTTGGGAGGATGTTGGCAACATGTTGTGAGAGATTATGTAGCTCTTTGGGTTGTATATGTGGATCATTGTTATTGTTCTTGGTATTTAATTCTTTCATTTACTTATCATACCTTGATATATAGTGTTTATTGGTAGACTTTATATGCTTTGACATTACCTATGCAGTGGGAGTTCTTGGATATGTATGTTCTTCATTAATAAGTTTTATATAGGGAGCTTGTGGTTTTAGTTTATAGGTTGCATACATTCTTGGAATGAGTTTAATGATGTATTGATACCTTGGAGGTATGGATGGTTGGATTTATTAGCATGTGTTGTGGATTTTATTTACGATCATCTGGGTTTTTTAGTTGACAACTTCTTGGTTAGAGCCTTTTTTATCACTTGGATTTGATGCTTGTATTCCTAGATTGGTACATCTTCACCTTGGCATGTTTCTTTTCTTCCATACGTGGTACATGAGAGGATGAGAGGAGTTATTGCTTGAGATGGTGGTTTCTTTTTTCTTATTGTAGGTATTTTGATGGAGCATGAGAGATGTTCGAGATTCATGTGATTTCATGTATGGCTATGATGATGTATTTCATACATATTGATCCCTTATGCAATATATTCAACAAGTGGGAGAATGTTGTGATATGGTGTTGTACACCATTGCATAAATTGATTTATTATAATGTTGTTATTAAATAATTATTTAGTTGTGATGCACCACCTTGGTGGTGTGGATAATCAAATTAGGTAATTATTTTGGGACCCACTTGATGTTGTATTGTAACACTATATTATTATTTAATGTGTGGGAGATATGTGATAATAATTTAATATTGGGGAAATACTAAATAATGTGATGTCTTAGAACCCAATATTAAATAAGGGGTTAGTGGTTTTGTATTCACATGGTTTTGTGGTACAATTGTTTCACCTTACCACTAGTTGTATTTCGTATGAGCTTGTGTCTATAAAAGAAAACACATGTAGTGGTTTAGGTTGGTTGAGTGGTTTGGCTATCATTGTTGAGTCTTCTTGAGGAGTGCATTTTTGAACCATGGCATCAAATGTGTGGATTCATTCTTGGACACATGGGAATGCATTGGAGGGATTGATGCTTCAGAGGTGTTCATTGTAAGGTTCTTGTATTTGCTTTATTGCTGATTAATATGATGGAGAATGTATGCTTTTGGAGGCTATTTTTTTCACTCTTGATGGTTTTCCTGGGCATATGTTGTGTCATCTTTTATGGGTATGTTTTCTATTCTCTTGCATGTGGATTCTAAGCACTTATTTGCATTTTTATCTCTTTTAGGTTATGTGGAAATTGGCATTAGATGGCTAAAAGTTTCCTTACACCTAGGACATCATATTGCATGTCTATTTCCCTTATTCCATCCTTGAATTGAGATCTCTAGGGTTTCCTTGAATGAAACCTGAAGAAAATTAGTCTAGGTCCCCTAAACACTTATTTTGCGTTCAGTTTCCCAAAAGGTGGAACACCTATTTTCTTCATTTCATTTTAGTGAACCTAATCTTTAGAACACATTATTTTCTGATTTGGAGTGGATCATAGTCCTAGACCTAGCTTACATTAACTTTGTATTAGGTCCTACATTATTTAATTTACATCCAAGGTTTCTAAATCTTGCATTACTGAAAGTGCATATAGGTTACATTTTTGCATCTTAGATAATTCAATTTCACTAAAATTCTATATATAAAAATAGTAAGGTCAATATATATGCTAGAATACTTAGAAACAACTTAGAATTTGTTGAAATTGGTGCAAAAACCCTAATATTGGAATCACATTCCCCTCTCAATGATTTAGTCCCAGTATAGCTTTTTTTTCCTACTTTTTGGGAAATCTTTATTATTCATTTTTTCAATATTTAACGCTTCCAAAAATCTTGACTGGGACTCATACCCCTTTGGGAAATTTAGTCCTAGATCAGGCTTGAAATTTCCTTTTACAATAGTAAAAACCTTGATTTTGTACTTCCTAAGCTTGTTAGTATCCTATAGTATCAACCTAGAAAGTTTTAGTAACTTTTGTTTTATGCATCTAGGCCAAAAATATCAATTTAGAGTAGTCACTTTTGAACTCTTCCTAAGTCAATGTAGTAGCAAACATCATCAAAGCTGAAAATGTTCACATTTCTAAAACTTTGCATAATATGGATAAAAGTACTTTTCACTTAAATTGCACACACAATGTTTACATTCATAAAGCTTTGCATAAGTCTGATAAAAGTTCTTTCCATTTTTGGATACACATTATTTTTATTTTTACATTTTTTCATGTTGTTGGTTTTTTTTTAAGAACCAAGGTGATCTTCAAAATTACCTATTAACCTTGCCATTTCCAATATTTAGCAATCTAAAGGGATTGGCCAATGAACGAGTGAAAGTTGTAAAACTTTCCTCCTGCACTTTGGTCTCTGTGAAACCTAGGAGGGTGATCCCACAATGTATATTCAAGAGCTTATGCAACCAATATTTAAATACATTGTAAACAATAGATAATTCTCATATGACCACTCAACAACATAATGTATCAAAAGAGTTGGTAGTTCTTTTAATAATACCATACACTTGTAGCATGAGAATAATGAAATTCATCATAGAATAACTAAAATGGTAACTCATTTGAAAAGTTCATAAATAAAGAGTGATTTGCTAATGAACTGACCCAAAGACTGTATTATGAATATTTTACTCAAACTAGAGCCTTTTCCTAAACACAGAGTCAATCTTAACCTATGCAACTTGATAACATTTCTATGCATAGCAACATATAAGCTTTGAAAACACTACATTACAACATTCCCCGAAACATATTCCTAACCATTACTTCTTACATATATCCTAACACTTAATTCATATGAGTTAACAACTTCATTAAAGCATTTACACTAATTCTTTGAACTAATAAGAAAGAATGAAATCATACATCCACTAGAAAGCAATGGAGATGAACAAGACAATCCTTGATTAAATATTATTCATAACTTCATAGAATAAGTACAAAGGAGAGAAAATGGCCATGAAATTTGCACCATTCTATATTTTATTTGTTATCTTTTTATCAAAATTACATACATAACAATAGACTCAAAACCTAAGACAAAACTCAAAATATGCTCAATATTCTTTTTACAATTCACTATGTCAATTGCAATAGAACAAACCTCGTACTTCTAGCCTTGAGTTCTTTCTTATAGAAATGAAGGAGAAAAACAAGCTTCAGGCCAAAAAGTACACATGTCACCATTTTACTAGACCGTTGTAACATATATTCCCTTTTTGGTTACATTTGCATTCTCAGGTGGTGGAAAACATGTATGAGACAAAATGTATCCTTATTGGTTGTTGGAGATATGGTCCCACCTTTTGAAAGGAATCTTCAAGCCTTTTATCAAAAAGTGTGTCCACACATAATATATCCACGTCTACAAACTTGTCATCAATTCAAATTGGGGAGAAAGAAATATATTGTCCATACTTCAGCAAAAGCCTAATATGTACTAATTTCAGGCTATGTGTTGTGCTTCTCCCATCTGTTACTTGTCATGATTGTAGATTTCAAAAACAAAATTATAATCACCACCTCACCATTACACTTAATCCTCCAATCCTTCCAACTATTTTCTCCTTTAGGCCAATAACTCCTCCTCAATGGGACAATTGAATTTCATGACATTATCATCCTTTTTCCTATAAGGAAAATATTTAGTAACAACTTGTTTTTCTTTTTTATAAAATTCTACTAGGACAATCTTTGCATGATCCAACATATCCATGTTCCTCTTTAGTTTTTCCATATCATGCCCCTAGCAAATCAAATCATCTTTTTTCCTGAAATAACATCATTAGTTTCCTTTCTCCATTCATGTAAAGTCTTGATGCTACCATCATCCCTTAAATGGATGGAAGAAGACCATGATGTGACTCTTTTTTCACCAATTCCCTTATCTTGGCGTCAAAAGGCTCAAAACTTCCCTTGAATTCTTGAATCTCATTTACAATAGTAATGGTGGGCTTAAGTTTCTTGGGGGGTTAGCTTCCTACTTAGCTCCAATAGACATCATCCTCAACACTTGCAATCTGGGGATCCATGTCTCCATGAGTGGAAGAACCCTCTCCTTATCATTTCCAAAACTATTTATAGCAGATTTCATAGAGGAATAACAATCATGAATGCTATTCAATCTATTATTCACACCTCTATTTAGATGCTCCAAGACTGTCATGATAATACTCATATTACTCATAAAAAATTCCCTATCATGATTATCACAATTCTCTTTATAATCATTTGACTGCCTAAGTAACTTCTTGCTAACATCTTCCTTAGCCTATGGTTCTTCTAATGTACTAGGATCTATTATTCAAATCGACGCAGTTCCCATATTATATGACATAATTTCTCGTGAGGAAACTATTGGAGGGGTGCAATCAGTAGGTTCATCTTCTTGTGAAGTGGTAGGGGAAACAATACTAGTATGTTCTTGATTTCTTGGTTGCAAATTTTGCAACTTCCCCTCTAACAATGCTATTTTTGTCTATAATTGCATCTTTTGTTGTTCAATCCTTCCATAGTCAACTAATAAATTATTGTACTATATCCTGAACTTTTCCCTTTTTGCAGTTACCAATTCCACTATGGCTCTTGTGAATTGGGAAACATGTACTAACATATTTTCTACCTCTAGTGCTAATTTTTCTAACACCCTTTTTATTATCAAGCATCCATTATAGTTTGGTGTAGGTTCTGCAATATTAAGTTTCCTTGCACTTGGGGTGATGGACCAAATAGCTAATGCATTCCACTGCTTATTGAAAGAAAATACTTGTAGTGTGATTGTAGCCTCTTCTTCTAAATTGTAAAGAAGTTTATCACATCTCTTTATTCTATCAAAGGCTATTACTGATGCCAATTCCCATTCTAGTAACAATAAGATACCACTATTTTTTATCAAATCTCTTCCCTCATTTGAAGTCATCTTCTAATTTTTTTTCTCTCATGTCATTTAAGAATTTTTCTTGAATGGTGGCATCAAGCAACTTTGGATGAATACTTCATTCTTTAGCCAAATTTCTGACATACTCATCCCTCTTGACTCTATAGGAAAATTCCATGAAATCTTGAGACCTCAAAATGCATTATCATCAATAAACATTTTGCATGCTTCCACCAAGACATCATCCTTTCCATTAACCCCAGTGAGGTCAGCCTTACTCAACCTCATACTTAATTGTTGTTTCATCATGATTTTTGGTGTAGAGGGCATTCCTTCTTGCATTTCTTGCTTTGATAGCCAAATGCCATCATCAAACTCATCCTCGACATAATCCACCAAACTAGTTGTTTCAAATTTTTGTTTCTTTAATGGTGGCTTTTTTGGTGGTGAGGCATGATGTGATGGGGCATCAATATCCAAAATTTCAAGCCCTATTGGCCTTGGAGGAGATGGTGGTGGTATCTATGGCTCAAAAGGAAATGTTCTTTGTTCCTCTTGTTGGGAAGGGGTAATAATTGCATCATTTTATTTTGACTAAAATGTAGGTTTCTCCTGCATCATAGGGATTTCTCCCCTACCCTGTTCTTCTTCTATGGGGGATTTTCCTTTATCTAGGATAATCTTCTCACTTTCAATATGGGCCACCACTATCTCAAAGTTTTGGAACACATTTCATTTTTTTCATTATATTTTTAATTTATGGATGAGTAGTGAAGTTATATTTTTTCTCCCTTATCTTTCTTTGCATTTTATGGAAAACAATCCATCTTTCTTTTCTCCTATCTTTCTCCAAAAGATCAAATACATTTCTTATCACATCCTCAAGATACTGTAAAATATGCACAAACTTGTAACTCTTGTTCCTTTCCTTTAACCAAGCCATAAAATCCTCAGGATCATAATTTCCCCTTTCCACTACTCTTTGCATGCAAAAAGCCTTGAGTACATTATGTATCTTATTCCAACCTTCCTTTTTCATTACAAAATTAGATAAGCATGCATATGAAGGAAAAAATGTTCCTTTTCCTTGATTTAACAAATGTTCATTTTCTACACTTCCCAATTGCCACATTACTACAAGGAAACCAAGTCTCTCTAGCACACATTTTGGTAGCAGGTGAGGTGCAACAATGGAACCATATAATCTTATAACAATGTATGTAGAATATGGAATAACATCTCCCCAATTGTGATCAACTCCAAATTCAAGCCTTCTATCCTTGGTTCTCAAGAAGTGATTCAGGGCCTTGGGAAATCTAGGTACACTCATAACTAGGGATCTTTTCAACTATGAAGCAAAAAAGTTCTCAAATATCATAAAGTCAAATTTTTTATCATCCTTATCTAGGACTATAGTCCAACACTGAACAAGAAGCTCCATAGTACCATCCATTCTATCCAAAGTCATATTTTTCCAAAAATAAGGAGAACCTTTGAATAGAAATGTGTGCATTAACAATGAGTACTAGCTAAATCTTACTCCATTTGCACCCTTCTTCAATTTTACGAAGCCTTCATGAATTCTTTCTATCAGAAACCCTACATAGTCATACACTATGCAATATTAAGGGTGCTAACTATGGGATTCCATATACATCCATGCCATGGGAATTTTAGTGATAGGATCATAACCAATTATTTGGAAAATGGAATAAAAAGTCCTTTGGAAATAAGGAACAAAATGGCTAACAAGAAAAGTCTCCTTATCAAATGGTCCCAATGTAATTCTTCAGCTCCTAATCTATGCTAAATACCTTGGCAGTATATGGACTCTAAATACAATTTTAGTCCTAGTATCATATTCTTTTGTAATAACCTTTTCATCAATTTTATCCATATCATCACTCAACTCAGTGAGTTTGAAAACACAAGCAATTTCATCCCTGATGATTTTAACCATTTCCTTCCCATCATCTGCCCTTACAATTGTGACTAGATCATAGTTGATGGCTATTTCTCTTAGAAAATCAATATCCATATAAACATTGGGTGCAATAAAATTTCCCAAGTCAAGATTTCAGGGGTTACAAACTATAATACACATGTTTCTATTTCTAAACCAACCATAAAAAAATTCCCACCCAGTGCAAGGTAGTTTGGCATCCCTAATAGAACTATTTTGTCAAAAAATCCCTCAACTATTTGCAAACCCCAAAGAAGTAATTGACCCTTATATTTTTCACTAGTCAAGGGTGGCAGCTGGTTAGCAAGATCTTTACTCAAAAGTCTTTTGGGAACAAAATATTCCCCTTTCAATGAAAATGCTTTTGTTTTGGGAGCCATAACTGAAGAGTTGTTATAGGGTAGGGTTTATGGTTTCTTGAAATAACTTAAAAATAAAATAAAGGTTTGACATGAATTACAACAATTTGCAAGATCAACTAATTCAATTTTTTATGAACGTCAAACCTTAAAATGAAAAACTGAGAAAACCCTAATTGATAAAAAGATTTGGAGACTAGAGTTTATCAAGAATTTGAGATGAGAAGGAAATAATCCACTTACTAGTTTTCCCCAGGTTACCAACCCTAGATTTAACATTTGACTCACCTAGAAACCACAACATGAGCTCCCCAAATGTACATAATGTCTTCCAAAATTCTCAATTATACTTTTAAAACTATTTTTAATAGTTATGTCACTTCCTTCTTTGGTAGCTTGACATCCTTTCCAATATTAAGGCTCACTTGTGCAAACTAGAATGGATCACTTTCCTTTCAACTAAGTTTTGAATTTTAGTTGTTGATCACACAAATGTGTTTATTGATAGATGATCTAGATTTAGTCAGCCAAATTTGGAAATTTTCACTATATGCAATTGTAGCAATCATCAAATAACAATAAGCCATGTGGAACCACTTGTTGGTGATCTTTAGGCTCCACAACCCTAGTACACACATCCATAGCCTACTATCCCACTTCATTTCAAGACTTGGAATAGACAAGGTAGTGGGGAATGTTCTAGATGAAGACACATCATATGGTATCAATCGTTGATTCTATTCAAAGATTTTCTTGTTGACCCTTTGGAAATATTGGGACCATTGTTGGACATGACACATGGCAACTGCCTGCTAGCCCATGTGATTATTTTGATGAGAAATAAAATAGGATGGAGATGTAGGGAATGGTCAAGATTTACTTTTGGTAATTAAACAATCATCATCTACACATTTCAAAATTGTTAGTTTTAATTGAGGGACCACCTAGGACATCATAAGAAAAGTCCTCAACAGACCTAGATATGAGGGGCCAGTTATTTTTATGTGTTCCGATGGCATAAGATGTAATTTAAAAGATAGAGAACCAGCCATAAGGAGTCAACGAGGAATTAGAGCCTTGCCAAGAACTCAAACTTATGGTTTTTATTTTTAGAAGGGTTATAGCCAACACAAAACCCCAAAAAAGTGGCGGTAAACAAAACCCTAAGCCCTCAGATACAAACTTAACCAAAAATTAATATAATTTTGAGATGAAACATGAAATTTTTAGGGGTTCCATCACATGTATTGGATAAAATAATTTTTCATATTTGGATATACATTGTTTACATTGTTGAAACATTGCATAAGATGGTTAGAAGTATTTTTAATTCTTGGTCAAACAATGCTAGTATCTTACCTATCTAGGCATGCTAAGAAAAAGTTCATATCCCCTCCCTATGAGAATGCTTTAGAGAAAGAGAATAAAATCTTGGGCAATCACAACAATCATATTTTTTCTTCTCATAATATCTCTCCTATTTGTGAAGAAGATATTTTTGGTATTAGAAGAACCAATCAATGAGAGTTTTGAGACTCCTAGTTTTTTCTCTCCTCCTACCTATATTATTGGACAAGAAATTGTTGAAAAACTAGACATAATCATAGGTAATCATGACTGTCATATAACACAACAAGAGACCATTGAAACCTACATACATAACACTTCAACTAGTCTACATTCATCTCCCAACATCTTCCCCTCTTGTGATAATGTTGTAACTGATGAGGATGTGTCGGTATTAGATAATCAAATATTTAAGATCTATGACAACCCTCTTTATGTTTCTTCCCCTACCTATCCTGTTTTGGAAGACATTATGGGACAAAGGAATGAAATTATGGACAATCATGATAATCACATTTGTTCTTCTCCTAGTATCTCTCCTAGTTTCAAAGAAGATACTTTGATGTTAGAAAATCAAATTGATGAAATTCATGAGAATATAGTTTCCTCTCTTCCCCTAGGAAAAACATTATTGAAAAAGAGAATGACATCATTAATGAACAAGAAAATCCAACCATTGATAACTGTGATGAATCCATTTTAGAAGAACCAAACTTTGAATGTCATGAACATCTAGTTTGTAGTTCTCAAAAATCTCCTCCTAGGAAGTATATCATGGTGGAAGAAAATGACAACATTTTGGCTTCCTTAGATAATGGTGAAAAGATGACACTAGATTCCCCTTCATTAGAAAGACATCAAATCAAACCCATTGAGGTGTTGAATGCACAAGTTTCCATTAGATCCCCTAATTAATGGGCCTCCTACATACCCTGTGGGACATCCTAAGAATCCTCTAATTCTTTACCAACCCTCACAATGACCACAAACTCAAAATAAACCTAAACTTATACTTTACCAACCTAAGAATAATGTTTTACAACAACTGAATTATAATATCATTTCTCATACATATAACACTAGAAACAATCTATAACCAAGAAAAATACCTTCAACATCCCTCCCATTACCTCAACCTATCTTACCAAGTCCTCATTTTCCTCCACAAAGTGGAAAAGAGTATGATCTTGTTGAACAATTTAGAACACTCCTACTAAGATATCATTATGGGACCTTACTCAAGATTCCCCTCATTATCATAACATGATTCAAAGTGTCTTACAATAAGTTCTTACTCCTCCTAATGTGCAACCAAATGACATATCAATTATGATTCAAGAAAAGTCTACAAATGCTATGGAGCTCAATGGTCGAATGCGACGGCGAGTGGAGGCTAGGGTTTCTCCTATTCTGCGACTGGGCGAGAAAGGAAAATAGGGGCTCAATGCAAAATATTCTAAACAGTTCTATGGAGATCAAGCGACAGGTGCGGGGGTTGTGAGCTCTACTAAAGCCTCTGGAAATATTAAAGACGACACGGGGGGCTTGGGCAAAGGGTGGAACACAAAACTTTTGTCAGCTGGGCAGCTAATAGGGATAGGATGTGAGTGGGATGAGAGTTCAGTAGACCCATGTTTCAGACCGATAGCAGGTGGAAGCCGGGCAGGGGAGGTGAATCTACAGTCAACTGGGAACCCAAATGCTAATGCCGAGGTAGAGAAACTGACGATTGTTTTGCAGGAAGAGCCTGAGGTGGAGGTCATGCACAATATTGAAGTCTTCTCTCATCTGGGGCTAATAGGATGTTTCAAAGGTTTTTTGCCTCGACTCTATGATTTACACAAATGGATATCTGAGCATTGGGGCCCCATTGTTGAAGGTTGTATCCAGATCTACCCAGCTGCAAAGGGTTTTTTCACTGTGGTGTTTGAGTTTGTGGGTGATAGAAATAAAGTTTTGTGTGAATACTTCTGGAGTTGGGAGGAGAAGTATGCTCTGTCCTTGAAACCCTGGCATCTAGATTTTAACCCTACCTCTGAGACTTTTGATAAAGTCCCTTTGTGGGTAAGACTCCCAAACTTGCCTCTACATTTGTGGTTTGAGTCTTGCTTGGAAGCCATTGGAAATTCTTTAGGGGTTTTTTTGATGGTTGATGAAATTTCTTCTAATCTTTTGCACTCCACCTATGCTCGAATTTTGGTGGAGATGAATGTTTCAAACCTTCTTCCTGAAGAGGTCTCAATTAAAACTTCCAAAGGTTGTTGGGCACAACCTCTGGACTATGAAGGGGTTCCTTTTCGATGTAGGAGATGCTTCCAAACTAGTCATATTGCAACATAATGTGCAAAACCCAGATGGACTAAACCAACTACTTGGTGGCAGGAAGCCTCATGTAGCTATTATGTAGTTGATCAGCAAGCTAAGGTTACGTTTGAGGCAGTGGGTAAATCTGATTTACAACAGAATGGAAGGAACTTAGAGCCACTGAGGGAGACCAACTCTACTGAGTCTCTTAGAGAGCAAGATGATGTTGTGAAAAATGACCTTGAAGGGAAAGTAGTGGAATCTCAACAGGGAGCCAAAACACCAGAATGTAGGGAGAAATAAAGCCTGGCAAAGTTGAAGGACAATGGGGTAAGCTGTGGGGGGAGGGAAGGCATAATGAGCAATTAATGGAGGATGAAGCATGGATGCATTCTGAAGCAGTTGAGGATGGCAAGAGGGAGGAGTTAGAAATGGTGCAGGTTGGTTGTGTAGCGAAGGGATTGGAATGGTAGAAGGAAGCTGCAAAGGTGGAGGATGGCTGGCAAGTCATCAAAGGGAGGAAAGATAGGAATCTGAAAAGGAAAAGCTTTGCCATGGTTCTACGATCTTAGACCAAGGGAAGACCTGGTCGTGGTGCAAAATTGTAGTTGTGCTTTTAGTCTCGGGGTAGAGTCTTTGGTTGTTTTTGATAATCCGTGGTGTTAGTTGTTCTGGTGTGGTGGCTTTCGGGGTTCTTTCTCTCTAATGTAATCCAAGATTATTTGTTGTACTCTCCTTTTAAATTCAATATAATAAACTCTTTTTACCGATCAAAAAAAAAAATTATGATTCAAGAAATGAATTTTGATATTCTTTTCCACCAAAGTGATCTCCCTCCTTTGGAAGTGCGAAAATTAAATGATGCCTTCATTATAATAGCTAATTGTTAATGGTGTTTTCTCCACAGCAACAACTTAAACAAAATATAGTATCCTATCTCTCTTGAAAGGTAAATTTATATTAGTGAGCTTCAAGAAACAACCCCAAGGTCTCTAATGTCAAGTGTTGACAATGCAACAAAAAACTCAATGATAATGTCAAAATGATGGTAATCACAAGGGGCCTTACAAACAAAGTGTTGGAAGCATATTTTCATCAAATATAACAATGTGGTGATGCTTTCAATCCCAAACTAACCCATACTTAAAGAAAGAGAAAAAGAGATAAGGGTTGAGAGAGAAATTCCTAAACCTAAGATCAATCAAAACAATGATGAATGTTTCAAATGGATAGATCCCTAATAAACCAGTCTCTACTTCATCAAAGAAAATCCCACAACTAAAAAGAAACAATAAAATATTCTAAGGAAACTAGAATATTTTTAGACTATGAGCATCCATCCACATACCCAATTACTAGTGCAATGTTAACAAGTATTCATAGTTGAACTTGGCACAATATATGGCTCAAACTAACTTTACAAAGAAACTTACAATCAGAAAATTGCCAAAATTATGTGTAGGAAATTGATCAAACATCATTCACATTTCACCATCATCATGAAAGAACTGAAAAATAACAACTAACATCAAGAATCAAGAACAAGAAACCATGTGAATATCAAAGCTAGAAGAAAATTTTTCCAAATCAACATCTCAATTGCATTAGCTTCTCCTGAATTTATATAATAGTCTTCCCGCTCTCTCCTCTCCTATAGCCTAACTTGCAAAATATAAGTCTCCTAAATTAGCCAATTCTGGATTTCTAACTCAAATTCAAACCCCTTACAAATGAAAAGGCACTAGCCTTTTATAGATATTACATTTCAACTTCAATGGCCAGGATTAAATTAATCTTCTAGAAGCATCAACACGTAACATAAAGTTTGACAATTTTTTGGTACATCATCATCCAATCAGCATAATTTTGTTCCAACCAAGAGCAATGAGAAAAAAATATATATACCACCTAGACATTGATAAAAATTCCCATTGGAGAACAAAAGAAACATCACATGTCTCATGTTTGAAACATATCCTCCAACTATAGGCAAGTTGTGGCACAGATTCCCATGTGGGTGCATATTAAATATTTAATTTGCAAGTAAAAGCATAGCTTGAAATTTTTTTGGCAGCACAATTTGGGCACATATCCATATGCAACTAGGTTCATTTGAATAGTTGGCCACTAATTCATATGTAAATCAGCATTAAATCTTGAGGCTACACCTTATATTTGGTTACAATCTTTTCCAGTTTTTTCTCTTAGCATGAATCCTTATGCAAGTCCCCTTTTGATTTATTAAATCCTGAAAAACAAATATCATCATTAGTATCTCACATGTTAAAAATCCAATCCATAAAATATCCAAATAAAATTTCAAAATTTTTGGCCATTTAAGAAAAATTTCCATTTTTGGAAAAAAAATTGTGTTTTTTCAAAAAAAATCTATTTCAAGAATTTTCTTTTTGGAAAATTTTAAAAAATTGAAAAAATTCCACTTTTGGAAATTATCCATTTCAGGGGAAAAAAGCATTTTGGGAAAAAAATCCATTTTTGGAAAATTTCATGATTTATGATGGGTCTTGGATTCTTCTGAAAATGGCAATTTCAAGAATTTTGATTTGTTGTGGATTTCTCAAGGTCGTGGATTTTTTTGGGGAAAATCTGCCCGGGGAGGATTTTTTAGAAGAACTAGACATGGGGAAAATCTACCTGGGGAGGATTTTTTAGAAGAATTGGGCATGGGGAAAATCTACCTTGGGAGGATTTTTGAGAAGAACTGGACATGGGGAAAATATCCCTGGGGAGGATTTTTTAGAAGAATTGGACATGGGGAAAATCCACCTGGGGAGAATTTTATGGAAGAACTAGACATGTGGAAAATTCACCTAGGGAGGATATTTGAGAAGAACTGGACATGAGGAAAATCTGCCTGGGGAGGATTTTCCTGAAATTCATGACAACTTGAAATCCTAAACTCCATAACAATTTTTCTAGAAGGAATTTTCAAAAAGTTCAAAAAGCAACCCAGCCTAATTTTTCATTCTCTATCCATGGGTACAAAAAATATTTACATATGGCATTGAAAATTCACTTCAAAATCCCCATTTCCAAAGATTTCTCTAAAACCCCAAGATGCCTTAAAATATTACCTTCATCAAATTAAATCTAGACTTAATTTCAAAATAACCTCCCAAGAAGAGAAAAACTAAAAATTTACAAAACCAAGATGTGAAGATGCAAAAGAAAAGAGGGGGTCCCTACCTTCAACAGGGTGTGTGTGTAAAAGTTACACAAAAAATGGTGACTCTGTAGGGAAAATGCTCTAGAGAATTTTGATGACAAACTAGAATCAAGAACCCAAAATCTATGGTTTTGATCCTCACATCAAGTCAACTAATAAAATAAAGGCTCAAAATCGATGAACAAGCTATTCCACCATGTGCTAGAAATCCAAATGTGTGCAGATGTATTCATTTCCCTTCCTAAGCTACTATAGAAACCAAGTTCAATCAAGTTAAGCTACATAAAGATTGTAACTCCAAAAACAACCTAGATACAACCTCGTTACTAGTCAGCCGTCCATAGTCCTAACGAGGTTATCGTTGTGATTCTCCCAAACATATCTCTACTACTAGCTAGGGATCCATAGCCTTGGTAGAGATATTCAAATCCTCCTGGTAAGTTGAATTTTGTTTCTTTGATATTCAATATTTTCTTTTCTTTTCTTTCCTTTTTCTGATTTTTCTTTTCACTTATTTTTACATTTTCAACTTGTGAGCAATGAATCTCACATTTAGGGGTAAGAATAATAGTGGAACTGAAGTAAAAATATAATATTTTTCACTTAACAAGACCTTACATAGAGCCCATAGTAACCTAAGGATTCTTAATATGTGTGTAAAAATGTAAGACTTGAGCAAATTCAAGGACTAACTCAATCCAGTGACTTATTCACTTTATGCAGTTAGCACTTGTGACACAAAATAAAGGACCTACACCATTTCTCTTGGAAAGATGATTAAAATTTGTAAAATAAATACCCAAAATAGTCCTAGATAAAGTAATTGTTGCTATGCAAAAAAGACACTCCAAATAAAAAATAGGGGAACCCAAGCTAGAGAAGCAAAGCAACAACTAAACCAAAACCCAAAGGAAATCTAAACTAACCAAAAATAGAAGAAAAATAAAAGAAATCTAAACTAACCAAAGAAAACTAATCCTAAAGAAATATATCCTAAAGAAAACAAAATAGACCAAAGAGAACCAAAAGCAAAATAAAGTAGAGTAAACCGCATTTATTCAAATCAACATTATGTACAAAGAGACTCAAAGTGACTCATAATAATACAGGGAAAACCAAGAACCACCCCAATACAGCTCATCAATGCATGGAAAAGCATTAAGGTGGTAGTAACATTCATCAAGAATGCAAATTCATCCTTATATTCAACAAATAAAATCTCAAGATTACACTATTCAAACTCAACATCATAGGCAGGAATAATCAGTAATTGGGGTAATTCATTGGAACCATGATCAATCTATATGCAAGTTGTCTTCCCTAATCCTCCATAATCAAATTGGTAAGCTTAAAAATTTACAATAAGGAAAGAAAGAACCTAGTGTGATGCTTGTTTAGATAGAATGTTGTATTGGTGACTCTCTAGTTGTGAAGAGTTGATATCCACATCATCAAGAGGTCTCCACTAATTGTGCAAGATTCCTATTTGTACATATCCATGGGGTATTAGTGATGAATTTGTAGCAATATCCTCATGCAAAACACATTCCTTAACAATATAGTCATCATAAGGCATCACAAATTGATCTTTAAGCATATTTTCACTTGCAACTGTGTGGTCATGCTCATCAATTATGACTTTAGTATTACTATTTTCAGCATCATTTAGAATTTCCTGCACACCAATATGATTCATGTTAGCTACCTCATCATCAAAACATAAAGTTTGTAAATTTTCAATACTCAATTCATCAATGGGTAGAGGAAAATTAGAGTTTGATGAATGAGAGGACTCCCTGTTATCCATTATTAGTGCAAGCCCAAATTTTTTACCACAACCATCATCAATATTAGCTTCTTTATCAGCAAAATTAGCTCCTTCAGCTTGCTCCATGAGAAACTCATCAACAATTTGTTGAATTTATTTTATTATAAACTCAATCTCCTCCAAGGCTTCCCCAATATTTTCTGCCTTGCATTCCTTATATTTGGTGCTTGTTGGCTCCACTATTGGGCATCCTTCAATAACTTCTTGGAGTTCCTTGTTTGAAGATTCATTTGATGTAGCTTTTTGTGCATCTCTTGTAATTTGTTCTCCCACCTCCTTAATTGTTGTTTGACATTAAAAACATGTGAATTATGAGTGTTCCTCCTCATATATTCTACACCAAGTCAATAACAACAACTCCTCTAAGCAGACTCTATAACTCGAGCTTAACCAATCTTTCATAATTATGGCAACAAACTCTTCATATCTAGCCTATGTTGGAGATTCATTATGAGTAGGGAAAGCTTGAACGATGACTTCTTTCTATTGGGGCTCATCTTCAATTATATTTTCCATTTTAGAAACCTAATCAACCTCTATATGAATAGCATCCTTGATCTTTATAGGCAGCTCTTCACTTAAATGTTCATCAGTTACCTCGCTTGCCTTGGATATTTCAGATTCCTCTTTCTCACATGCTAATTCATTTGTGGATGGCTCAACACCTATTGCACGTTCTTTAGGTCCAAATTTTGGTGGCTTCTCTATAATGATAATGTCCAAACATGAACGTGATAAGTGAATTTTCAATGGGATGTATTATGAACTCTACACCATTTAGGTAGGAGGAAATCTTGCAATCATCTACCACCACTAAGATGATATTTAACTAACTCTATGAATTCCTCAACTGTAGTATCAACAAACTCTAAATCTATAGAGACTAGTGGTTTAGGCATGTTCCACATTAAAATATCCCTTTGCAGAACCATCTTAATTCTACCCAAAAAGGCCAAACACTCCAACTCATTGTGCCTATAGGTATTATGAATTCTTCACTTTTTTGATAATGCATAGTGATGCAAACCCTTATTGTTCCAGAGATATAATGTCTTATTTAGAGACTCATGAAGTTGAGAATATCAATCTGAAGACTGTTTCCATCATGAAAAACATAAGACTAATTTTCCATCTTGACTCAAAATTTTTACTTTCAAACTTAGAGATCTATCATATCTTAGATTTTCAACACATGTGAAGTCTCATTCAACTTCTAGCTATGTCACTTTATGCTCATACCCTCCTTCTAGCACCAATCTATTGATGGTTTTTCTACACAACAACTCAGATAGAATATAGTATCCTATCTCTCTTGAAAGGTAAATTTCTATCATCGAGCCTCAAGAAACAACCCCAAGGTCTCTAATGTCAGGTCCAAACAATGCAACAAACAACTCAATGATAATGTGAAAATGTTGGTAATCACAAGGGGCCTTATAAACAAAGTTTTGGAAGCATGTTTTCATTAGATATAGCAATGTGGTGATGCTTTCAATCACAAACTAGCCCAAACTCAAAGAAAGAGAAAAATATATAAGGGTTGAGAGAGAAATTCCTAAACCTAAAATAAATCACAACAATGATGAATGTTTCAAATGGATAGATCCCTAATAAACTGGTCTCTACTTGATCAAGGAAAATCTCACAACTACACAAAAACAGTGCAATCTTTTAAGGAAACCAAAATATTTTTAGACTATGAACATTCATCTACATACCCAATTACTGGTACAATGTAAACAAGCATTCACAGTTGAACTTAGCACAATATATGGCTTAGACTAACTTTACACAAAAACATACAATTAACAAATTGCCAAAAGTATGAGTAGGAGATCAATCAAACATCATTCGCATTTCACCATCATCATTAAAGAACTAAAAAATAATAACTAATGTCAAGAATCAAGAACAAGAAACCATATGAATATTAAAGCTAGAAGAAAATTTTTCCAAATCAACAACTCAATTACATTAGCTTCTCTAGAATTTACATAACAGTCTTCCTAATCTCTCCTTTCCTACAACCTAACTTGTAAAATCTAAGTCTCCTAACTTAGCTAGCTATGGCTTTCTAACTCAAATTATAACCCCTTACAAATGAGAAGGAAATGGCCTTTTATAGATATTACATTTCAATTACAATGGCCAGGATTAAATCAATCCAAGGGCTCAAATCAATCCTCTAGAAGCATCAAGAGTTTACATAAAGTTTAAAAATTCTTGGTACATCATCATGTAATCAACATAATTTTGTTACAACTAGGAGCAATGAGAAAAAAATTTATATTGCACCTAGACATTGATAAAAATTCCCATTGGAGAATGAAATCAACATCACATGTATCCTCATGTTTGAAACATATCCTCCAGCCATAGAAAAGTTGTGGCATGGATTCTCATGTGGGTGGATATTAAATATTTGATTTGCAAGTAAAATCATATCTTGAAATTTTTCTAGCATCACAATTTGGGCACACATCAATATGTAACTAGGTTCATTTGAACAGTTGGGCACTGATTCATATGTAAATCAACATTAAATCTTGAGGCTACATCTTATATTTAGTTACAATCTTTTCTATATTTTCCTCTTGCCACAAATCCATATGCAAGTCCCCTTTTGATTTATTAAATCTTGAAAAAAAAATATCATCATTAGTAGCTCATATGTTAAAAATCCAATCCATAAAATATGCAAATAAAATTTCAAAATTTTTGGCCTTTTAAGAAAAAATTTCATTTTTAGAACATTTTTTGTGTTTTTTCAAAAAAATTCCATTTCAAGAATTTTCATTTTTGGTAACTTTTAAAAAATTGAAAAAAATCCATTTTGGAAATTTCCATTTTGTTCCATTTTTGAAATTTCCATTTTTGTTCCATTTTTGGAAATGTTCCATTTCAGGAAAAAAGAATTTTTGGAAAATTTTAGTATTTTTGATTGGTCTTGGATTTTTCCGAAAATGGCAATTTTGAGAATTTTGATCTATCGTGGATTTCTCAAGGTCGTGAACTTTTTTGAGGAAAATCTGCCTAGGAGGATTTTTGAGAAGAATTGGACATGGGGAAAGTCCTCATGGGGAGGATTTTTTAGAAGAACTAGACATGGGGAAAATTTTCTTGAGGAGGATTTTTGAGAAGAACTGGACATGGGGATAATCCACCTAGGGAAGATGCTTTAGAAGAACTAAACATTGGGAAAATCTACCTAGGAAGGATTTTTGAGGAGAGCTAGGCATGGGGAGAATCCGCCTAGGTACGATTTTTGAGAAGACCTAGACATGTGGAAAATCCACCTAGGGAGGATTTTTGAGAAGAACTAAACATGGGGAAAATCTACATGGGGAGGATTTTCTCAAAATCCATGACAACTCGAAATCCCTCAAACTCCATAATTTTTTTCTAGAAGGAATTTTTGAAAAGTTCAAAAAGCATTCCAACCTAATTTTTCATTCTCTATCCATGGGTAAAAAAAAGATTTGCATATGACATTGAAAATTCACTTTGAAATCCCCATTTCTAAAATCCATGATAGGTGGATTTCTCTGAAACCCCAAGATGCCTTAAAATATTGCCTTCATCGTATCAAATTTGGACTTAATTTCAAAATAACCTCCCAAGAAGAGCAAAACTAAAAATTGACAAAGCCAAGATGTGAAGATGCAAAATAAAAGAGAGGGTCCATGCCTTCAACAAGGCGTGTGTGTAAAAATTGCACAACACTAACTTTAATGGGTGGGGAATTAAAAGAACCCACATTGAGAATGGCTCTGCACTTAAAATGTGTGTGGTGTGACCCTTTTTGATAGACTTAGAATGGATAAATAAAAAATTCAACCTGACTCTTTATCTATTAAGGGATTTGACAATGTAGGAAAACAACAGCTTGGTGTGATCACTTTTCCTATTACAATTAGAAAGGCCAAATTAGAAACACCGATCCATGTTATACCTCATGATCTTTCATATAATCTTCTTTTTGGCAGATCGTGGATTCATGCAATGAATGGGGTGCCTTCTACTCTTTATCATGTAATGAATAATGTCTAGAACAACAAAGTGTACACACTTGAAGCTAACCTTGAGCCAAACTGTTGTTTAAACATTGAGAAAAATAATGAAAATCCTTTGAAAACATGGGCACCAACTATACCAATAGAACCTAAGCAAGATAAAAACAAAGAAAAGCATATTTAACAAGTCATGAAGCTATTAGAAGATGTTTGTGGTTCCTTAGATTCCACATCATTCATGGGAGAATATAATATCATAAACAAATATTTTGAAAAGGGAAAAGAAAAAATGGTAATATCAACACAAAATTCAGATAACCATTTGAAAGAATCCACCTCAACCACGTTAGAAGAAGAAGAAAATTATATGGAAATTTTTTTATGAGATAGACTATAGACAACCAGCAAATCCAAAAGAAATAAAAAATATTTATGGAAGAAGTTATGAACTTATGGGTATGTGTAGGATCATCATGAAAAAAGCATGCCCTTAAGTGGCAAAAAATTCAGAAAAATCAAAGTTAGGCAACTTGACATAAAAATTTGAATAAGTTATTTATATTATTTCAAAAATATGTAAGAATAGAAGCTGTAGCAAATTGAATGTAGTTTCTAAACTACTAGGTTTATTTTTATTTTTAAAATCTATTTGGTGAAATTTTGAAATTTCAATGCAATAGTACTTAATTTTAGGGAAAAAATAAGAAGTATGTGTCTTTCTGACCACCCTAACCACAATAAAATGATAATATTTTTTTATAATATTTTAGATATAAGTATAGGATTCATGTCCCAATGTGATGCATATTTGTTTGTAATTTTTTTCAAGTAAATAATTAATTATGATTTTTTTATTACAACTTTTAAAAAATATAAAAACTCGTATGTCTAACCACCTTAACTTGGTCAAAACTTCATGATTTTTTTTTTCAGTCCTATATTATGTGAAGCATAGAATGTGACACATGTTTTGGATTCATAAAATGTGATACCATTTGAAAGCTATAGATTTTTGTCAATCAACCTATGAATCAGGACTTTACTCATAATTCAAATAGAAAATAAATAATAATTATTTATTAAATTCAAAGTAAAGAATAATTTGTGTTGGTGGAATGTTGAGAATATCCTTTAAAAATCCTTTTCGTTTCATCAATTTTGGGTAAAAAAAAAGTCGTCAACCACGTGGGCCATCATATCACTTATATATTGCCACTTTTTGGACCCATCATGATCCTGCACATACCCTTATGAAACAACTCAGTTATAATGAAAAAGTATGTGGTGCTAGAGAACAAGGTATCTATGTCCCTAAAGATCCTAACATGCATGAAAAGACTAGTGGTATTGGTTATTGTCCTTTGAAAGAAACAAGCAAACCTTCACTCAATATCAAAACTATTACAAAACACTCCTCTTAGAAGCCAACTTAAACATTAGTGCATCCTAAATTGATATACACTAGTGGTCTTGGTTATTATCCTTTAATAGAAAGGAAAGAAACAAATAAGTCCTCACTTAACATTAATGTCATCATGCAAAATAATAATGATTTGAATTTGTTAGATTTTATTCTTTCCTTTAAAGAAGAGAACAAAAAGCTCTCAATCTAAAGAGTCTTGTGTAGGTATGAAAGATTGTACTAAGAAAGAGATATCTTTGTCACAAAATAAAGGAACATCTTATACTATTAATCAAGAAAGTATCTTGTTGATACTCCTCCAAGAACATGAAATAAATTTTACTGCAAGAATTAATTTTGTGCATATCATAGATTTCATGGTCATTCTACAAATTAATGTAAGGATTTAAGTGATAAAATTCAACATCTTAAGGAGTGTGGTGCTGTTCAATATGTTGAAGCACCTAGTTCCTCTAATTGATAATGATTTTCACTCTAGCATATTTCTCATCAATCATTTCGGCTCATCCTTTTCTTGCACTAAGTGGGGGTAAGGAGTTAGGTTAGCCTTTTCCTCATATGACACTTGTCATTGTCTCTTTTGGCTAGTTGACTGCCTTTTATGCATATATAAGACCAAGCTTGGGATGTGGAAAACATGCCTTATATTGGCTCGCATGTGACATACTTATTCATGATGTAGTGTCATTCGGAAACATATGACTTGGCATAGGGATTTCTGAATAAGCTCTCACATGTCTTCTTTTACTTTAAAGCAATTTCTCATAGCAATGGTGTTAGAGACTGCTTTAAAGTGAGGGAATACATTGACACTCATTTTTCACTATGTGATATTTATTTTTTCTTGTAATGCATTCTTTTCTTGGTGGTGTCTTTGGGTTTGATTTCCTTCGATATGTGATATTTCTTTGACTTTTACTCTCTTGGAGACATTGGGAACAATGTTCCCTAAGAAGATACATTACAGGAACTAAGAAAAATCCCTTTGAACATTCTTTACACTATTTTTCATTTACAATATTGATTATATGACCACCTTACATAATACGTTGCTTTCCTATGGTGCCATCTTGTTTGTTCATGAATATCAAGCATATGAAGCTTTGCTTGCCTCATGGAGCTTGAAGTTCATTATTGTGTGGCACATTATATCAAAGTTATTAGTAGTTATAGCTTCAGTATGGGCAAGTACCAACCGTGTGTATGTGTCTCACCTCTCTAGGGACTCACCTAGTGGATGGCTTGAGGTTCCACTAGCCCTTGTGAGAGTGCATTTGGTTTGCATTGTGGACATCATGTTCCACTTGTAAGCCACCCTTTTTGGATAATCACCCAGTGGATAGCCTAAAGTTCCATTGCCTCAGAGTGAGCATGCATTTTTGTACAAACATATTGGATCTGATCCACAACATGCAAGATAAATGGTCAAAGATTGATCCACCTTTTCTTTCTTTTTCTTTCATCTTTATGTCTTTGGCATTGCATGTCCATGTATCTTGATGTTTATTACCATACACACTGTGTGTGTCCCTTTGTGCTTATGTTGGTTTGATGTAGGATCTTGGATCCTTGGGGCTTAACCACCCCTGGATCTTTGTTATCCTATACCATCCGCATTGGTACAATTAGACCCCTCTTGAATGTCTACTTTAGTGTGAGTTTGAAGCAAGTTCCTCCTCTCACTAAAGTGGGGGCTAAATGTAGTGTAGACAAATATATCCTATATTTTCACACTTAATTTGGAGATTATTAACCTTAAAATGGAGCTAAGGTTGCCTTGATCTAGTGTTATAATGTTTTTTACACATTCACATTAGGTTTAGAGCCCTTTTAAGTTAAATTGACTTAATTTTTCCTCAATTTAATGTTGTAAAGTGTATTTATTTACACCTTGTGTTTTGGGACCTCTTGCATTTATAACCTTCATATCATCATTAATAGGACCCTAAGACCATTTATTATGCATCTCGAGGCTTATTTCAATCGATATCCCAACATAATCAACAAATACACCTAATATATTAAGTCTGGCATTTCCTCTACCTAAAAATGCCTGTTCGGACCCATACGCCACCTTGGGCATATGAGTCCCACCCAAATGAGACCTATATGCCACAAGTGGCATATTAATCCCATTTGGCCCCTTTTTAGGGTTTTGATTGGGAAATAAAAGTTTTGAATTCAAATTTCATGTATGTCATCATTCGAGATCTAAAAAATGGTAAGTTAGATGAAGTGCCTATATAAACAAGGTTTCAAATCATTATTTCACCTAAGCATTCATGATATCAACCTAAGGAATCAAGAGTTAAGCAATCTAAGACTTCCCAAGAGCATCAAGAGAGTTTACAAGAGTATTTCTAAGGCATTCAAGGGAAGATTTATTCATTATTTTTTGTAGCAATCCAAGATCCATCATCATATCCAAGGCATAATGCATCAAGCATGTTGTTGAGCTAGTGTTGTGATGTAGCATTCAAGATCCAAGTTGAGAATTATTTCATATCCAATTCAAGATCAAGATCTAAATTATACGTGGCCACTTCATGTTATATTTCTGATTTACATCTCAAGGAATCATTCAAGGTATCATTGTTCATGTTTCATGTTTCATTGTTTCATCACAAGGTTTAATTACCTAAATGTGGTTTGACCTAGGAAAACCCCTATTCCCTAACAATCAATAAGTTTTTCTCTCTCTACATGTGCAACTGTAGATCTACGTGTCTTAGAGCTAGAAGGACCCTTGAAGACTAAGTTGCAAGATTGAACAAAGTTGTCAGAGTTATCACCTTGTTTATAATATCACAGAAAGTCACCTATAGGTTGCAAATTAGGGTTTCAGACTCATATATTTGGAAAGAAGAAATCTACAAGAAATCACCAGATAATATGAGAATTTAATCCAAACCTAGGTATTTGGACTAAATCATCACTTGTGGTGTATGAGTCCTAGTACTAACTTTTCTAGGTTTTAGGAGATTTAGATATATCCCTGTGAGATTCTAGTTTTGGTATAGAAACCCTAGTCTAGGACTAAGTCACCCAAAATAGCGTATGAGTCCTATTGGTAATTAAAGATTGGGATTTCAAGATTTTGGATCTTGTTTTGACCTCCTCTCTCTTCCAAGTGCACCTCTATTCATTCTCAGTTTTTTATTCTACATTTCAATTTCAGTTCCTAGGTCATTTAGTTAGGTTTTGCTTGTTGGATTCAATTCTTGTCTTTCCAAGCCCTATCTTGGTGGTGAACCCCCTTTAATATATTTTATCACAACCTAGGACATCCTATTGGAGGTCACTTTCCCTTATTCCATCCTTGGATTGAGATCTCTAGGATTTCCTTTAATAAAACTTGAATAAAATTGGTTTAGGTCCCCTAAACACTTAGTTTGTGTTCCACCTCCTGTTATATATCATGATCCTAATAATCCATTACCTCCAAACATTAGATAAAATTTATGTTTTCATTTCCAGTCACAAAATGGACATGATATAGAACATTGTAAGCATCTTAAACACATAGTGCAAGACCTCATTGATTCTTATTGTATTCAAATTGGAGGTGTTAATGATCAAGGAAATAAATCTGTTTCCCCTCTCAACCAAAACTTTCAAATCTGTACCAACCCCATGCCAAATCTTAATATTTCATTTGTCAAAGCTAGTGAAACTAAGAAGAATGATGTGATGAATGTTGACATGGATGATGACAACAAGTACACTAATGAACAAAATCTTATGGATAGTATGGTTGGATTGATCAAAATTCTACCTTTTAAGGGCTCAACTAAAATTCCCCTTGACATTGATTTGTCCTCAAAAGATATAATTAGAAATGCACCTAATGGTTCTATTTAAATAGTCAATCAAATCAATGACAAGCCCACTAATGGGATATTAATTAATCCCATCTATGGAGAGAATGTGATCACTAATTAATTCTTACTTGTGCATGAACTCTATCAAAATACATATGATAAACTAAAAGCATGAATAAAAATCCATAATGGCTTTTCTTGCCCTATGATGGCTTCAATCACCCTTTTTTAAAAGTAGGACCGAAACAAGTAGACCTCTCATTCTCCATCATCCCGACATCAAATCAATTCCATGTGAAGCTTAGTTATTCATGGCTACACTCCATGTGGAAGACCTCTCATTGGTTTTGCATAAATTTTTAATGTTTCCCTTTGACAATGAGATATTTATTGTGCACCAT
This sequence comes from Sequoia sempervirens, assembly GCA_007258455.2. Taxonomy (NCBI): domain Eukaryota; kingdom Viridiplantae; phylum Streptophyta; class Pinopsida; order Cupressales; family Cupressaceae; genus Sequoia; species Sequoia sempervirens. Next base: position 335,014,140 of record VDFB02000017.1, on the reverse strand, counting down.
AGTGGCTTTAATCTTATGTCTTCTTGTGGTAATTTCTCATTAGAATTATTTTGAACCGACACTATTGAACCTATTAAATCTCATGAGGACTTATTTTTCAAATCCTATCAAAAGTTTAAGGTGAAACACATAGTAGAGTTATCCCTTTGAAACATTCCTCGACCTATGATTGAACAAAAAGAACCTTCCAAGTAACAAACACCAACCTAAGACAAATCCTTTGATTATCTCTTACAAATGACCAAGAGACAACCAAATCAATCTTGTTGTTCCTCCTAAAGTCAAAAAAGTTTACTAAGCTAAAGAGAAATTCATTGAACAACCTCCTATGGTTCCTTCTAAAGAAAAGAAACCTATGGTTGATAAATTTTCTCCTACACAAACAGAACTTGAAAAGTGTACCAAAAGAAACATAAATGCTAGAGAGTGTAGGCATAGACTTCTTGATATTTCCCAAAGATTAAACAAGGAAAACAACAAATAAAATCAACATACAAACTTAAGTGAAGCAATACATGATAAGTTTATCTCTTCACAGATAAAAAAGGATCCTTTACTGCAACCACAATAGGGACTAGATCCCTTTTTAGACATTATCATTCGACCTCCCAACACTGATGAGATTTCTAAAATTGATGAAGAAGTTCATAATGAATTAAATTTTTTGTTTTCCTCTTCTATGATATTAAATGACAATTCTCATAAGAAGAGTGTTGAACTTGGTGATAATCCTAGTACTACACTTGTTGTTGTCCCTTTGGAAAGTTTTTTTCCTTCTATATATGATGAACAAGATTGGGATGTAGATGACCTACTATAGGTTGACTCACATGTGCCTTACTAGTATTTTGCATGGTTTTCTTTTCATGATCTTTAATGTGATTGCATGTGCATAATATGATTCCCCATACTATTTGTTTGATGAATCTCTCTCTTTGTGGCATTCCTCTATTTGTATCTACATTCTTCTATATGTCATAAACATTTTACCTTTTTCATTTATCTTGTGTTTTCATTCTAGGGATGATGAAAGGCATTGAGACATTTAAGTCTATTCCATGTTGACCCAAAATATTTTCCTTTATCTTTTTCTTTGTTTTTTTTTCCTTTTAGCAATGATGCAAGGCATCAAGACATTTAGGTCTCTTCCATGTTGACCCAAAATATTTTATTTAATTTCACTCTCTTTGTGTTATTCTTCCTATTCCATGATTATTTGTGGAATGATGATGTTTTTGAGCTCCCTAATAACATTATAGCAAAGACATATTGACCCCGAATCCATGAATCCCTTATGTTATTTTGTGATTTCATTTTGGGGGCAACCATTTTTTATGACGTAGATTCATTTTGAAATGCATGACTTGGCATAGGAATTCCCAAATAATTACTCATTTTGTCTTTATTGTTAGTATTTATCATTTTCTACTTTAAAGTAATTTCTCACAACATGGTTTTTAGCAATTTCATTAAAGTGGGGGCATATATTGGCTTTATTCTTTTACATTTCAATTATAATTCATGTTTTATGGTGTAGTCTTCTTAATTCATGTGATGAATCTTTCACTTTGTGGTGAAATTGGTTGTGATGTCCTCCAAGAGAGTGATCTCTCTTAGCATATTATATTCCTCTTAGTGGCTTGATGTGAAACACTGTATCCCCTAAGTTGTGAATCTTCTATTCTTTGATTGGTCCTCTCTTGGAGACATTAGGTAAAATGTTCCCTAAGTTAAGACCTTACATGAACTAAGAAAAACCCCTTTGAACGTACTTTACATTATTTTTCATTTACAATAACTATTATATGGCCACCTTGCATAACACACTTTGCTTTCCTATGGAGCCATCATGTTTGTTCATGAGTATCAAGCATATGAAGTTTTGCTTGCCTCATGGATCCTATTTTTCATGTTGTGGGTGCCTTATCAAAGTTATTAGGAGGTATAGCTTTAGTATGGTTAGTTTATGAAACTCAAACTTAGGCGTGACTTTCCCATAGGAACTTGCTTGTATGTGTGAGTGCATATCTTCCGTGTGTGTATGTGTCTTTGGGGGCTCGCCTATTTGATGACTTGAGGTTCCACTAGCCCTTGTGAGCATGTGTTTGGTTTTCATAGTGTAAATCGCATTCCACTTGTAAACATTTTTGGACAAATAGATTAGATCTGATCCACATTACATTGGACAAATGTTCAAGGCTTAATCCACCCTTTCTTTTTATTTCTTTGTTTTGTCTTTGGTAGTGTATGCTTGTATCTTGTTGATGCTTCATACATCATTCACATGTGTTTTATTTTGTTCCCATGTTAGTTTTCCATTGTATCTTTATCTTGAATTCTTGATCATCTTTCTTGATCATTGTCGTCCTATCTCACTAGCATCAATACACTTGGACCCCCTCTTAATGTGAATTTATCTACTTTAGTGTGAGTTTGAAGCAAGTTCCTCCTCTCACTAAAGTGGAGGCTAAATGTAGTGAAGAAAAATGTATCTCTTTGCATTTTCACTTTTTTGGGCCCTCCCTACTAAAATTGGGCTTCTTTATGCCTTATTTCATCTTATTGTGCATCCATAATCCTTATTTAATGCATTTCTCTAAGGATAATCCTAACACTTAACTAATGACCAATAATAATTCATGTTTTTTGGTTGAGTGTTCTAGATCTAGTGATCTGGGACTCATACACCACCTTGGGTGTATGGGTGTCACCTAGGCTTCAAGGCTTGATACTGAATATTGCATTGAAATTAATATTTCTTCATATATGTGTCCCAATCTTAGGCTACTATGACTCATATGCCCCAACTAGCATATGAGTCCCACTTTAGCTTGGACCAATTTTGAATTCAATTCTTGGTGGGATTTTATTCTCCTAGTTCCAATGTCAGCTTGTAGGGTATGTGCAAGATCATCAAGGAAAAAGCAAGCCCTTAAATGCAAATTTTTTTAGAAAAATCAGAGTTAGGAAACTTGGTGTAAAAATTTGAATAAGTTATTTATATTATTTCAAAAATATGTAACAATAGAATCTGTAGAAAATTTAATTTAGTTTCTAAAATACTAGGTTTGTTTAAATATATATATATATATATATTTGGTGAAAATTTGAAATTTCAATGTAGTGGTACTTAAATTTCAGGGAAAAAATAAGAAGTAGGTGTCTGTCTAACCACCCTAACCACAATAAAATGATAATATTTTTTTATAATATTTTAGATATAGGTGAAGGAGTCATGCCCCGATGTGATGCATATTGTTTGTAATTTTTTTCCATGTAAATAATTAATTATGAATTTTTTATTACAAATTTTTAAAAATTATAAAAACTTGTATGTATAACCACCTTAACTTGGTCAAAACTTCATGAAATTTATTTTTTATTTTTTGTAATCCCATAGTATGCAAAGCATAGAATGTGACACATGTTTTGGATTCAAAAAATGTGATACCATTTGAAATCTATAGATGTTTTTCAATCAGCCTATCAATGAGGACTTTAGTCATAGTTTGAATAGAAAATGAATAATAGTTACTTATTAAATTCAAAGTAAAGCATAATTTATATCAGTGGAAAGAGAATCTCATTTAAAAACCATTTTCGTTTCATCAATTTTGGGTAAGAAAATAGTCATCAGCCACATACCCATCATATTGCCTTTTTGGCCCATCATGATCTTGCGCATACCTTGTAGTTTTGTAATTTCAAGAAATTTTGCATAAACAAGTATAAATACAAGGTTATTTCATATATTTTCTCCTATAAGTTTTATGCAAGAACTCCTATAGAAATTTTATGATATCAATAGCATTCAAGAGCTGATTATAAAGCATATTGAAGCATCAATTCAAGATTGAAGAATCATGTCAAAGTCTTCATGCATCATGTGTGTTTTTGAGCTAAAATTTATGATGTAGGTTTTCATGATTTAAGAAATCATTCAAAGACATTATCTATTATCAAAAAACAAGAGTCAAGATCCACATCCATTGGATCCCTTTCACATAAGTTTGTAGCCTTTGTTACAAGGATTTGGTGAGTTGCAACATTGCATATTGTTCATTCATCATTCCTTCATTCTATTTCATTTTATTTCAAGGTTTGATTACCAAAATGGGGCTTGAACAAGGAAAACCCCTATCCACTAAAAAAAAACATTTATCTCACTTTATGTGTCATTGCATATCTAGGTGTTTTGAGACTTGAAGATCCTTTAAAGACAAAGTTGCAAGATTGAAGAAAGTTGTCAAAGTTTTCAAGAAGTTGTTATCTTCATGGAAACTCACCTATAGGCCAAAATTTAGACTTTCAAACTCAAATATTAGACAAGATGAAAGCTACAAAAGATATCCAGAGGCCGTAGAAATATTAGAGACACCCTATCAATGGGACTAAATTACCACCTTGGGCATATGAGTTATAGTATAGGCATTTTACCATATTTTAATGCATTCTGAGTTGTCACTATGAGATTCCAATTACTACCCAAAAACCGTAGACTAGGACTAAATCACCTATTCTAGCATATGAGTCCATATACACATCAATAAAAGAAAAATTTAGGCTTTTCAAATATTTTTTAATCATCTTTGATCTTTCAGGTGCTTCTTTGTTTATCCCCACTCTCTCATTCTAATTTTAAGTTTCATTTTCTAGGTCATATAGTTATATTTTCATATTACTTTTATTTATTTATTTCTGAGAATTTTCTTAGTGGTAAAGCCCCCTTTTAATCACACCTAAGGAAACCCTCTCATATATACCCTTCCCTCAATTGAGTCACTTGGTTGAGGGATCTTGGTTTCCTAATGAACTAAGAGTGAAATAAGTCCTAAACCCTAGTTTCATCTCCTAAAAGGTGGAATCCTATTGCTTATGGTTCAATTCCTATAAAATCCCATGGATAAGGAAGGGGCTTCAAGTGATCTCTCAAGGATAGGTGGGTATGAGTAGGATTATGATGGGCCAAAAAGTGGCAATATTATGGGTATTTGTAGGGTATGTGGCTGACGACTTATTTTTTACCCAAAATTGATGAAATGAAAAAGGGTTTTTAGAGGATATTATTAGCTTTCCACCAATATAAATTATGATTTAATTTGAATTTAATAAATAATCATTATTAATTCTCTATTAGAATTACGACTAAAGTCCTTATCGATAGGCTGATTGAAAAACATCTATAACTTTCAAATGGTATCATATTTTTTGAATCCAAAACACATGTCGCATTATATGCTTCGCATAGTATAGGATTAAAAAAACAAAAATTAAATTTCATGAATTTTTGACCAAGTTAAGGTGGTCAGACATACGAGTTTTTAGATTTTTTAGAAGTTGTAATAAAAAAATTAGAATTAATTATTTACATGGAAAAAATTACAAAAAAATATTCATCACATCTGGACATGAGTCCTCTACTTGTATCTAAAATATTATAAAAAATTATTATCATTTTATTATGGTTAGGGTGGTCAAACAGACACCTACTTATTTTTTCCCTGAAATTTAAGTACTATTGCATCGAAATTTCAAATTTTCACCAAATAGATTTTATTTATTTTTAAATAAACCTAGTAGTACAATGTTAATTAAAGTACATTATCATGATGTTTTATTTATTTAGGAGTCTAAGGTGTTGATTGACGAAATTTTTAGTATCACGTCTAAATTGTGGAGTAGAGGCCAATGCCTGTGTATTAGGGTGGAAGGCAAGGCTAGAGGGGTTGTGAGCCTGTCATATCCACAAAAGATGAATCTTCTCTATTGGATTTCTAGAAAATATTCTTTGGTAATGGCTACTTCTAGTTTTTTTTTGGGAAGTGTTCCTCCTTGCTAATGTTTATGCTTCCACAAACTTATTTGGAAAATATTGTCAGTGGGCTCACATTTGTTAGGTGAGATCTCTATCCCCTCTATTCCCTTGGATTATGGTTGGATATTTCAATGCCATCGTCAATATAGAGGAAAAGAGGGGGGTGCGGCTAGGTTGGAAGCCTCTTCTATTCTTTTAAGGGATAACATTCAGTTGCTAAATCTGGTTGATATTATGCCTCATAATGGTTTGTTCACTTAGAGAAATAAGAGGTGTGGGGTAGAATTCACTTCTCAAAGGCTAGAAAAATTCTTAGTTTCTAGTTTTCAAATTGGAAATAGGTGAGTGAGTAGCTTGGATATTTTGGACTGGAGGGGCTCTAACGATTGGCCTATCAAATTCTCTACTTCCAAGTTGGGGGTAAATAAGAACCCTTCCTTTAAGTTCCAATTAATGTGGTTGTCGGATTCATCTTTATAGTAGTTGGTGAGGGACTTATGGTGGAGAGGTATGCCTATGCGTGGGACTAACATGTATTCCTTTGTGAAATATATTCAATTTGTGAAGCTGGGTATGTGCTGGATCATGATGAGCCAAAAAGTGGCAATATTATGGGTATTTGTAGGGTATGTGGCTAACGAGTTTTTTTTACCCAAAATTGATGAAACGAAAAAGGGTTTTTAGAGGATATTCTCAATTTTCCACCAATATTAATTATACTTCAATTTGAATTTAATAAATAATTATTATTCATTTTCTATTAGAATTATGACTAAAGTCTTGATCGATAGGCTGATTGAAAAACATCTATAACTTTCAAACGATATCATATTTTTTGAATCCAAAACATGCGTCACATTCTATGCTTCATATACTATAGGATTAAAAAAAGAAAAATTAAATTTCATGAAGTTTTGACAAAGCTAAGGTGGTTAGACATACTAGTTTTTATATTTTTTAAAAGTTGTAATAAAAAAATCATAATTAATTATTTACTTGCAAAAAAATTACAAAAGAATATGCATCACATCTAGACATGAGTCCTCCACTTATATATAAAATATTATAAAAAAATATTATCATTTTATTATGGTTAGGGTGGTCAGATAGACACCTACTTCTTATTTTTTCCTTGAAATTTAAGTACTACTACATTGAAATTTCAAATTTTCACCAAATAGATTTTATTTATTTTTAAATAAACCTAGTAGTTTATAAAATACACTCAATTTTCTACAGATTATATTCTTACATATTTTTTAAATAATATAGATAACTTATTCAAATTTTTATGTCAAATTGCCTAACACTGATTTTTTTGAATTTTTTGCCACTTAAGGGCCTATTTTTTCCATGATGAACTTGCACATACCCAGCTCTAGGTTAAGAAGTGGAATATGTAATATTTTGGGAATATTTTCTAGGCTATACTTGCTACCTAGAATCACCTTGATGTTATCACTAGATAGATCTAGGATCATGGTCTTTCAGAGAGCTCCCTTCATGATGAAGGAGATTCTTTGAATGAATTAGATGAATGGGAGTTGCGAGAGGAGATCTACTAGAAACAAAATTCTAGCATCAATTGGCTTTAGGATGGGATATGAATACTACTTTATTTGTTAAATATGTTAAGGATAAGAGGCATGGAAATCTGTTATCTTCTTTAATGTCATATCAAGGAAGCCATAATCCTCCTTATCAGATATTTCAAAGGAGGCTACTTAGTATTTTTCTTCTCTTTTTTAAGACTCCCCTCAAGCTCTAGTGGAAGAGAACCTTATTTTGAACTATATTCCTCTTGTGATCTCTAATGAGATGAATCAAAAGCCTTGCAGCCATATTCCTCTTGACGATCTAGAAGGGATTGTTTTCCAGATGAAGAAAGGGGAGGCTCATGGTCCATATGGTTTTCCTATTGAATTATTTCAAGAGTTCTGGGATATTGTCAAATATAATTTACCAAAAGTTGTTCAAGAGTCTCAGGTGAAAAAATAGATGGTAAGAGCTTTGAATGCTATTTTTTGGGTTCTCATTCCCAAGAGGCTAGGTGCTAATTCTCTAGATATATTTAGACCCATTTCTATATGTAATGTGGTTTATAAGTGTAGTGTCAAAAAATATTGTCAGTGACATTTTCACACTTGTTTGGGCCCTCTTTATAAATATAAGCTTAACAATTCATTAATTTAGTGTTGTAATGTGTTTAACACACTCACATTAGGTCTTAGGCCCTTGTGATCTAAATAAACTTAAGTGTACCTTATTTAGAGTGTTATAAAGTGATGTAACACACTTTCACACTTTTCTAGGTTTAGGTGTAAGTGTAGGTGTAAGTGTAGGTGGTGTTAAGGTAGGTAAGGTTGGGTAGGTAAGATGAGTATTGGTTGCTTCCTTCATCCTTCGTTCCATCCTTGGTTTCCACATTCAAGAATTGTAATCTGACCTTTCAAAATATCTCATCCCCATATCTTACACATCCCAAAATTCATACTACATATTCATGATCTAACATTCCAATTAAAAAACTATGGAGAAGAGGGGCCCCTACAATTCTATGGGTGGTGGATTGCTAATCCGTTGTATAGACTATCCATACCGAGGAGGGATCCCTTTCTCTTCGTTCAATCACTTGAGATGAATCCTGCTACCCATGTTATAGATGCAACTTATTATCCATTGTTCCTATTCTTGCAAATTTTGCAAAGTGGGCATGTTATTGCCACATCTCTATGCCCAGCAATAGATATAACCCTCCCTGGTAAATAATTGGCAATATTTTAATGTCCGTTCCAAACAGTATACTACATCCCTACCTGGAAATAGATATAACCCAAAATTGCAATGATTATAAAATAAAGATGCAGTATTGCAATGAGTAGAAAATAAATATCTAGGATTGTTTCCTCCCACCCATCCCTACGGGACACGAGACATTGAATCCGCCAAGAAGTGTGCATTATGGATGAAATGGAGATTCTTCCTTTTAGTGCCCCACTGATGACGAAGGATATTGATCGACTCATTAATTATGGGTGGAGAAACTATAGTTTCCCACCCACCCACCCCTATTATTCTAAGGGCATGAGGCCCTTTCTTTCATCCATTCCAGATGCGTGGGTGAGGCTTAGGCATGTTGAATAGAGTATGGTAGGGTGACCCGTTCGTTATAGCTAGAACAACAGTGATGGAGGATAGGACACAAGCAGGTTCGGCTCTGGGGTTTCTCGATTATTCCATCTTCTTGGTACCCACCACTTATCAATGTAGAGATTCCAGACTATCAGATTGAAGGGAAATACCTCTTTTTGTATAGGAGCCTCGACTACAACAACATTGGTCGAAGGAACATTCACTTATTCATTAGTGGCCTTATCCCATCCCATTCATTCTGCCCATCTATCTCCTCCCACCCCAAATGAATTCCATCCAATGCAAGCCCATCCCACTCACCCTCACCCCCCTCTCTACTGATGCCCACCATCGTGACTGATGAGTACTTCCTGCTACTGGTCAGACAAATAAAATGAATACTCTTCTGTGGTTGTCGTACTATTCTAATGGGCCTTGAAGCAAGCGATTAAAGAAACAAAAGGGCTGCGAGCTCGGCCCATAGGGCAGAATGCTAGAGAGAGGAATATGAATCAAGAATGTTGTGCTCCCTCGACTACTGTAGATGGAGGAATGCTTGGAATACGAGAATTTTGTTATAAGACTCCTTGCCCTATCTAGAGTAGGGGGTTCAACAATAGGCACCTGCCAATGATTGATAGGGGTTCATCCATAGGGCGCCCGGAGCTTCACTCTCAAGCCCTCTCTCCAATGATGCTATGCTCCCAAAGCCCATGCACCTAAGGAACTTGAAAAATGAGGTGCAACCAGCCGGAATGAATTTCTTATCCCCGAGAACAACAGGTTGAGCGCAATCAATGCTATCTCCCAGGTCGATTTCTCACCCTCAACCAACAATAGTTCCCCACCCAACTATAGGGGTGGTTGGGAGGCTAGCTGATTGGGAAGCAGGATGGGCCCCCCAGGGGGTGGGAGGATATAGAGTATGCTAGGCCCTACAATAATCTATCGACTACCATAGAATAGTAGGGGCCCTATGCACCACTTGGCAAGGGGAATCTTAGTTCAAACCATCTATCTCTATGGACATAATATCGATGCATCCATATCATATATAGAAGAAATCCCAGTCAAGCCCCACCTTTATCTAGTAGGGCTATATACAGTAGAGAGTAGGGCCCCTACTATTGGTTGTGAGCACATAAATGATTTCATAGAAATGTTTGTAACTAGCCCTACTATTCTATGGGGTCAGCTTATTCCAAATTATATGCGATTATGGTCGGTCCTAACCCCACTGACCCATTCGCCTTAGGGCATAGTCGGCCCTACTATTCTATGGAGCAAGTGGGTGGGAGGCCACTACAATTCTATGTGGGTTTCGAGGGGGGTTGGAGGCCAAGGGGCGGGTGGGGGGACAAAAGGGGTTGCCACCCACCCCTGGGCGAGTATGGTCAGTGGGTAAGACACATAGGGTCAGTGAGCGAAGCTCTGGTGGGGTCCGCTACATCTCTATATCCTCCCACCCCCCCGGTTAGAAGCTAGGGTTCACGGTGGGCGAAGCCCTAGATAGTGCGTGGTGGATAGTGGGGTCCGCCTTGGATGGTGGGGTCTTACAGTTGAGTGCCAGTTATATATCCTAGATGACTTCAAACCCGAGGGCAGCAACCTACCTATGTGAGTTATAGGGATACAGGGTGAGTAAACCTATCCGTTGAGTCAGCAACCGAGGCCGGGCTATAATGGGGCTTGGGGGCGGGTGGGAGCCCCCCCGCTTCAGTAGATTAGTTGTTCTGGCTCCAGCATAGATATAGATAGGCCATCAGTCGTATCACGTATATAACACGATGTAGAATCATGATGATGTCGACCCCCTCTATATCTATATCTAGATCTATTCATAAGTGGTAGGGGAAGGAGTTAGGGTCTCCTCCTAGTGCTACCCTAGAACCCATGTCTGATCCCCTCTCATCCCTAGTTAGCTCTAAACTCCTCCCCCAGCAGGCCCGAAAGGCCTGGTCCCAGACACATCCGGATAGAGATGGGCAGTAGTTATTCATTCGTGTTCCTTAGCCCTTAGGGGCCTACCTAGCCTTACTCGAATCACCATATCTTCTCAAGCCACTGTATCAGTATCTGTGATCAATGGATGGTAATAGTGATCAGTATCCGTCCGAGGATCGGGTGGTGGGCACACAAGAGTAGGGATTCAAATTCCCTATCAACTCATTACCACTGCCCTTGCAATCAGTTTACTCTAATTCATCCGGGAAGGGGCGCATATGGGCCACCATACATACCCCACCCTAGCCTTCCTCCAGATCGGATGTGATTCCAATATGGACAAAGTAGGGAGAGACTGAAATAATAGCCCGGGATAGATGAGCCCCATCTACACCTGTGCCAAGAGTTTGTTTTCAGAATTCTAACTGGATCTGCTCGATCCACACCACTAGAATGTGGATGGAGCTATTACATGTAGTGGTGCTCCCTTGGGAACCGGGGCACCTTGTAGGGGCAAGAGCTTGTTGGTTCTTGCATCCATGCCAATTTCAGATTGAGGGGAAATGATAGATCATGGAAGAGGTAGGAGTTTCATTAGTAGCGGAGGCTTGGTACTAGGGTTCATCATGGGGAGCAGAGCCTATTCCGGGTGGGGAACCAATATCGCAGCAGCTGGGGCCCACCATCGAGCAACATTGGCGTGAATGGTTCTGAATCATCTGATGTATCAGCACTGGAAGTGGCATCCCTGTCACCACTCTAGGAAACCTTCAACGGCCTACGTTGGGAACTGTCCCCCAGCATCATAGGCATCCAATCAAATGCATTCAACCAATCGTTCATCCCCGAAAATGGAAGCACTTGTTCCCAGTTGTTTGACCTCTCCCTCCCATCCACCTCCCACTTGGATGAAGGTTGGGAAAACCCTCAGGAGGCGTCAATTCCTTGGGCCCCCCTTATATCAGTTCCTTCTGTTGTTGTTGTGGAATAGCCTTAACCAACCACCTAGTGGGGAGGGCCCCTAAAATTCTATGGGTTCGGGTTGGGTGGGCCCAATAATATGAAAGAAGGGGGCCTTCATGGTGGGTGGAAAGTGACGGGGGACGGGCAAGCCCCTACCCGGTGTTGGGTGGAAGCGGTGGAAGTGCACCAAACCTACCTGGTGCTCTTTATGGCTTAACCACCCCACCTATCACGCTTCTCAAATGGGGCCCTACAAAGATGCAAAAGATTTCCCACTCTCCACTCCTGTGCCTTAGAATAGTAGGGGCCCCCCACTACTATAATTGGGCATGTTAAGTATAGATTTACAATTAATTATAGTAGTGGGGCCCCTACTATTCTAAGATCAATCTTAGCCTCAAATTAGGCCCTTTCCCCCGTATAATTCTATGGGCTCCCACCCGCCCCCAAGAGAATTATAGCCCAGGGTTCATTGGGGGCGCTTACTTTCCGGGTGGGGGGGAGATATAGGGTGGGGGCCCTTATTGCCGGTCCTCCTTCCCTCTGCTTAGTAACAGAGTTGGGTTGAGCGAGTTTCATCCCTCTAGATCTGCCTTGCCCTAAAATTCTATGGCTAACACGACTCCGTCTCCTCTATCTAATGATCTTGTTCCTCAGTCCGGGAACCTTCTAGTCCCACCCAAACCTGACAACCCCCCACCTGCCCTACTATTCTAAGGCCCATTGATCTGAATCAGGATCATGCTTAGAATAGTAGGGTGGGTGACCGAGTTCTACTTCATTGGCTATCACCCTCAACAGGCCACCCCTATCTAGCCCTAAAATTCTATGGCGACCGATAAAGCCTTCGACCGAGCAACCCTGAGAAAGCCCGATCTGTATGGCTTTGCCAAAAAGAGTGATTAGCTTCCAACTGAACCCTCATTTTCTCCATCAAGAGTGATTGATCGATAGCAAGTCAGATCAAGTTAGGAATTTCTAGGTCATTCCCCTTGGTTCATCCGCCAAAATGGAGTCAGAGTCTACCGATCAAGTGGGATTCCTCAACCCTCCCAAAGGTGTGGGGAATCAGAGCTATTTATTCATATGAGTGGACATCAGAAGTAGGTGGAGCTAGCTATCTATTGGGTGGAGTCCTTTCTCACAACCAACAAGGGCCCGGGGATCCAGAATGAGGAAGTGTTAGCGGGTCCCTCCCGCCCAGATAAATGGATCGATGAACTAACTATACATGCTCCCTCACTCGAATTGTAGGTCGTAGGGGGAGAAATAATAATAATGATTCAATACAATTTGAGACAGAAGATTCCAGATGTTCCCTATAGCCTTTTTTCCATTCATTGAGATGATTTCACTAGGGTGGAGCTAGGGTTTACTAGCCATTTCAGTGCTTGGAATTCCCAATCAAATAGGTACAAGTGGACATGAGAGGTGGAATGGAGATGACAAGAACAATGATTGGTAGACACGTGGATGAGAACAATTTGGGTAGGCTTAGTTGTTAATACGTAGACAATAATCGATTGGGGTGGGCAGGTCGACGATGTTGGGGGTAGTTAAGTCCTCTATTCCTGCCTACCTCTCCTGACCCGGTTGGTTTTATTCTCTCTCGGGCTCTCGTGCTCTTTAAGGAAAGTTTTGACCTCCTAGGCTATCTCAATCCAATCAATTGAATAGTTTGAGTGATTGAATAAAGAGCATTTCCAAGAAAGCTGGTCCAAACAAGCTCCTTAGCATTTGGAGACATCCCGAATAGGGCCAGGTGTTGGCCGCTGGGTCCACTACTCTATATATGTATTGAGCCACATGAAAGCTCTTCCCCTTTTTCACTACAAAGTACCAGTCGCCTCTGCATGGGAACTATAATCCCCACCACAAACCCCACCGTAAGGCTAATATGGTCAGCGCTGAAGGCACGCCTGCTAGGATAAGCCTACCATAGAAAACTTTTAGGGGCCCGGGCCCCGCCCCCTGGTGAATAGTAGGGCAGCTGGTAGTTGGGCCCTTCGTGCATGCAGGACCAACCCCCCATATATTCTAAGGGGCCTGGTAGATTATATTCATGGGAGGGTAGCCGGGATAGGCTTTGGGTGGGAGGCTATAGTTGGAGAGAGAGTAGGTCTGATTCTCATATACATAATTATGGATAACTCATGGCATCTTGATACATAGTGGAAAGATGTGCTTCCCAAGCAAGATACATAGGGCTGGGTAAGGAATCTGATTCATAATGGGATCAGTGGGAACTGGAACGCTTTTGATCAACACCTGAGAAAGGCCCTAGGGATTACACGGCAGGCACGATTATATCACAACACTGGGAGATGGGCCCTTTATCTATCTACGGAGGGATGACATAGATGCGTTGAGCTCACAGTAGACCCATCCCTTTCTCTGTCCCATGCTGTCTCTAGTGGCTATCCCCATCTACATTCGGATATACATGGGTGTTACAAATATGTATACATCCAAATCTACACCAACCAATGGAGTTAGAACTCCCTGCTGATGGCAACCCCTAGAGACAGTAGCCATGAAGGCCTTCTTTCCCTGAGAAGGTTGGTGGGCTCAGTTCATGATTAATTCCCCTTATTTCCTATCTTCCTTCGGCTCTTCTCGGAGAGGGCTTTTGGTTGGCATCATATCACATACACCCTTAGAATAGTAGGGGCCCTAAAATTCTATGGGCGCCCTGAAATTCTATGGCTCAATAAATGAATAGAAGGGCTCAGTGGAGACTTAACCCCCCTGGGGCTATAGGGTGGGAGGCTGGGGCCCTATTGCCACCCACCAAACCCCCGGTGTGGAGGGAATTATAGTTTGGTGGGCCCTACTATTCTAATAATCAATGCTTTAGAAGCAGTGCTTGGTCAAGTGGATAGCTATCACTCGCTTGATAGATCAATTCCTTAATCTGTATGGGAGATACCCATCACTGGTGGACCTTGCTCCTGTTCCCTTCCCCCATCCCTTCTAGACTTAATAAAGAAAGGCAGCCCATGCTTCCTAGCAGGGTGGGAAAAGTTATAGCTTATAGCATCTCTGTAGGGCCCCCCCTCTCCTAAATAAGCACTCGCTTTTGAATCCTGATCTGGCATGGAATGAATCAACTGCAACATCGACTACTATCCAATAATAAAGTGGGTGAAAGCATGAACCCATCAACTAACACATGCCTAAAGCGAAGCTAACACCCACTCAACCATGCATACATAGGGCGGATACTGGCCACTGCACTCGACACTATCCCGATAGTGGTCGTAAAAGGCTGATCGAGGCTACTACTAGATACGTAACATGATGGTAACATCCATCATGCTACAGAGAATATAATGCTAAAGTTCTGCCCTAAGGTCCCAACCCCACCACCCATGCTCTCCTCAGGTCGGTGCTCGAAGGGCAGGTCGGCACTCTTTCTTATCTTTCCTAACAACCCGAAACTACTCTTCTCAAACCATACCACCAGTGGTCCGTCTTATCCACTTATCATCTAGTGTTGGAGGCCCTATAATTCCCCCCCTCACCCAGCACTCCATTCATGCTACGGTCCAACCATACCATATACGATCAAGTGGTATGTATGCTAAGCTTTGGTGAGTTGCAACATTACATTTTTTTCATTCATCACTCTCTTTCCTATTTCATTTCATTTCAATGTTTGATTACCAAAATAGGGTTTGACCAAGGTAAACCCCTTTCTACAAAAAATAAATATTTTCCCTCTCTTTAGTGTGTGATTTGCAAGTCTAGGTTGAAGACAAATAAAAGAGAAAGTTTGAAGAAAATTTTCAAAGTGTTCAAAGTTGTCAAAGTTGTCACCTTGCATTGTAGATCATTAGAAGACTTCTACAGGTTCCAAATCAGGGTTTCAGATCCATAAATCAATTAGAAAGGACAATGCAAAAATAGAAGAGCATATTTGAACTTTGAAGTTCCAAAAAACCCTAACTGGACTGATACACTAGTTCTAGCATATGAATCCCAATATAGGTCATTTTATAGGTTTTTGTAGTTCCAAACACATTTTTGCTAGATTTCAATTTCTATCTAGAAACCCTAATTTGGGACTAAATCTCCTAAACTAGAATATGAGTCCCAACAAGATTTAAAATCAATTTTTTTAGCATTTCAAAACTTCATCTAGTCATCTTTAGGTTTCCATGTGCACACCTTTCATCTCTCAACTTTCTATTCCATTTTATATGTTTTTCTAGGTCATTTAGTGAAAGTTTCCATTACATGAGGTTAAATCATTTGGACTTGCATCTCATTTGTCTTTCCAATTCCTGACTTGGTGGTGAACCTCTCATTAGTTTACAATCAGACCCTAGGACAACTCTATTGCAATATATCTTTCTCCTTTGCTTATCTTAGATTGATATCTCTAGGGTTTTCCTTGAATGAAAGAGCATGGAGATTTTTATTATATCTCCTAAGTATAGAACCAAGAAAATTTCATCCTTCAATAAGATCATCTCTAGGCTTATGATGAAGAAATTAAAAACTTGTCTTAAGAAGATTATTTTAGAGGAGCAAGGGGGTTTCGTGGCTATCAAGAAAATCTTGGATGGGGTTGTTATAGAAATTGAGGCTATCCATTTGATGGCTAACTCTTAGGAAAATGCTAAGCTCATGAAGTTGGACATGGCTAAAGCCTATGATAGGGTGAGATGGTCCTTTCTACAAAATATTCTCAACGATTTTAGGTTTGGCAATGAATGGATAGAATTGGTAATGAGTTGTGTTATCTCAACTTATTACTTTGTTTGGGGCCTCTCATGGTATTTAGCAAGGATACCCCCTATTTCCTTACCTCTCCATCATTTTAGCTAAGGGTCTAGGAAGATTTATAAAGGACTATGTGAGGAAAAGGCTCATTCAAGGATGCATTGGGGGGTTTGGTCTTGCTACCCAGTCTCATCTTCAATTTTTTAATGATACTACTTTTGGGAGTGGCTAAGATTAAAAAACCTACCAATTTCATATGGGCTCTGAATAGTTAACTAGTTGCATTGGGTCAGAATTTAAATGAAGTTAATTCTTCCATTTATTTTTTAACACCTCTCATTTGATTCAGTCAAGAGTTTCTAGGATTATCAAAATTCATATTGGCTCCCTCCCCTTGTGAAAGGAATTTAGGTATGTGGAATCAGCTACCTACAGTAATCTAAGTAGGGGGAGTTACAAAAATATCTTTTAAACACCTTTATAGTTACAAATTTAGAAGATGCACATTTAAAAAACATAAACATAAATAACAATACAAATCATATCATAGTGTTTACATGGGAAAAAACTTTTCGAGAAAAAAGCCACACTCCAAATCAGGGAACTAAAATGTATTATCACCAACAATAGAACAGTTACAATATAGTCTCAAAGAAATGCTCAAGATTCTTCACACTACGACAAGAATCAAGTAGAATTTTGGTAGCATAATATGTAAGCTTCTTCAAACTTGTCACCATAAAAATGCACTAAGTATACAAGTATTTATAACCTCTCAATATGAAACAAGGTGTCCAAAACTTGACATAACCAATTTCCCTTCCCAAGGTGTGAACATGAGTTCATTATGACAATGACATCTTAATCAAAACCCATAATTATGAAAAATCTTCCATAATCAACCCCTATCCCATAAAATTAGCAATCATTGCACATGAAATGATCTTGCCTACATGCAAATACCTTTCATGTGTAGGCACCCTCATTACATGGGTCCCACCTATCATAGTGTAAATAGGAAGCTATCATACATGCCTCTTATAGCTATCATATCATGTCATAGTAGTTTGCACAATTAACTCTTATGACTATCATAGATTGTCATAGTAAGTGTCATAATTTTTCATAGTGCTTGACATAGCAAAATATGACCAATACAATCAATCTAGCATAGAATCTAGGTCCTCCAAAGTGGAAACCTACCTCGACAAATGTAGCCTATAATAATTATGTGCCACTTACCATGTACGATTCCACATCACCAGTGCATCCCACAAAGTGAAAACACATTTGGTAGGCTAATGAAAATTATAATATGAATAAATAAATACTATGACTCTAAGGTTAAGACACCCTAATCCCAACTTTCTCCCACTTGTCAAAAACATGTCAAGATTCATACGAAATCATCTACACTCTAGGACCCAAGGCCCACATAATCAAAACACCATTTGAACTTCCATGTGCTCACCAATTTTATTAGTGCATCTACAACATTCACCAAAGTATCAACCTTCTAAAAATTCACCTTTCCATCTTCTACCATATCATGAGGGTATGTGCAGGATCATTATGGGCCAAAAAGTGGTGATATGTAAGTGATATGATGGCCCATGTGGCTGACAACATTTTTTTTACCCAAAATTGATGAAATGAAAAGGGTTTTTTAAAAAGATTATCTACTTTCCACCAATATAAATTATGCTTTACTTTTAATCTAATAAACAATTATTATTCATTTTCTATTTGAATTACGACTAAAGTCGTGATAGATAGGTTGATTGAAAAACATCTATAGCTTTCAAATGGTATCACATTTTTTGAATTTGAAACATGCATCACATTCTATGCTTCACATACTATAGGATTAAAAAAATTTGAATTTCATGAAGTTTTCGACTAAGTTAAGGTGGTTAGACATACAAGTTTTTATATTTTTAAAAGTTGTAAGAAAAAATTCATAATTAATTATTTATTTGGAAAAGAATTACAAAAAAATATGCATCACATCGATACATGAGTCCTCTACTTATATCTAAAATATTATAAAAAAAAGTCTTATCATTTTATTGTGATTAGGGTGGTTAGATAGACACCTACTTCTTATTTTTTTCCCTAAAATTTAAGTATTACTACATTAAAATTTCAAATTTTCACAAAATATATATATTTTAAAAAAAAAAACCTAGTAGTTTAGAAACAACATTCAATTTTCTACACATTCTATTCTTACATATTTTTGAAATAATATAGATAACTTATTCAAAAAAAATCATCAAGTTTCCTAGCTATGATTTTTTGAATTTTTATCTTGACTTAACGGCCTATTTTTTATATTATGATCCTACACATACCCACAAACAAAATGATATTGAACATCAATGTGCTTTTTCTTGGAATGGAAAGTAGGGTTTTTTGCTAAACAAATGACACTTTGACTATTGCAATAGATAGTAATTTTTCCTACATCTAAACCAATATCATAACATAAGATCATAAGCCAAATGACTTCCATACAAGCATCAATAGTTGTCATGTAGTCTTCTTCTACTATGGACAAAGTGAATACAACCTATTGATTACTCATCCAACTAATAGAATCGCCAAACATCATAAACACATAACCACATGTGGTTATTTTATTGTCAATGTCACCTTCCCAATAAGAATCCACATATACATGAATAATTATAGAATTTTGAGGTCTAGTAGGATAACCATGGAAAATAGGGCATACTCAGAAGTACCCTGCAAGTACTTGAAAACTCTCTTAATTGCATCCTAATGTACCTGTCTAGGATTAGCTATAAATTGACTAAGGACTCCAACTACTTGAGAAATTTCTAACCTCATGCAAACCATAACATACATTTAACTACCAATAGCACTGACATACAATACTCTTGTCATGTCCTCCATCTCAGTAGGATATTTTAGACAATCATTTATAGAAATCTTTTTCCCTTGGATCACAGGAATAACTAACTGTCTGCAATTTTCCATGTTGAATCTCTTAAATACTTATTTCACATAATTTCTCCAACATAACTAAATATTTCTATTAGCTATGTCTTTGGTTATCTCCATCCCCAAAATATACCTAGCTATACCTAGATCATTCATCTCAAACTATACTAGCAACTAAGACTTCAAATATGAAATCATACTTTTACCATTTTCAAAAATTAACATACCATCTACATATAAAAAAATAATAATAATGTGACTATTTTCAAATTTATAATACACACAGTGGTCAAATTTAGATCTCAAAAATACCAATGACAACACATATGTATCGAACTTCTAGTACCAAATTCTAAGAGACTAAACAGAAGGGAAATAGGATAGGGGTTCCACTTTTTCGGAGATGGAATTGGACCTATTTCACACTTTATTTCATTAGGAAACCTAGATCCTTCAACCAAGTGACTTGATTGAGGGATAGCTACAAGGTTCCTATTGTAATTGGATGGGGGTTCACCATTAAATGAAGCTTCAAAGGAGAAATACAAACACTAAGGCACAAACCCTAGAAACATGAAAGAATGAAATCAAATTGACAAATAGAATGAAAAAAAGGTACCTGGAGGATGTGAGAGGCCAAAACAAGTTCTATAAACCCTAGAAATTATTATCTCAGATTGTATTGGGACTAATACACCAAGTTGGGTGATTTAGTCCCACTGTGGGGTTTCTGGGCAGAATCTAAAATCTTTTGATGATTGATCAAGATCTAGAGAAAGATGGTAAAATGGGGTATACTAGGACTAATACACCAATTTGGGCATATGAGTCCTATTTCTAGGGTTTGGATGATACTTCTATAGCCTCTACTGATCTTTTGTAGCTTCCTTCCTATCCAATATTTAGGTCTCAAAGTCTGAATTTTGGCCTATAGATGAGTTTCCATGAAGATAACAACTTCTTGACAACTTTGACAACTTTTCCTTCAAAGGATCTTCAATATCCAATTCATCTAGATCTTCAAACACACATCAAGAGAGAAAAAAAAATTTGTTAGGCAATGGGGTTTTTCTTTGGTCAAACCCCATTTTGGTAATTAAACCTTGAGATTGAAATAGCAAAGCATGAAGGAATTATGAATGAAAAAATGCAATGTTGCAACTCACCAAACCCTTGAAATGAAGGTTGCAAACTTGTGTGAAATGGATTCAATGGGTGTGGATATTGATATCTTGATTTGAATGCTTGACTTGAATGCTTGACTTGAATGCTTGCTTGAATCATGAAATCTACATCATAAATGTTAGCTCACAAACAAACATGATACATGAAGACTTTGGCATGATTCTTGAATCTTGAATGTATCTCTAAATTCTTGATGATTTGATCTTGAATACTCTTGATCTCATAAAATTTCCTTAGGAATGCTCTCATCAACTTGGTAGCTTGTTAGGAGAAATTTAATGAAATGACCTTTTATTTATACTTTTTTATGCTTAATTTCCCAAAAATACAACACTACAAGCTAACCTTCAAAAATTGAAACTAAGGAAAATAAAATCCCACCAATAATTTGAATTAAAATAGGCATTAGGTTAAAGTGAGACTCATATGTAAGTTTGGGCTTATGAGTCCCAGAGGCTTAAACATAGGACATAGATTTCAAGAAGTGTTATGCTTAATGTGACATTTAAAATTAAGGCTTGATACCTAGGGAGGATCCATACGCCCAACTGGGTGTACGGGTCCTAGGTCCCTAAATTTAGAACACAACCAAAAACATTAAATTATGATTTTCCATTTATTAAATGTTGGGATTATCCTTAGAAAAATACATTTAACTAGACTTGTGGACACAAAATAGGACTAATTAAGGCATGAATAAGCCAAATTTTAATATAGAGGACACAAAAAAGTATGAAAATATAAAGGGGTACATTTTTCTACATTACATTTAGCCCCCACTTTAGTGAGAGGATGACCTTGCATCAAGTGGAAAAATTTGCATTGAGAGGGGTCCAATTGTACCAATGTTAGTGAGATAGGATGACAATGATCAAGAGGGATGATCAAGCCCCCAAGACCAAGATCCTATGGAAAACCAACATAGGCACAAAATAACACACATGTGAATGATGTATGAAGCAATAACAAGATACAAACATACACTGTCAAAGACATAAAGAAGAAAGAAAAGGGAAAATAGGGTGGATCAAGCCTCAATATTCTATCCAATATGATGTGGACCAAGTCTAAGCTGATCTTGTCCAAAAAAAAGGTTTACAAGTGGCACACGATTTACACTATTAAAAAAAAATGCACACTCACATGGGCTAGTGGAATCTAGTATCCACTAGGTGAGGCCCCAAAGAGGTGAGACACACACACATGTGGCCAATATGTGCCCACACAAACAAGCAAGTGGATATGGGAAAGTCATGCCTATGGTCAAATCCCATACATACTAACCATACCAAAGCTATACCTCTTGATAACATTGATAAGACACCACTCAACATGAACAATGTAATTCATGAGGTAAGAAAAACTTTGTATGCTAACACCCATGAAAAAATAGGATGGCTCCATAGGAAAGAAAAGTGTGTTATGTAAGGTGGCCATATAACAGTTATTATAAATGATAAATAGTGTAAGGTACATTCAAAGGGGTTTTTCTCAGTTCATGTAAGGTCCCAACCTAGGGAACATCATGCCTAATCCCTCCAAGAGAAGACCAATTTAAGAATAGAAAATTTGCAACTTATGGAATGTACTTCACTTGGAATTTGCACTAAGAGGAATATAATATACTAAGAGAGATCATAGTCTTGAAGTACATCATGGCCAATGTCTTCACCAAGAGAAATACACATCTTGAATGAAGTAAGAAGATGACACAATGAAACAAGAGTTGTAATTAAAATGCAAAAGAATAATGCTAATGTATGCCCCCACTTTAACTAAATTTCTAAACACCATTCTATGAGAAATTACTTAAAAATAGAAAATGATAACTACTAAAAAAGGCATGAGAGCTTATTTGGAAATCCCTATGCCATGTCATATGTTCCAAAATAAAGCTATGTCATGAGAAAGGGTTGCCCCCAAAATGAAATCACAAAATCACATAAGGGATCCATGGATTTGTGGTAAATATTTCCTTGCTAAAATGTTTTTAGAGAGCTTAGAAATATCACCATTCCCAAAATACTCATGGATCAAGGAAGATTGACACAAAGAGAGAAAAAAAAAAGAAAGTATTTTGTGTCAACATGGAAGAGACCTATATTTCTTGATGCTTTGCATCATGCCCAAAAGGAAAACACAAGACAAAGAAAAGATGAAGATATAATCTTTTGGGTCAACATAGAAGAGACCTAATTGTCTTGACACCTTGCATCATCCCTAGAAGGAAAAAACAAGATAAAGAAAAGATAAAGGTTTATGACATATAGAAGAATTTAGATACAAATAGAAGAATGTCACAAAGAGAGAGATACATCAAACATAATATTATAGGAGATCACATTACGCACATGAAATTACACACATAACATGAGAAAAGAAAAAAATACAAGAATAGTAAGGCACACAACTAGCCAAAGGGACAATATCAACTGTGGTACTAGGAGCATCACCAAGTTCAACTCATGGTGATTCACTCTTTTTAGGAGGATCATCATGATTGTTATCATCTAAGCTCATGGAAGAATAAAAATATATTTAATTCATTGTGCACTTCCTCATAAATTTTAGCAAATCTTATCATCATCATCCAAGTTAATCATAATAGGAAGTCAAATGATAATGTCCAAATAAGGTGCTAGTCCCTATTGTGTTTGCGATATAGGATCATTTTGTTGTGTTGAAGAGGGAGACTCATCATGTAATGATTCACTTGAGCTTGGATATTGATTTTTTTTGTTTTTATCTTTGTTTAACCTTCAAAAAATAACACAATTTCTATGCCTAAACTCTCTAGAATTTCTATTTCTTTTGGTTTGATTTTCAATTTTTATTTGTGTAGGAGTGGGTTTATCAACCATAGATTTATTTTATTCCCTTAGATGAGGAACATAGGGAACCATGGGAGGCTGTTCAACCACTTTCTCTATAGCTTTCTAAAAAAAATTTATCTTAGGAGGCACAATGGGATTGTTTTGGTTGTCTCTTGGTCATTTGTAGGAGATAGGAAATGGATCTATCTTGGGTTGGTCTTGGTTACTTGGAAGGGATTCTGGTTCAATCATGGTTTCATCAAGGATAGAAGGCTCAATCATGGGTTGAGGCATGTTTCAAAAGGATAATTATAATATTCATTTTACCATAAAATTTTGATAGGATTTGAAAAAGAAATCTTCATGAGGTTTAATAGGTTCAATAGGATTAGTCCAAAATAAATACAATGAGAAGTTCCCGCTGGAAGATACAATATTAAAGCCACTATGGTGCACAATTAAGATCTCATTTTCAAAGGGAAACTTTAATCATTTATGCAAAACTCACGAGACAACTTCCATGGAGTGTATCCATGGAGAACCAAGCTTCACATGGAATTAATCCAATGTTGGGATGATGGAGAATGAGACATATAATTATTTCATTCCAACTTTTAAAGGAAGAGTTATTGAACCTATCATGTAGGGAAAGAAAAACCATTATGTATTTTTATCCATGCTTTTAGTTAATAATATTTATCTTAATAGAGTTCATGCACAAGTAAGAATTATTCAGTGATCACATTCTTTACATAGACAGGATCAATTAATATCCCATTAGTAGACTTGACATTAATTTAGCCGGCTATGTAAAGAGGACCATCAGGTTCCTTTCTAATTATATATTTTGATGAGAAAAAAATGTCAATAGGTATTATAGTTTGTCCCTTATGAGGTTGAATTTTGATCAATCCAAACCTATTATCCATAGGAATTTTTTCATTATTATCCATGTTGTCATCATCTGTGTCAACATTCATCACATCATTCTTAGTTTCACTATTTTTGACAAATGAAATATTATGATTTGGCATGGGGTTGGTAAATATTTATAGGTTTTTTTTGGGAGGGTAGATGGAATCATTACCTCGATTGTTGACACAACCAATTTGAATATGATTAGAATCAATGAGCTCTTTCACCATGTGTTTAAGATGCTTATAGTGTTTCGTATCTTGTACATTTTGACAATGAAAATGACAATAGGAATTTGATCTAAAGTTTGGAGGTAATGGTTTAGTAGGATTAGGAGCTTTAATGGGAGGTAAGGAAATCAATTTCTTTTCAAGAAGTTGTAACATAGTGTTTTGGAGGGTATTGGGTAAGGGAGTAAATTGTCTATTATGGTCCCCAAATTGAAAAGAATTTGTCTTCTTTATAGCAGCCACTTGGGTATCAACATGTTGTGTTGATTGAGGGGGACTTAGTTGAATAAGGAATTTATTTTGATTCCTAGAAGGTTGGTAATTTTTTTGAGTTGTGGATTCAGACTTTTCATGACAGCTAGAGGTGGGTTTTGTTTTACGACTATTAACTGAGCTTTGATAATCATGAAGGGTGGTGCACAAGTATATAAAGGAAGGAAATTTCATCATTCCAAGCTTATCCCACATCTTAGGTTTTAAGTTCTCAATGAACATTCATTGAAGGTGAGGATTCAAAATCTTTATGTCGATTTGGGAATAAAGCAATGGGTAGCATGAAATAAAGTCAGTAACCATTTCATCATCCTTTTGCTTACATATCATAAAATTAGCTAATGTCATCTTAGGGTTCATATGCACTTGGAAATGGTTGATAAAGGACTCAACAAGTTCATTGAATGAACGAATTGAGTTATTCAGTAATGAAGAAAACTATTCTAAAGTGGTATCTTTCAAGGACCTAGGAAAAGCTTAGTGAAAAGCTTATCTTCAAGGATGAAATCACTACATAAGGCAGTGTAAGTGGAAACATGATTATAAGGATCTCATTTCCCTCCATATTTCTCAAACCCAAGAATCTTTATACCTTGTGGTATTGGCATTCTTAATATCTCCAAGGATAAGGGATTGCCTTAGACATAGTATGAAGGTTGGCTATTTTGATTTTGGTTTATGGTGGAAATTTTTCGTTGAAGGGATGAAACATTTTGTAAGAGTTGGTTAAGGATGGCATCAGTGGTTTTGTTTTGGATGGAGGTGAATATGGTGGATGTGTATATGGGTTTGAGAGGCAAGTGAAAGGAACACTTATGAGAGGTAAAGTGGTATGAGATATTACATGAGATGGCAGAAAGGTACAAGAGATTGCTAGTGGAAATACCCAAGGTAGGAATGACATTACTAGTAGGTTGCATTATTGTGGTAATTTGAAGGTTGGTGTATGTAGGAATAGAGGCAATGGTTGAAGGAGGAGGAATTTAGGTTCCTCCTTGACTTTGAGCATTGTTCAAAGTTTGAGCACAACTAGACATTTAGGTAAGATGTTTAATAAAAATCTAAGCTAGGTTACGCACAATCTCTATTCCTTTTTCACTTTCAATAATTTTTTGTATGTTATCTATGGTAGGAATAATCTTGTTGGAAATTTTTTCAGTACTCACCAGGT
Organism: Sequoia sempervirens; assembly: GCA_007258455.2. Classification (NCBI taxonomy): domain Eukaryota; kingdom Viridiplantae; phylum Streptophyta; class Pinopsida; order Cupressales; family Cupressaceae; genus Sequoia; species Sequoia sempervirens. The sequence continues at coordinate 334,988,004 of VDFB02000017.1, read as the reverse complement.
TTTGTACATGTTCCAATTCTTCATGGATTTGGATTAGGTTTCCTTAGGAACAATAGCAACCATTGTTTCAACACTTATCATACTACTTGAAGGGAAAGAGTTCTCAACAATATGGTCCATCCCTATTGTATTAGTGTAAACACTATGACTGAAAGAGCTAGATAACCCAAGATCCATGATGAGTGTGTTATCGTGGGATGACATGAGTCTCAAACTATGTCTCACTATAGTATTAGCAATATAATACCAAGTTGTAAAGCCAATACAAGGGTCAATCAAGGAAGGACAATGAATGTGGCATAAATGCAATGAAAAAAAGGTAAATCATATGCTTTAATTCTAATTATTATGTTTAAAAATGTAGTTGAAATGAAAGCAATCTTGATAAGATTGTTGAGGATAGTAATTCTACAAACTAAAACAGTAATGTAAAGACAACAACCAGAACCATGGATGACAAGATTTTAATGTTATAAAATGTAGATTTAGAACTAGCTAGGGACTAATACACCCAGATGGGCGTATGAGTCCCACTTAGGGTTTTTCGAAGGTTCAAATAGTGAAAAATAGAGAGCATAGAATACATAGAAATATGGAAAAAAGACCTGTTCAGGGACTAAATATCCCAAGTTGGAGAATGAGTCCAAAATTAGTGTTTTCAAGCCTGAATAAAAAAAAATTGAGTTTATTTTAATGTTTCTGGGTTGTATGCTCAATTGACTATTTACAATTATAGATTTCTAATGAAATTGAATGATGAAAAATGCAAAAATGCAACCTAGGTGTACTTTTCACTAATGTAATATTTAGATGTCCTAAATGTGATTCAACTAAGACAAATCTAATGTAAATTTAATGTAATCTAGATCAAAGACTACAATGTTATCCAAATTAGAAATTCAAGGGTCCAAAAGGTTGGGTTCACCAAAATGAACAAAAGGGAAATATGATTGGGGTTCCACCTTTTGGGATATGGAATTGGACCTATTTCACACTTTAGTTCATTAGGTTGGGTGATTTAGTCTCACTCTAGGGTTTTTGGGTAGAATCTAGAATCTTTTTGATGTAGAGAAGGGGGGGAAAACCTTGAACCAATCTCAAAAAATCAAAATTTCAAACACCAAAAGGTGGGTTTTGATCAACTAGTCTTCTTCATCCTAATAGCCCTCAAAACAAGGTTTTCTAAGGACAATTTTTAGGTAAAATATTAAAACCAAAATGTGAGCATAATTTTTTATACCATTTTTTCTCTTTGATAATATATCCAAAACTTTTCTATGGTTGCTTTGGTACAAAGGCTTCAAAATCTGACTATCCTATTTCTTGAACCTAAAGCATTGGGGCATCGAAACAACCTTAAAAACCATAAATTTTAGAAAATACACTTAATTAAATATATAAAATCATATTTTAGTATCCATTTGGCTCTTCTACAACATATCAAAAAATAATTTAGGGTTGTTTTGGAACACAAGGCCCTAATTTTCACTATCCCACGCTAAAATAGGCCTAAAAGGGCAAAACTAAGCTTGTTGCAACTAGGGATTTCACACAAAAAAACTTCCAAAGGTCTTCCAACCACTCCCTAGTCCTGATAAGGTCCTCATACATCCAATAACTTATTACACTTACCAACAATGCCTTCCTTTATCTCTTCAAACACAAAAATGCAATTCCTCTCATGGCTTCTTCATTTGATACATGGAGATATCATACCTTCAATCCAACCCAACACGTGCCAACCATATTCCCTACTCCTGCAACTTTAGGAAAAAAAATATACCCTAATCCAATCCATTCCACCAAATTTTATCCTTTTTCACGAGTGGAATGGAGAGGAAAACCTTTTTTTCACTTAGAGCCAACCTTACCTAGGGTTTCAAGCAATTTTTAGTAAAATGGCTCTAACTTTCTTCAAACACAATGAAATCAAGTGCTACGAAAAGGAGAATTTAGAAGACTCACTCCTCTACAATTTCCAACAATTTTTATGCCATGATAAGGCCATACAAATTTTTACTATTCACCAAATTAGCAAAAAATGTTAAAAAATGTAGAAAACTAGAGATCTTTATTAAATTTTCTTCATCAAAACTTCATCCAACCCCTTGGGTCAATGATAAAAATAATTTTAAGTAATCTACAATAGATTCCAAATGCTTACAAATAAATATTTCACATTACAACAATTTATCTTCCACTTTGGCAACAAAAGAAAAAGTTGCTTTAACAACATTTGACAACATCAACACTTTTGCATCTAGACACCAACTCGCATCTAAATGACTAAAACTGACTCAAATACATATTTAATGGTCTTAGAAGACCTTATTACATACAATTTACTCAATCCAAATAAAATTTCAGTTTTTGACCCCTCTTGGGGCATGAAAACTTGGGTGTCCCTGCACCATACTCCCGGGGAAGAAAGATTAAAGCTCCACTTGAATGGAAGGTAGAAACATGAGAAGTATATTTGAAAGATTCTTCCTGATGTCTTTAAATCCCTGCTTGTTATCTTCTTTGAAGTAATATAATGCTAGTTTCTTCTTCACCTTAGGTTTCTTAAACACTTGGAAAAGGTATTTGAACTTATGAAAATAAGCTTTTCCCCCTACTGCACCTTTAAATCCTTCTTCCCACAATGCTTTAACAATTGAAAAAATAACTCTATATGGTGTATGTGAAGTAGAAAATTCAAGTTACTTTATTTTTTTAACTTTAAGGAACTGAAACTCACTCACAACTTTTGATAACCCTTGACGAGGCAGATAACAGTGAAATAAACCATGAACTACAATTTATCTTCTAGAGATACTTCATGCAATGGAATTTGAAATTGATTAGTCTTCCCATCAGATTAATGATACTCTACCTCCTACACTTGGATGATAACAATGGAAACATTTTCCTCTGAAACTATTTGTTTAACACCATCATTGGCTATGGCTTCTTTACCTTGCTTTTTACACTCTCTTAATGAACCTTCCAACATAACAACAACTAATTGAAGTAACTTGGTCTACAAATCCACAATAGCAACCTTATATTTCTCATCTAAAACCCTCTTTACTACTCCAATAGTAGACATAAAATCTCCTTGCATCCTAAAACTCAAATGGTATATGTAGAACATGGTGAACTAAATGGAAATTTTTGTTCTTGTATTCAAATAACTAAAAATTTTAACCTTACATTGTATGTACCAACCACTCACCTTGTTCCACTTGCACATTAGACTCAAATCCACTTTCTTCAAACAATTGCAAATGATTTATCTTTTGCATTGGGAATAAAGAAGGTGAAAACTCATACACAACTATGTCCATACTATCCTTCAACATTCTTTTGATCTCCCATGGCAATTCAAATATGTCAATTATTTTCATGACAATCCGAGATCTGATCATAATCTCAAAATCTACCTTGTCCTCCATCATGGACTGTGTGAACTATTTGTGACTCATTATCATCATCCTTGACCTCACCTTTGTACATTTGTCTTCCTTCTCTATGATTTGGGAAAATGCCTTTTCACCCACTAGCATAGCACTAGAACACACTTGTATAATTTCATGACTTTCTTCTTTCTCAAATGGCTTTTACTCTTCCTTTATCAACAAAAATTCTCCAATATTTGGTTTTTCTATCTTCTATTTCCTTCTTCTCTTCAAAATAATCTTCTTGATAGGCCACTTAACCTTTTTCCTTATTGGCTAATGCCAACCATTTTCTTGGTTTGTTCCCTCAAGCAACTATGACATCTCAAGATCCATTATTCTTTCCATTTCTTCAAAGGTATGACTCAACTCTAATATCTTTTATTGCATGTTTACTTGTTTTACCTCCTCTTCTTTCTTCTTCATCTCAATTTTCTCTTGTTTCTTGCTTGGTACCTCCTTACTCTACAATTCTCCACGAACTAATCTTCTCAACATTTCCATTCTCCTTTTGCAAACAAGTCTCTTTCACCTTGCTTCTTATCAATGTTATTTCTTGTCTTTGTGATACCTCACCTTAGGCCTCTTTTTTTTCCCTTGGCCTAGTCTTTTGGCATCTAGGTTCTTCCTTCAACCTACAAAAAAGATAATACAAAAACTCCAAAAAAATTTGTGCCCAGATCTTTTTGCTTTGATACCAATTTGATGCAGAGAAGGGGTGGAAAACCTTGAACCAATCTCAAACAATCAAAGTTTCAAATTTTCAAATGCCAAAAGGTGGGTTTTGATCCACTAGTCTTCATTCATCCTAATAGCCCTCCAAACAAGGTTTTCCAAGCACAATTTTCAAAATGTGAGCATTATTTTGGATACCATTTTTTCTCTTTGACAATGTATCCAAAACTTAGCTAAGGTTGCTTTGGTATGGGGGCTTCAAAATCTTACTGTCCTATTTCTTGAACCTAAAGCATGGGGGAAGAAAAGCACCCATTTTAACCATAATGTTTAGAGAAAATTCTTAATTCAAGATCTAGAAGAATATTTTATTATCCATTTGGATCTTCTACAACATATCAAAAATTGGGTTAAGATTGTTTTAGAACACAAGGCCCTAATTTTGACTATCCCACTTTGGAGTAGGCCTAAAAGAGAAAAATTAAGCTTGTTGCAACTAGGGATTGCACACAAACATACTTCTAGAGGTCTTCCAACAACTCACTAGTTCTAATAAGGTCCACATACATCCAAGAAATTGTTCCACTTATCATCAATGCCTTCCTTTATCTCTTCAAACACAAAAATGCAATTTCTCTCACGGGTTCCTGGTTTGATACATGGAGATATTAGACCTTCAATCCAACCCAAAATTTTCCAACCATCTTCCTTTCTCATAAAACTTTAGGAAACCAAAATCTACCCTGCTCCAAGCCATTCCACTAATTTTGGGCCTTTTTCATTGGAGGAATGGAGAGAAAATCATTTTTTCACTTAGAGCCAACCCTGCCTAGGGTTTCAAGTAGTTTTTAGTAAAATGGCTCTAACTTTCTTCAAACACAATGAAATCAAGTGCTAAAAAAAGGATAATTTAGAATATTTACTCCTCTACAAGTTCGAACAAGTTTTAGACCATGAGAGGGTTGTATGAATCTATACTATTCACTAGATCAGCAAAAAAAGTTACAAAATATAGAAAAACAAAGATCTTTATTGAATTTTCTTCATCAAAACTTCATCCAACCCCTTGGGTCAATGATACAAATCCTTATAAGGAATTTCAAACAAACCCCCAATGGTTACAAACTAATATTTCAGATTACAATGGTTCATCTTCCAATTTGGCAACAAAAATAAAAGTTGCTTTGACAACATTTGACAACATTGACACTTTTGCATCTAGACACCAACTCACACTTGAATGATACAAACTGTCTCAAAAACATATGAAATGGTCTTAGAAGACATTATTACATACAATTGACTCAATCAAAATAAAATTTCACTTTTTGACCCCTCTTGGGGCATGAAAACCTAGGTGTTTCTCCAACACTTTTGATGACCAATCAGATGTATAAAAAGATGGAAAAAAGGGGTATGCTAGAACTAATACACTAGTTTGGGAATATGAGGCATGTTGCTATGGTTTGACTAATACTTCTATAGCCTCTATTTATCTTCTATAGCTTCCTTCATGTTTGATCTTCAGGTCTAAAATTTTGAATTTTGGCATGTAGGTGAGCTTCTGTGAAGATCACAACTTCTTGACAACTTTGACAACTTTTGCAACTTTTCCTTCAAAGGATCTTGAAGCTCCAATTCACCTAGATCTACAAACACATGTCAAGAGAGAAAACTATTATTTTTATAGGGAATTGGGCTTTTCATTTTTCAAACCCCATTTTGGTAATTAAACCTTGAGATGAAATAGAAAAGCATGAACAAATGATGAATGAACAAATAAAATGTTGTAACTCACCAAACCCTTGAAGTGAATGCTAAAAACTTGTGTGAAATGGCTTCAATTGATGTGGATCTTGATCTCTTGATTTGAATACTTGAATTATTGACTTGAATGCTTGCTTGAATCATGAAATCTACATCACAAATGTTAGCTCACTAACACACATGATGCATGAAGACTTTGACATGTTGCCTGAATCTTGAATGTAGCTTCAAATACATTATTATTTACTCTTGAATAATCTTGATCTCATATACTTTCCTTATGAATGCTCTCATCAACTTGCTATCTTGTTAGGATAGACTTAATGAAATAACATTGTATTTATACTTGTTTATGCTTAATTACCTAAAATTACAACTCTACAAGCTGAAAAAATTTAGAAATTTAAACTAAGGATAATAAAATCCCGCCAGGAATTTTAATTAAAATAAGTCCTAGGTTAAAGCGAGACTCATACAATAGCTTGGGTATATGAGTCCTAGAGGCTTAAATTTGGGGTACAGATTTCAAGAAGTGTTATGTTCAATGTGACATTTAAAATCAAGTCCCAAGACCTAGGGAGGGCTCATATGTCCAGATGGTTGTATGGGTCCCAAATCCCTAAATCTAGAACACATAGCAAAAAACATTAAATTATGATTTTTCAATTATTAAATGTTCAGATTATCCCTAGAAAATTGCATTTAACTAGGCTTGTAGATGCAAAATATAACCAATTAAAGCATGAATAAGAAAAAATTTAATAGGGAGGTTCCAAACAAGTATGAAAATGTAAAGGCGTACATTTTTCTACACTATAAACACTATTTCAAACCATACAAATACTTTTTCAGTTTACAAACTAGATTTTCTTTACCTTTGACACTAAAATTCTCTAGTTGTGACATGTGAATCTCTTCCTCCAAATCACTATGAATGAATGTTGTCTTCACATCTGTATGTTACACTTTTAAATCATCTGTTGTACTACAAGTGATAACAAGAACTAGGTAGATTTTCACTTCACAATAGTAGAGAATATCTCACCATAGTCAATTCCCTCCACCTAAGAATGCCCCTTAGCAACTAACTGTTCCTTATTCTTCTCAACACTACCATCGGTACCACACTTCTTCTTGAACACCCATTTACAAACAATCAATTTATGTCCATTAGGAAAATATACCATATCCCAAGTCTATTTTTTCTTCAAAGTAGCCATCTCCTCATTCATGGCTTTCATCCAAGAATATGCATCACACATACCCATTACCTCTCTAACTAGTCCTAGGCTAATCAATTTTAGCAATCAAAGTAAAAATACAACTAGAATCCAACAAGGAATAATCAAACATTTCCAACTATTGCCTGACATGCATAGAACTCCTCAATTCTTTAGGTTGAGGTTCTTCTTCTTCTTTAGAACTTTTAGAGCTTCTCAAGCTCTCCTCACCATCAATTCTAATAGGAGTGTGTAGTTATCCTTTCATCAGAGTACATGGAACCTCAACTACCTCCTTCTCTTTCTCTTCTTTCTCTAGTTATAGCTCAATAGTGGAAGGTTTCATCTCTCTAAAAATTACGCTTCTGCTATATAGAACCTTTTGGGCCTCTAGATCCCAAAGCTTGCACCCCCTCACATCAACACCATAGTCAATGAAGATACACTTTAAAAACTTGTTCTCCAACTTAGATCCTTTATCAATCAGAACATAATCATAAGCTTCACAACCAAATACTCTGATATGTCTTAATGAAGTATTTCTACTAGACCATGCTTCCATGGGTGTTTTTTCAACAAGTGTTGATGTAAGAGATATGTTGATAAGATAACATGCAATGCATACTGCTTCTACCCAAAACTTCTACTCAGGGATAGTACCAATTAGCATACACCTAGCCCTCTCCATAAATTTCATGTTCATCCTCTCTACAAATCCATTTTTTGTGGGGTGTATGGAGTTGTCTTATGTCTCTCAATTCCATACTATTTACAAAACTTGTCAAAGTTTTTTGAAAAAAACTCACTGCCATTGTCCGTGCTCAAACACTTAATCTTTCTACTAGTCTTATTTTCTACCAAGTCTTTAAACTCCTTAAACTAACTAAAGACTTTAGCTTTACTTCTAAGAAAATTAGAAAATGTCCTTCTACTATAATCATTTGTGAAAGAAAAAAATATATAGATTTTGACAACTAAGGAACATTCATAGGACAAAAAAAATTTGCATGAACATAGTCCAAAACCCTAGAAGACTTATGGGAACTAGAGTAAAAGGAATCATGGTGTTGTTCTCCATACTTTTTTTTTTTTTCAAAATTTGAACTCAAAATTATAATCATCAATTCCTTCAACAAGTCTTATTTTTCAAGGATCTAAGACCCTTCTCACCATTGTAACAAAGTTGTTGGTGCCATGGAATTGTCTTCTATGCAAGAACCTTCATCTCCATTGAATGAGCACCCTTTGTTACCTAAAATGCTCAACCATCAAATCTCTGCATGATCTGATGGTGGGGATGAAGACTCAAAAGGCATTTTCTTTGGTGTGCCTAAAGAATTATTACACTAAATTTTGCATGCATCCAACTTTTACAATGTTCCAATTTGAACACCCTTATCCAACACCATAGCTCCTCTCATCATCTTACATCCTCCACCATAAAAAAAAACTTGCACTCTTGCATCATTCAGTTTACTCACAGAAAGAAATTTTTATGCCAAACTTGAGATATGGAAGACACCATCTATCCCCTTCACTCTTCCATTAGGGAATCTAATTTTGACTCTTCCACATCCAATGATGTTTATTTGAGATTCATCAGCCATATACACCTTTCCACCATCATATTCTTTTTACTTTGAAAACCAACCTCTATGATCCAGGTCATATGGAAGGAAGTGCCTGAGTCTATCAACCACACATTTTTCAATGCATGGGTTGCCAAGGCTGCAACAAAGGAATTTACATCATCCTAAGAGGATTTTTCAAAGTCAAAATCATTGAAATTCTTTTTACCTTTCTTCTTCTTTTCCTTGCACTCTTTTATGATATGACATGGTTTTCCATAGTTCCAACACTTCACCTTGGACTTGCCAAGAGATGTAGATCTTTCTAGATATTTGAATTTGATTTCTTGTCCTTCTTCTTGAATTTCTCCTTTAATATACCAAACAACAAGAGACTCCTTATCCATATCAAAATAATTTCTCCACATCTCTTTAGATAATAGTGAAGAAACCACCACATCCATCTTGAAATTGGTGGTTTTTCTTCCAATAGCCATTGCAAGGTTGTCCCATGAGTCTAGCACTGAACACAATAGGAGCAAGAGATGATCATTTTTTTTAATCTTATCTCCAATAGAACCCAGTTGAGCTATCAACATGTTGAATGCCTTCAAATGATATGCTATGGATCCTCCATCTCCCATCTTCAAATAGTATAGTTTAAATATCAAGATCAAGTTGTTTACCGGGGATTTAGCTTGATAAACATCTCCAAGTTTCTTCCAAAGGATTTTTTCTATTTTCTCTTCATAAACGTTTAGAAGGACAAAATCAGCCAAACAAGGTATATCGGACCCTTGTCTTTTCTATCCATAAGATCCCAATCTACCTATATTTTTGTAGCTGATTTAGTTCTAGATATAGAATCTCATAGATCTTTATCTATAAGAATATCCTCCATTTTTATTTTCTAAAGTTAAAAATTTTTGCTGTTAAACTTATCCATATCAATTCTTTGGAATATTCTTTTCATCTTTTTCCTAGAACAAGGTCACAAAATACCCTTATTCAAAACTCCCACTGAAACAAAGATTAGCTCAAAAAACCCTTCAAACCCAACAACAAAATCAAAGCTAGCCAAAATTTGATACCAACCGAAAGGAAGCAAGGCACATGCAAGCAACTTCCTACACTAATCTAAGTAGGGGAGAGTTACAAAATTTTCTTTTAACACCTTTTATAGTTATAGATTTAGAAGATGCAAATTCAAAAACCTTAAAAAAAATAAAGAACAATGTAAACAGTAACATAGTGTACGTGGGAAAAATATTTCACAAAATATTCCGCACTCCAAATCACATATCTCAAATGTATTATCAACAACAATATAGTCTTAGAGCAATGCTCAAGATTCCTCACACTATGATAAGAATCTAACAAAATTTCGGTAGCATAACGACATGTAAGCTTCTTCAAACCTGTCACCATAAAAGTACACTAAGTGTGCAAGTATTGATAACCTCTCAACATGAAACAAGGCACCCAAAACATTCTATAGCCAATTTCCATATGACATGTCATCTTAATTAGAATTCATAATTATGAAAAATCTTCCATAATCAACCCCTATCCCACAAAATTATCCACAATTGCACATGCAATGAGCCTACATGCATGAAAATACCTTTCATGTTTAGGTTCCCTCATCACATGGGTCCCACCTATCATAGTGTAAATAGGAAACTATCATACATGACTCTTACATGTGTCATATCCTATCATAGCAGTTTGCATAGTGAACTATTATGGTTGTTATAGATTGTCATAGAAAGTGTCATAATTTGGCATAGTGCTTGACATAGCAACATATGAGAAATGCCATTAGTCTATCCTATAATATAGGTCCTCCAAATTGGATGCCTACCACCACAAATTTAGCTTACAATAATTACATCTCACTTGTCATGTAGGATTCCACATCACCGAAAAATCCCACAAAGTGACAACACATTTGGCAGGATAATAAACATTATAATATGAATAAATACATCAAATAATAATAAATAAATGTTAGGACTCTAAGGTTGAGACACCCTAATCCCAACACCTTGGAGTGCCTAGGAATTCCTTTCTTTAGGGGTCCTCTATCGTGGGTGACCTAGAAAAATATTATTGATGAGTTATAAGGTGAAGTTATTCATTGGACTATCAAGTGGCTCTCCATTTTCTAAAAGAGTGCTTCTTCTCAAAGTGGTGGTTCAAGATCTCCCTATTTATATATGTATGGTGTAGGTTGCTCCTTTATCTATTATCAAGGACTTTCATTATCTTTCTAGATAATTTTATGGTCTGGAAGCTTGGATTCTTCTAAGTGGCCTTTGTTTATGTGGGAGGATATTTATGGAGGGGGATCTTTGGTTGTGACAAGTTGTTCTCACTAGAAAAACCTTTGTTGCTAAGCTCTACTAGAGATGGTGCACTAACCAAGACTAATCCTAGGCTAGGATTTTGATGTGCAATTACCTGAGAGGTGCAAAAGGTATTGATGTTCTGAGGTATGGTGTGGCTAGAAGAGGCTCCATGATTTGGGATACCATCAAGAGAGGGGATAGTTTAATAAATCAAGGCTTGTTCTATATTTGTAATAGGTATTATAAGGTCCTATTCTAGTTTGATTCTTGGGATGGTCACCCCCAAATTCTTTCCTTTTACCTGCATCTTCGGAGCTTGGGTCACATCTTCTTGGATGTTGGCTATGCTAAGGTGGATGATTTCAAATTCAACAAGAAAGTGGGCTATGTGGAGGTTTTTATATGTAAATTCCCTCATTAATGGCTACCAAGTGGTTCAACAAAGGATCTTGAAGAGCTTTCTTGGATATTGGCTAGAAGGGAATGCAACTCCCTTTCTTTGGATGATACCCTTGTGTGGAGTCCTAATCTAAGGTGGGTGTACTGAATGGTAGTTGGCTATCTTCTTGGTGGTAGGTAGAAGCATAGTGAGAGGAAGTACCTTGGTGGAAGTATGCTTGAAATAAGTTTTCTTAGCCCAAGTGCAATTTCCTTTTGTGGCTTATAGCTCGGAATCGGTGCTTCACTTGGGATAACTTGACAAAGCATGGTTTTCATGGTCCTTCGATCTATGCACTATGGCTATAGTGATTATTCCTCCTCTAACCTATGTTTTAGTGTCCCTTTTTTAGGTTCATGTTTTATCATTGGTGGGAGTCCTAGAAAAAAGTGTGTGTGCATGCTTCATCACTTGTGAAGTTTTGGAGAAGTATGGGGAGACTACCTACTAAGGATCTATGTCTCTAGGTGGCTTGCATTTTGGGGCCCTCTTGTAGTCTTTAGAAAACTTGGCTTGAGAGGAATCATAGTATTTTCCAAGCTTAGTCAATAGATGTTCAACGGATCCAACTTTGGGTCATGGGTATGATTCAAGAAAATATTTAGGCAAAGTGTTAAGTGGCTCCTCCTATTGACTATGGGAAGGCTAAGGTATTAACAAGATTGGGATTAAGAATAAATATGAGGCATGACTATCTCTTCAAAGGGGAGGATTCTTAAAAGGAAAATTCAATGGGATACAAAGTGGTCTCCTCCTTCTGATGGTGTCTTGAAGGTCAATATGTATGGGTCATCCAAGAGAAATCATCATGGACAGGTTAGGGTGGGAGGAGTTGGAAGGGATAAATCTGGCTCAATTATATTCTTTGTTTTTGCATTTATAAGGGGCACAAAACTAATAATCTGATAGAGGCCCTTGCTATTCTTATTGCACTAGAGAATGAATTTTCCCTAGGGTGATACATTATTATTTGTGAATTTGATTCTATGATTTTGGTTAATATTTTGAATAAGCATGATTTCAAGGGCGTGACTTGGAAATTAGCTTCAATAGCTAGATAAATTATATGGTTGAGCAATTTCATGGATGAGGCTTCATTTTTCTACATCATGAGGGAGTTCAATAGTGTTTTCAATTGTCTAAGTGCTAAATAGGCTTCAAAGGGCTAGAGATATAGGCAAGTTAGTGGATGGGAGTAGCCCCTCAAGGATTATTTAGTTATTTTGTAGAGTCTAATTTATATAGATATGCATGGTTAAAGGGGGGTGGCTTGGCCCCTAGGTGGGTTTGATTCAGCTATTGTATTGTTTGCTTCTATTTTTGGGCTTTTGGGCCCCTAAGGCCTCGTGCCTCTATTGTTGATTATACTACTAGGCTTTTCATATTAATATTTTTTTACCCTCCTTTTATAATAAATAGAGAGAGAGAGAGAGAGAATGGGAAGAAAAATATAGATGGTTAAGATTAATTACATCATTCTACATCCTTCCCCTTAATTATCAACCATTGATTTCAAAAATTAAATTGTCTATTTCATGTAAGGAAAACCTTTGACATAATAATATAAAATTAATAAATAAAAAGAAAATACCATATGTTTAGAATATATAATGATTAATAATAAATATTCAAACTAAAATATGATTGTATAAAATTATATACAATCATTAGAATAAAGATCATATTGACTAAAAATAATGGTTTTCCAACAATGGAAGTTACATAGTCATCTAAGATTTTATGTGGAATAGACAACAAATATTTAAAATTATTTAACAATTTAAAAGTGAGATTTTTGTTTAAAAACAAAGAAAAGAAAAAAAGTTGATAAGGTTGAAATGAAAAATAGAATTATATTTTATTAATATTTCAATTCTAATAAATTTAAAATTAGTTTTGCTTTTTTATTTGATTATTTATTAACTTAATAATTTTATTATTTACTATTATATTTTTAATTTTTTACTTTTTATTAAAATTTATATTCTAATATATTTTGACTTTGCATTTAGTTTTGAATTTTAATTTTTAAATTAGACTTAAGTTTTGAATTTATTTTAATTATTTATGTCTTCTTATGAAATTACAAAAAATGATTAATATTTCTTAGAATTAATTTAATTTATAATTAATTATCTTATTAAAATTTTAATTATTGTAGAATAATTATATTTTGATTTTTTTTTTGTATTTATATAATAAAATATTTTTAAAAAATAAATAAATCAAACATAAAATATAAATTAAAAGTTGGAGAGAGGGGGGGAAACTAACTTGATCAGTAATTTTGTGCCAACAATCCAAGGCTAGCATGTGTTCATAGGGATTTATGCTCAGGGAAGCATGTCATTTAAGGATATGCTAATTCACCTTTAAGACCACTTTATTGTACTCATATCACACATGAGGAAAATAGATAGAGAGAAAAGAGACAAGGAGAGGGAGATAGAGATAAGATATAAAGAGACAAAGGGATAGAAAAGAAAAAGAAAGGAACTGACTAAAACATAGAAAAATAGGGTGTGTGAGTTTTGTTACAATGGGGGTTAACCAAATATGGACCTATTTTCCACTATTTCATTAGCATATGACATTCACACAAATAATTTGCTTACAACCCTTAGGTGAGTCAACTCAATGAAGGAATCTATTAATTTCCTTATGATTGAGGATAGGGGTATCAACTTGAACAAAAAATTTGGGAGAAGAACTAAAAATTGCAAATCTACTCAATTATTCTCATTCAAACTTGAAACATCAATCAAAATCTCAATACAAACAAAAACGATAAACTTTCTACAAATCTGAGAAGGGCTAAACACTATGTACCAATCACTAAAAGGAAGTTTTGGGAGGAAAAATGCGACAAATTAACCCATCAATAAATGCGTCTCTATGCATAAGGTTCAAATAGCTTTCAAGAGCTTCTGATGATAGTTTGTAGCTTCTATTTGATCCAGGTTTCAGTGTTTGGAAGTTTGAAAATAAATCTGGGTATGTGTAGGATTATCATGGAAAAAACAAGCCATTAAGTCGCAAAAAAAATTAAAAATTAGAGTTAGGCAACTTGATATAAAAATTTGAATAAGTTATCTATATTATTTCAAAAATACGTAAGAATAGAATCTATAGTAAATCGAATGTAGTTTCTAAACTACTAAGTTTTTTTTAAAATAAAAGAAATCTATTTGGTGAAAATTTGAAATTTCAAAGTAGACTTAAATTTCAAGGAAAAAATAAGAAGTAGGTGTCTATCTGACCACCCTATCCACAATAAAATGATAATATTTTTTTATAAGTGTAGACACTGAAAAATGTCCTAGGTCCATGAGCATCATTTTTCTTGGTCGTTGTCCTTTGATTATTGAATAATTTTAATTATTCAATTTGGTTTGACCGCATTCCTCTATTAATTAAATAATTTTTAATTATTTAATTAATTCACCTTCTCATCTTTATTCTATCTTGATCAATTAAAATTATTTAATTTTGTCACTAATATATCCCTTTCTTCAATAATTAAATAAATAATTTTATTTATTTATTTGACCTTTTATTCTTCTATAATTAAATAGTTGTCAAAATTATTTATTTGTGTTTCATTCCTCTCTTTTGGATAAATAATTCAAATTAATTATCCATGTCTAATTTCCACCTCCCCATTTAATTAAATTGATTAATTTAATTAAATGCTCCTCTTTTCATTTTCTCCAAATAAATAATTTGAATAAATTATTTATTTGCCACTTGTCCATTTCCTCCACTCTCTCCATTTTTGAATTAATAATTTAAAATAAATTATTTATGCACCACTTGGTCAAAGATGCTCTATCATAATCCCCTGTCAACATTTATTTTTGTCATAGACTGCATGTCTTGCATGTCTGTCATAGCCTGCATGTCCCTGCATGTCTTCCTGTCATGATTCCTCCAAGAATAGCATATTCTTGGTGCATCAATTCTGAACCATTGATCTTGGAATCCTTCTAGAGGATTAATCTCAGCTGTCCATTTAAATGGTTGTCTATAAAAACAACCTCCCTTCTCCATTTTTAGCTTAACAACTAATTGTCTCCAACTTTCTTGCTACCATTTGCAGGTTTTGCACAAGTGTTTCAACAAATCTGAGGGAAAAGTTGCATAACAAGAAGAAGGAGAGCAAGAGAAAGAATCAACCATAATGGGGAGTGATTTCTTTTATGTTTTGCATTTTTTATTCTCTTCATTATTTGTTTTCTCTTGTTTGGATGTGGTTTAATAGTTTAGAAGTGTTGGCTATCACTTTATCTATTCTATTTGATTTATAACCCCATCTCACAATATGATTTTAGATATAAGTAGAGGACTCATGTCCTGATGTGATGCATATTTTTTTCTAATTTTTTCCAAGTAAATAATTAATTATGAATTTTTTATTACAACTTTTAAAAAAATTTAAAAACTTGTATATTTGACCACCTTAACTTGGTCAAAACTTCATGAAATTCAATTTTTCTTTTTTTAATCCTTTAGTATGCGAAGCATAGAATGTGATGCATGTTTTGGATTCCAAAAATATGATATTGTTTGAAAGCTATAGATGTTTTTCAATTAGTCTATCAATTAGGACTTTAGTCATAATTTGAATAGAAAATGAATAATAATTACTTATTAAATTCAAAGTAAAGCATAATTTATATTGGTGGAAATCTAGGAATCTCCTTTAAAAACCCTTTTTGTTTCATCAATTTTGGGTAAAAAAAAAGTCACCAGCCACATACCCATCATATTGCAACTTTTTGGTGCATCATGATCCTACACATACCCATCTTGTAAAAGAGTTTGTGTGGCTTGAAAATAACTTTGACAACCTTTCAACCTTTTACAACATTTTCTGTCTTTCTCTTCAAGAGATCTTCAATCCTTCTTCAACCTAAGATCTGCAACACGAACACAAGAGGGGAATATTTTTTGTTTTTGGTGAATGGGGGTTTTCCTTGGTCAAACCCCATTTGGGAAATTAAACCTTCAATTGAAATAATGAAATACGAAAGGAATGATGAATGAAAAATGCTATGTTGAAACTCACCAAACCCTTGAATAAAGCTTTGTAAATCTAAAATCTTGATGTTGATCTTGAATGAAATGGATTCAATGGATGTGGATCTTGATGCTTGACATATGACTTTAATGCTTCCTTGAATCTTTGAAACCTACATCACAATGTTAGCTCCAAAAACATGCATGATTGTAAATGAATTTGACATGATGCTTGATATCTTGAT
This sequence comes from Sequoia sempervirens, assembly GCA_007258455.2. Lineage (NCBI taxonomy): Eukaryota > Viridiplantae > Streptophyta > Pinopsida > Cupressales > Cupressaceae > Sequoia > Sequoia sempervirens. The sequence goes on along the minus strand of VDFB02000017.1, from coordinate 334,971,280 downwards.
TTCTACAATAAATTACTAATAACTATGCCCTTGAATTCCCTTGATCATAAAATTTTATATACTTTTTCTCACTTCAAAATGCTAGGAAAAACTTTGACTTGATTTTATAAAATAACTTTGTATTTATAGGTATGTATCCTTAATTTCTCAAAAATTAAACATTCCAATCCAACATTGAAATTTGAATTTAGGGACATTAAAATACCATTCAAAACATAATTTAAATTAAAGTTCAAAGTCCTAGGGAGGACCTATTTTCCCATGGGTGAATGGAACCTAGGAAACTATTCTTGGAACACACATTGTTCAAGGTAAACTACTATGTTTTGGCATTAATTATTGTTGAGTTTCCCCTTTAGAAAATGTAATTTTTTATAAGGTTTGTAGATGTGAAATATCTCTTATTAAGGCATAATTAAGTCTAATTGAATTGAGGGGCCTAAACAAAGTGTGAAAATGTAAAGGAGTGCATTTTCCCACACTACATATATATAGAGAGAGAAAGAGAGAGACATAGAGATAGGGAGATATATATATATATAGAGAGAGAGAGAGAGATATTTATATACTTGTCTCCCTCTCTATCTCTATGTTTCAATAGGGTATGTGATATTTGTTACAAAAGGGTTCACAAAATATGTACCTATTTTCCACTATTTTAGTATGAAATGAGATTCACAAAAATATTTGACTTACGACCCTTTTGTGAGTCAACTCGATGAGGAAATCTAATGATTTCCTTATGATTGATGATGAGGGTATCAATATAAACAATAATTTTGGGAGAAAAACTAAAAATTACAAATCTACTCAATTATGCCGATTCAAACTTGAAACGTCAATCTAAAGCTCAATACAAATAGAAACAATAAAAATTTTGTAGATCTAAGAAGGGTTAAACACTATGTACCAATCACCAAAAAGTAGTTTTAGTAGGAAAACTGGGACTCATTCACCCATGGGTGAATGGGTCTCTATGTAGAGGTTTTAGCCAGCTTTTGAGAGCTTTTGATGGCTATATATAGCTTCTATTTTGGATTTTAGTGCCAGAAGTTCAAAAATAAATCATGTAGATGATTTTTCATGGCTTGACACCAACTTTTACAAATTTTTATATCTTTCTCTTCAAGAGATCTTCAATCCTTCTTCAACCTAATATTTGCAACACAAAGAAAAGAGGGAATTTTTTTATTTTTATTTTTGTGAATGGGGGTTTGCCTTGGTCAAATGTTATTTGGGAAATTAAACCTTAAATTGAAATAATGAAATATGAAAGGAATGATGAATGCAAAATTTGTTATGGTGCATCTCGCCAAACCCTTGAATAAACCCTTGGAACTCTGAAATGTTGATGTTGATCTTGAATAAAATGACTTCAATGGATGTGGATCTTGATGCTTGAAATATGAGTAATGTTTGCTTGAATCTTTGAAACCTACATCACAATGCTAGCTCCAAAAATAGTGCTCAAGGTAAATTTTTATGTGTTGGCATTAATTATTGTTGAGTTTCCTCTACAGAAAATGTAATTTTTTATTAGGCTTGTAGATGTAAAATATGACTTATTAAGCCATAATTAAGTCTAATTTAATTGAGGGGCCCAAACAAAGTGTGAAAATGTAAAGGAGTGCATTTTCCTACACTACAGATATATATAGAGAGAGAGAAGCATAGAGAAAGGGAGATATATAGAGAGAGATGGGAACAAAAAGAGAGAGAGATCTCTTTAAATACTTGTATCCCTCTCTATCTCTATGTTTTAGTAGGGTGTGTGAGTTTTGTTACAAGGGGGTTTACAAAATATGGACCCATTTTCCACTATTTCATTAGGAAGTGAGCTTCACACAAAGAATTGACTTACAACCCTTAGGTGTTTCAACTCAATGATGGAATATATTGATTTCCTTATGATTGAGTATGAGGGTATCATCGTGAACAACACTTTTGGGAGAAAAACTAAAAATTTCAAATCTACTAAATTATGATCATTCAAACTTGAAACATCAATCTAAAGCTCAATACAAACAAAAACAATAAACTTTCTACAAATCTAAGAAGGGTTAAATATTGTCTACCAGTCACCAAAAGGCAATTTTGGGAGGAAAACAAGGACTCATTCACCCATGGTGAATGGGTCTCTATGTAGAGGTTTCAACCAACTTTTGAGAGCTTTTGATGACTATCTATAGCTTCTGTTTGATCTGGGTTTCAGTGTTAGAAGTTCAAAATAAATCTTGTAGATGAGTTTTTGTGGGTTGAAGACAACTTTTGCAACTTTTACAACTTTTTCTATCTTTCTCTTCAAGAGATATTCAATCCATTTGTAACACAAACACAAGAGGGAAAATTTGTTTATTTTTTGTGAATGAATGTAAATGCTTTGTTCAAATCCCATTTGGGTAATTAAACCTTGAATTAAAATAATTAAATATGAAAGGAATGATGAATGAAGAATGTTATGTTGCAACTCACCAAACCCTTGAATAAACCTTTGGAAATATTAAATGTTTATGTTGATCTTGAATGAAATGGCTTCAATGTATGTGGATCTTGATGCTTGAAATATGACTTTAATGCTTGTTTGAGTCTTTGAAACCTACATCATAATGTTAGCTCCAAAAACATGCATGATTGTAAAAGACTTTATCATGATGCTTGAGATCTTTATTTCTACAATAAATAAATGATAAATCTACTCTTGAATGCCCATGATCATAAAATTTTCTATACTTTTTATCACTTCAAAATGCTAGGAATTTTTTTTACTTGATTTGATAATAACTTTGTATTCATAGGTATGTATCCTTAATTTACTAAAAATTGAACATTACAAGATGACATTGAAATTTGAATTGAGGGACATTAAAATATCATCTAAAACATAATTTAAATTCAAGTTCAAAGGCCTAGGGAGCACCCATTCACCCATGGGTGAATGGGTCCCAGACACCTATTCCTAGAACACACATTGCTCAAGGTAAATTTTTTATGTTTTGGCATTAATTATTGCCAAGTTTCCCCTTCGGAAAATCTAAATTTTTATTAGGCTTGTAGATGTAAAATAGGTCTTATTATAAAATAATTAATTCCAATTTAATTGAGGGGCCCAAACAAAGTGTGGAAATGTAAAGCAGTACATTTTCCTACACTATAGATATATAGAGAGAGAGTGATGTAAAGATAGGGAGATATATATATATATATATATATAGAGAGAGAGAGAGAGATGTAGAGATAGGGAGATATATATATAGAGAGAGGGATATGGGAATAAAAGGAGAGAGAGCTCTATATATACTTGTCTCGCTCTCTATCTTTATGTTTCAATAGGGTGTCTGATTTTTGTTACAAGAGGGGTTCACAAAATATGGATGTGTTTTCCATTATTTCATTAGGAAATGAGATTCACACAAAGAATTGACTTTCAACCTTTATGTGAATCAACTCAATGAGGGAATCTACTAATTTCCTTATGATTGAGGATGAGGGTATCAACCTAAACAACACTTTTGGGAGAAAAAATTAAAAATTAAAATCTACTCAATTATACTTATTCAAACTTCAAACATCAATCGAATGCTCAATACAAATAGAAACAAACCAAAAAAATTGTGGATATGAGAAGGGTTAAACACTATGTACACCAGTCATAAAAAGGTAGTTTTGGGAGGAAAAATGGGACTCATTCACTTATGGGTGAATGGGTCTCTATGTAGAGGATTCAACAAACTTTTGGGAGCTTCTGATGACTATCTATAGATTTTTTTGATTCATATTTTAGTGTTGGAAGTTCTAAAATAAATCTTGTACATGATTTTTCATGGCTTGACAACAACTTTGACAAGTTTTTCAATCTTTCTTTTTAAGATATCTTCAATCCTTCTTCATCCTAAGATTTGTAACACAAACACAAGAGGGAAAATTGTTTCTTTTGGGTGAATGGGGGTTTTCCTTGGTCAAACCCCATTTGGGTAATTAAACCTTGAATTGAAATAATGAAATATGAAAGAAATGATGAATGAACAATGCTATGTTAAAACTCACCAAACCCTTGAATAAACATTTAGAAATATAAAATGTTTATTTTGATCTTGAATGAAATGACTTCAATGGATGTGGATCTTGATGCTTGAAATATGACTTTAATGCTTGCTTTAATCTTTTAAATAGTACATCACAATGTTAGCTCAAAAAACATGCATGATTGTAAAAGAATTTGACATGATGCATGAGCTCTTGATTTCTGAGATAAATCATTGATAAATATGCTCTTGAATACCCTTGATCATAAAATTTTCTATACTTTTTCTCACTTCAAAATGCTAGGAAACACTTCGACATGAATTGATAAAATAGCTTTGTATTTATAGGTATGTATCCTTAATTTCCCAAAAATTAAACATTACAAGCCAACATTGAAATTTGAATTTAGGGACATTAGAGTATGGCCAAAAACATAAATTAAATTCAGGTTCAAAGGCCTAGGGAGGACCCATTCACCCATGGGTGAATGGGTCTTACCTCATCCTCGAACACACATTACTCAAGGTAATGTGTTATGTGTTGGCATTAATTATTTTTTATTTTCCCCTTTGGAAAATGTAATTTATTAGGCTTGTAGATGTAAAATAGGGCTTATTAAGGCATAATTAAGTCCAAATTAATTGAGGGGCCCAAACAATGTGTGAAAATGTAAAGGATTACATTTTCCTACACTATAAATATATATAAAGAGAGGGAGAGACGTAGAGATAGGGAGATATATATATATATATAGATATATATATATATATAGTGAGAGAGAGAGAGAGATGGGGAAAAAAGGAGAGAGAGCTCTCTATATACTTGTCTCCCTCTCTATCTTGATGTATCTGATTATCTCTCAATCTCTCTCTTCCCTATTTCTCTCTATATTTTTCTTCCCTTCTATCTTTATCTCTCTTTGGATCACCCTCATTCTAACTCTATTTATTCATCTCCTTATTCTTATCTCCTCCCATCTCTTCCTCTCCCTCTATATATTAATATCTATCTATATCTCCATGTCCATGTCCATGTCCATCTCTATCTTTATCTGTATCTCTATATCTCTCCCCTATCTCTATATCTTTACCTCTTCGTACATCTATCTCTCTCTTCCCCCTATCTTTTCCAATATATTTATCTCTCTATCTCTCCCTCTTTATTTGTCTCTCCCCATTTCTCCATCCTTTTATATCTCTCTACTTCTCTATCCTCTTTATATTTCTCTCCCTCTCTATCTATTTATATATTTCTCTTTACATCTATATCTCTATCTCCATATCTCTCACTCACTCACACACACACACACACCCTATTTCTCCCTCCCTGTCTATATCTCTATCTCTCTTCCTCTCTCTATCACTTGTCTTTATTACCTCCTTTATCTATTACTCTTACCCCTTTATCTCTATCTTCCCATATCTCCCTCTATTTATCCTTATATCTTCTTTTCTCCCTATCACTCCCTCTTTCAATGTCTCTCTAAATCTCTCTCCCCTCTATATTTCTCTCCCAATATCTCCCTCCCTCACTCCCTCACTCCATCCCTATCCTCCTATATATTTATTTATCTCTGTCTCTCTCCCTTTCTCTTCCCATATATCTTTATATATATTTTTCTCTTCTCCTATGTCTCTATCTCTCCCTCTCTCTATATTTCCCTATTTCTCTCACTTGATTCATCTCTATTTTTCTACCTCTACTTCTCTCAATTTTTCATCTCTCTATTTGTCTCCCCCCTTCCCCTCTCTCTATATATCCTTATATATTCTTATATATCTATATCTCTGTCAATCTATCTCACCATTTATGTCCCTATTTTCCCCTCCATCTCCCTCTAGATCTCTATCTCTTACTCTCTATCTCTCCCTCTCTATCTCCCCATCTTTCCCTCTTTATCTCTTCCTCTACCTCTCTCTATCTCTCTATTTATTTGTCTCCTTCTTCCCACACTTTTTCTTCATATATACCTCTATATTTATTTATCCTCCTCTATATCTATACATGTAGATCCCTCTCTCTATTCATCCATCTCTCTGCCTTTCTCTCTTCCTAGACCTCTATATCTATATCTTTTTACCTCCTTATCTCTATCTCTCCATCTCTATTTATCTTGGCACCTCTCCATATCCCTCTACCCTTATATATCTTCCTCTATTTACTTCTCTCTATATATCACTTCATATCTATATCTTTATCTTTTTATCTTGCCCTCTCTCCATCTCTATATATACATGTATATCTTGCATCTCTATATATCCATCTCTCCGCTATCTCATTATCATTCCCTCTCCTTCTCTCCATTCCCCTATCCTTCTCTATATCCATCTCTATCTCTATCTCCTTAACCCCTCTCTTTTGTGTCATCTTCCCCTCTCTAAATTTTTCCTTTCTATCCATATCTCTCCCTCTCTCTCCCTATTGCAAACATAATGTATGAATCTCTTGGTAATAAATCTTGAATATCTTCCCAATCTAGAGGTTTTATTTTGGTCATGAATGTTTGGATCCCTATAAGTGGATGCATATTTTATTTTAAGTTGTCACTTCTCCATTGATACCTTTGTTGTAAAAATAACATTATTTATTAAATAGCCTACCAATTTCCCTCACATACTATGCAAATGAATGCAAAAAATAGACCAAATTTTTTCTTAATTGAAATTACACACTTTTTTGTGTACCCATAGCACACCAAGGTGTGATTGCTAGATATATTTTAAATGTGGTCTTACTTATGTTAATCTCACATTTCTATATATAAGATATATTAATTTTATATTGTATAATTTTTCCTTATTTATCATATTCATTCTACAATGGAGAATATTAGGCTCCCCCCTTATCATATTTAACTCTATTGGTATATTTGATTAAGTAGATCTATATCACTTATCTTATGATTGTACTTTATATATTTAGTGATTCTTCCCATTGTTGAACTTTTGTACCATTTATATTTTATTTATCATACTCACTTTGTTAGAATTCATGTCATTGATCCTATCCATCATACACTAATCCTACCTTATGCTTACACTTATGTATTCAACAATAGAAATTTTATTTTCATAGGTGTTTTTACATTGAGATGATTACAACACCACTATATCTTGATCTTCCTTATCCTATAAATCTACTTTATTTGTGTTTGTGCTCATAGATGCCACATTAGGGATATTTATTATGCTTTCATGAGTATTTTTCTATGGGTTTAGAGGAAAAGACCTTTTCTTTGGCTAGATGACTTATATTATGTGATTAAGGCTAGTTTTAGGGGAGTTAGGAAGAGGTGGAATTGGATTTGGATTGGATTAGATTTGGTGCTTGACAAATTAGGAAAATTTTTACAACAAATAATTTAACAAGAAATTAAAATCATGAAAATGATTTTATATTTTCATGATTTAGATTAAAATAGTTTCACAAATTGTAACAACAAAGACATTCAAAACATAGTACCAATCCATTTAGTGAAGTGGGTGTATCAATCCTTGTAGACCCATATTGATACTATTCATCAAATGATTAGTGGCTAGATAGTGCTAAATTTTATGGGATCCCTTACTATTGGAGGATAAAGGCCCTATCCAAGGTAAACTATACCTCTTAGTATTTAAAAATATATTATGAGAAACTTCCTAAGGATATTACTTATCTATAAACTACAAGAAAGGATGGTCGATGGTTCTTATCTAGGATGAAACAATGCTTTCGAGGTGTGTATTCAATATACCACAAAGGTATGTGATGAAAAATGCATAGATAAAATATAAATATGTAAATAATCTAGGAGAAGAGGGTAACCCACCCTTCTCATTCACTTTCTCATGGTATATTCTTTTGGGTGCATAGCCAATATTGACATGATTCTATTTCCAAGAGTTATGTCTTTATATTCACCCCCTACTTTTTATACTCATCCAAAATTTTAGATATGAGCTCATCCCCTAGGGTGGTCAAATATAGAGACTCCCTAAAATTATGATCCAATCACTTTTGAACACCTAATACCACACTATGTGCAAGGGGACAACATACATAATTAAAGTCCTTGAGATAAATGAAAATGATAAAAGATAAGAGACCAACACAAGACTTTGATCTTGAAGATCACCCAAATGAATGAGAAGAAATCATATACTTGAGTATGGCCTCATATACATTAACTAAAATATTCATTCCCTTTACGAAATTGAAGTGTCCCTAGATTATTCAGAAAATAATGTGTATTCAAAAAATAATCAGTATAAATGATATGTTAGTAGTTTAGGATTTGGGTCTTAGAAATTTTTTCTTGCACAAGAGGGTGTAAAAAAGTAATGCAAGAAAAGAAAATGATTAGTATAGGGGGATTAAACAAAAATAATTACCCCTGTTGTATAGGTGAATATGCTAAAACATGAGAAATCCCCCTCAAACAAGTTGTAGGTTGGTTGAATTATAGATGAACAAAAGAACACATGTCACAATATGTATAGAACTACTAGTTCATATGTTTTAGATGTGTTGAACTCTAAATAGGCCCTAAAAATAGTGTTAAACCTACAAAAATATGGGGTAAAATTAGAAAAATAGCTTAGGAGAATGAAAGAATATGCATTAGGATTCCTAGAAACAAGAAAATTTAACAAAAAATAGATGGAAGAAGTGATAGGAGAGATAAAAATTAGATCAGGTATGGTAGTTCATAGAATGACCACACTATTTATAAAAATACCATGATAAGTTGTAGACCTATTGAAAAGTGAGAATAGTTAGAAAACCTAATGAAAACCTATAAAAATAAGTTTTGGGGTAAAAAAAGGGGAGTCATAATGATGCATAAATAATTAGGTCTAATTTTTCCTACAAACTAATATATTAGACTACAAAAAACCTTAAAGTTAATGAAAATAGAAACTAGGCCCAAAACCCTAAAATTGAGAAAACTTAGAGTAAATGCATTAAACTCTAGTAGATGAGATATAACGTGTGGTGCATCCATTAAACTATTGAATATGATTTGTTATTGTTGCATAAATTTCATGGGCGAAGTGGATATATTGAAATAAAAAGTAGATGCATTAGACTAGAACCTATAGTTGGAAAATTATTGCAAACACTATAAAATTATTATAAAAGAAGATAACTATTTGAGTGGGATTGATAGAGATAAGCACATAAAAATAGGATCATACAATAAACATTTAAAATAATATTAACCTATTCTAGTCTCAATATTTAGAAATGAGATTAAACATAAAGGCTAGCAAACAGTGATTAAGATACAAAGGAGTCCTACCAACATCAACCCTTATTGCACTAAGTCATGGTGGTTATGCTCAAAGATGATGGATGTGTGAGTGAGCTCCTACATTGTATTTTCTTGGGAGTATTTTTTGAAATTACTTCGATTGAGGCTAATTTATATACTTTTGGCTCTATGAATGAATAGATTGGGTTAAAAAGAGAGATCAAGGGATCAAATTGGTTTAGGCCATTAGATTGATGAGAGGAGGACAATTATCCTTGTTTTTTTTGTGGATGGAATAAGCTCCAAGATTGAAGGGGAATCTATGGTGGAGAATCCCCTTGAAGAAAGTGGAGGGATGAGGTAGAAAAGGGGTATTTTGGAGTACTTTAAGGGGATAGGAGAGTTCACTGTCCCATTTGGCATGTTACTAAGGGAAATGTCACATGTACAAAGTGGTTATGCATTGTGTACAAAGTCCATACCTATGTACACATGTGGAGTTGCACAATATTTAGGAGATTTTGACTAAGGTTAGTGTGTGTAATAAAGGGATTAGTAGATTAATTAACTTTATCCCACTAATGAAAGTTGGATAAAAGAATGAGATAGGAGACTTAAGTAAATAAATATTTATATTTATTTACCTAAAGGGAACATTAGAAAAAGGATGATTGATGGTTATTTCTAGGAACGAGATAAGTGATCAACAGTAGATAAATAGTAACTTTATTAATAAAATAAAAAATATTAATTTAATTAATAAATGGATACAAATTAGATAATTAATTGGATAAATAGGATTCAATAAATTATAGAGGAATTGGTTTGGTAATGGACTGAAATGATAGTGTGTCAATTTGAGGTATCTATAGTAGTAACTTATATTGCCCTATCCATCATTGTCATTATGAGCTCGCAATAAAATAATTAATTCATCTTAAGTGTGACTTCTAAACTAATTAGTGCACTCCATATAAACCCTACTGTCCTTTTTGGACATGGGATCAAAGGATCATCTTATTATCCCCATTGTCATCTTTAATTGGAGAAGATTTATGTTCATTGAATTTCTAAGTAGGAGTTCCACAGGGTGATTTTGTTGAAGGGAAGTAAACTACACCATTATTAGGAGAAAAGAAGAAAACCATGTTAGAAAGGTAGTTGTTGAATGGGAAGAAGCAAAAAAATGAATAAAGGAGGAGTTGTACAAGAATTTTAATCAAGAATTATCTATATAAGTATCAAAAGAAGCATCTGCATTGCAATCAACCACCTAATGATAATGTTCCATCCCAACCCGCCAAGTGACATGTCATCATCTCGGAGTTGAAAGAGAATACTTTGGCCACTTTGCAATGAAATGACTAGTAGCAAAGCACAATTTGCATTTGAAGGCTATCCCTTAATGAATAATTTGTTCTTTCCAAATTGTGCCTCCCACTTTTAAATATATATTTTTAAAATTTTCTTAGATCAATTGACCTCCACCAAGATTATGACATAAATAAGGTGTGTATAGCTCCTCTATAAAAAAAAATTTTTAAAAAAAATCCAATAGAAGAAAGACATTCCATTGACCAAAAATGGAAAGATAGATTTGGAAATCTGACCTATATTAGAAAAAATAAAAAAGGATTCAAAAGAGAGCATTAAACCCTAGAGACCATGGTTTAAAACCTAGATATGCTTTAAGCCAACACTATGCACATGCCTTCAAATTATGATCTATTGAATGTCTAGATTGTGGAGAACACTCCGTTAAATATATTTTAAGATATATATATGTTTTAAAAATAGTTATACTGTGGATTTACATATTATTTTACGAATAATTTACATCTGTCATGTAATTAATGCCGAAAGGTGTTTCCACTGCTGCGGCATTTTTGCCCTGTACAATTTTATTCGCCTGATTGAAATTGATGTTCAGATGACGTGTGAGGGAAAATCCCTGTTCGCACAAACACTTTGGTAATCTATGTTCCTCCGTCTAAAATGGTAAGGGAAGGGGATGGTGGTGTGGGGCATGGAATGGCGGTGGAAGCCAGAAATGTCCGGTAGGAGAATGCAGAGCGAATGCTTCAGGTTCCTTCTTTGTTGGACGAGGATGCCACAATAGCGGGAGTATCGAAGTACAATCAAATTCAACCAATTTCTTCGTTTGAATGTATCTCAAACGTCCATCAACTGTGAAATAAAACAAAGAAATTCAATTATATCCAAAAACATCAACATCGGTAAAACAAGATAGAAAATTCCATTTTGGAACAATCTCCAAACAGACTACAGTGAATTAGACAGAAACTCCAATTTGGTCAAATTTCGTAAGTGGCCTTAAAAGAGACAGAAATCCAATTTGGCTCAAGTTCTAAACGAGGCTGTAAAACAAACAATAAATTATAGGCGAAGAAAAATTACAAGATTACCAAGGAGATTTATACAATCAAGATCCACAAATTATACCTCCTACTCATCACTCCCATATGTAATACCATTAACAATTGCAACAGTTGCATCTTCCTTCAAACCATCTACTGCCTCTGCAAGAAGCCTCAGAAGTGCATAAATTACTCTTGCCTTAATTAGAACCGCAATGTCATCCTACGTGAGGCTAGTGATACAGGCCACCAACCTTCAAATCTCCTTATGAAGTTGCCTCACTGTATTTGACTCTGTCTTCTCACCACTTGAAACAATTGCCACAATACGCGAGAGTGCCTTGTCATTGATGACCTCCTTATAATTCCCATACTCTACAATGTTGGCCATAGTTTCCATGACAAAAAAGCAGTATACGGGGAGAATCGTGAAACAGAAGCTCAACAAGGCATGGACAAATGTCATTTCCAATGACAAATTCAACACCCTCATGTACTTCAGAGAAAGATGAAAGAGCCTCAAAAGCAAGCCTCTGTACTTGGGTGTCTTCCCCTGTTTCAAGAATCTCCTTCAGGGTTGTAAGGGTAATGATTGTGTCCTCAATGGGTTTGCAACGTATGATATATACTAGTGCTTTGAGGGGCGATAGAAGAAAGGCAGCAGATTAAAGATAATGTCATTAGTGATGGCTCTATAGTTGAAAGAGAGGAGAGCTTGCTCTACAACAATGACTATGGCCCTTACCGCCTGCTCCTACACATGTTCACTAGAGGAATTCAAGAGGTTGCTTAAGTACGAAGTAGGGAGGTCCTTCCGAAGATCCTTTAATTCCTTGAGAATCCATTTTGAAACCTTGAATTTTCCTCCACCAACTGTAACAACGGCCGTAGCGACATGCTGTAGCAACATGCTGTTCGAAGTAATTTCTCCCAAGGATAAGGTGTGACTCACTCCACTAATCAAGATAAGATATGGAATCTGATTCACTCCACTTATCAAGATAAAATATGGAATCTGACTCACTCACCACTTTACCATATCTTCTCTTGATAAGTGGAGTGAGTTAGATTCCGTATCTTATCTTGATTAGTGGAGTGAGTCACACCTTATCCTTGGGAGAAATTACTTCCAACACTCTCCTTTAATTTCAAACACATATACTTCAGCATTCAACCAATTTTCAACTTCACTTGTCTGTCCTCTTGATCTTCTGATCTGCAAAACTCAAATTCAATTTTTTCACTTCTTAAAAGTACTCTTTCTCATGCTACTGCATGTTCTAGGATAACAGAGGGCAATACACAGAAAAAAAAACAGCGAACTCAAGAGACAGAGAAAATAAGATAGGGACGTATGCTTCAGCATACACAAGATTTTTATTGATATATGTCTATTACATATGCCTCAGCTATTTATAGAGGTTTTTAGGCAGTGGAGAAGATAAGATAAGATTTCCTTGCATGGAAAGTAACAGCATTAACATATAAAATAAGAGAAGATAAGATAAGAGAAGATATGGTAAAGTGGTGAGTGAGTCAGATTCCATATCTTATCTTGATAAGTGGAGTGAGTTAGATTCCATATCTTATCTTGATTAGTGGAATGAGTCACACCTTATCCTTGGGAGAAATTACTTCCAACATATGCGTGGAGCTAAAAGAGGTTGGTAATCTGCACATTGTTGTTCCTTGACATGCAGTGTAGAAGTGCCCCACGGATAAAATCAATAATGTTGAGATTTTGCGTAGTTATTACAAAGAGGCCTTGAACAAGGCTACTAGGAAGTGTACAAAATATTACAAGGACTGGCTCACCTATTACACTGTTGTGTATGGTAGAAATGACGCAGTGGATAACCTTTGTGTGGATAAGCGAATATGTGAAGCTAAATTGGTTCATGAAGAGCTTACCGATGCATAGAAGAAGACTGGTTGAAAGGAAGAAATTACTCACCTTCGAGAAGGCTTGTAAGGTACATTAGATAATTCTAATACATAAAACAAAGTCCTTGATAATTTAAAATAAGATCATCCATCAGTCTAAAAATAATATTGGAAGACATCTGAGAAATGAATGTTAAGAGTAAATTTTACACAACAAATTACACAGAGAAAGTTATCAGTTCTTCTGGTTTTTATTGTTGTCAACAGGAACTACGTTCACCATCTCAGAAGATGGAACATTTTATACACAATCTAGGTTTTCAATTCTTCTGTTTAATTTGATTTTTTTATTACTGAAAATATCGTCTGTTTACGATTTGGATGGTGAAAGGTTAGCAAGAAAATATCAGATTTTCACCAACTACTGGTTTTGGATTAACTCTCTCGTGGTACTGATTTTACAGTATGTTTTTTTTTAAACACTTATTTACCATATTATATCAAGTCTATCTTTTCTAAAATCAAATTTATTACTATGTTAATATTATTATATGATTAATCTTAACTATTATTATAATATTTATAAGAATATGGTTTTCAGCATTTATCTATATAGATTTTGTATAAAGATAGATATACTAATATATCTTTTAACATGCGGTGGATTTACATAATGATATTTACGAAAATTTAATTGAATTGAATGAATGCTTTGAATTCAATTGAGTAAATTACGTAAACAATATCACTACTTAGGCCTTGTTAGATAGACATAGCTGTCCAATTGACAAGTAACAGTAATTCTGCACTGTTATTTACGAATTCAGTGTATAAATTGAGATAATAGAGGACTACTTGTTTGTCATGGCAGCGTTCATATAATAGCAGTAGAAAAATGAGGTCGATATGGTAGATGCTTCATTCCACGATGACTATTCCATTCTCGGCCAACTAGGTATCATTTTTAGTCAATTCCACACAAAATACAAGCTTCTAAATCGTACAGCACGCAGTGATGATCTTATGACAATATGATCGTATGATTATATGATCTTATATTGGTATATTTCATGTTTATATAACCAAAAATTAAATAATTCATCATATTTTATTTTAAATATTATTATTAAATTTTATAGGGCATTGTATCATTCTCTTTCTTGTTTATTGATATCATATTTTAAATATGGTTTTATCTATATTAAAGTTATATTGTTGTATATAACTGTTAATGTGTTAATCAGTTGGGGTTAACACATTTGTAATTATATTTTTCTGTTTAGTTAGTCTAGACAATTAGAAATAGTTATTGGAGATTTTTTTTTGTTCATTTCAGTGAGTTTGGGTGAAAGTCTCACTAATTAGCATGTGAGTGATGATTATGGAAGAAATTGACATGAGCATTTAGGAGGTTGTTACATGTTGTCAGAGATCTATGAATGGCAGAGTATGTTGAAATTGGCAAAGCGCATGGGCATCAAGCACACACGCTTAGGTTGAGAATGTATGGGTAATGATCTAAAAGACCATATACGATCCATTTCTTTCTGGTCTATAAGACTACATTACAGATTGCTGATTGCATGGTAAATCATAGTTTCTTATTTTATGGGAATGAATATTTGGGCTTATACCTAACAGATTGGAATAGTTTTATTTATTTATAAAATTTGTATATAAAAAAATTTGTCATCAAATCATGGAGAAATAAGGTGTTGTTAGATTGTTTATTTCTCTCCTCACAATCATGTCCATGTTCTACATTGATGGCATATTATCTCTAGAAATTCATGTCAATACAAAAGATGAGGCATAATTAATATCTAGATGTTGGAGACAATACAAGCCTCTATTTATGCAATTCTATAACCAATACATATTACTGAGAAAAGAACTTAATATGTTACAAGATCAGCTAGGAAAGAACAAGCAAAAAGATGTTAAGCATGATGTTCCTTCTCCTAGCATTTCAGCAAAGCAAGAAAGTAAAACTAATGTGTCCTTGAAGAAAGGTGTTGTGTCTTCCCTTATGTTAGAAAAGAAACATGTTGCATCTAAACCTGTGACACATAAATGTCATCAATCAAAGCCACAAAAACAAAAACCCATTGTGAGAGTTTGGGAACCTCAAAAAAATATGGGGGTCTTTGTTACAAAGGTTTTGTTGGCTCTTATGTCCTAGAATACTCCAAACCCATAAAATTTGTATCAAGGGAACATATGAATAAATCTCATTGTAATTCTACATGTATTCAGTCTTCTAAAGTTAAAAAATCTAAGAAACCAAAGGCAATATGTGCTAAGTCAAATAATGTCTAGATTTGTTCACATTATGGTCATCAAGGTCATCTTTCTAATAATTGCTTTGATCTACACCCTTGTACATCATGTGGTTTGCATACTCATTCTACCGAGCATTGTTATCTACCAGATTTACCTTCAAAATCTATAAGGCATATGAATTTCGGTTGGATAGATTATTTAAGGTGGAGATCCAAGGTTGTTTTGTTAACCAAATCTTACAAGAGAGTTCAATTTGTTATTCATGGTGAAAATGTGCCTACTCATAATGGTGGTGATGTTATTCCTCATAATTCTTCTAATGATGATGTAGATCTTATTGAGCCTACATTAACTCCAATTAATATTGATATTTCTGAGATGCCACTCAATATATTTGATAAGAATTCACTTGTTGAGAAGATTGATCTACTTCCCATGAATGGTTTTACTAATATTGGAGATGCTCCAAATAATTTTATGTTGAGTATTATTGAAGCTACTATTTGTGATGACAATAATGTTGGTACTACAATTTTTTATGACAATTTTATTGGTGATGATAAGATTGATTTTAATAAGAAATGTGTTTATGTTGAGTATGTTGGATATGTCGTTTATGATGATTATGATGATGTTGGTCCTTACTAATTATTTGAGGCTATGAAGATAAAGTTGTTACCTCATGTTCAGTCACTCCATTAGGGAGATCATGTTGATGACATTTTCCTCTCTCATCTACCAAGGGGGGGAATATTGGTATATGTTAGATTAAAGTGGAGATTCCATAGATTGTTGAAACCTTGTGATTGGTTTGGTATTTACACTTCAATAATTTATTTCACTCAATTGTTCCATAGAAGATATCATTTTCAATGATTGCACCCAATGTGTGCTATTTTAGATAAGTTTCAAATATTATTTTCATTGATAAGGAAAAGTTGTACCAAATTTAAATAGTTGAAGATTATTCATATTGTCCACTAAAGTTTGGTCATTTGTTTCAAATTGCAACATGGAAAAAACAAGTCCAAAGTTTATACTTTTCAAAGATACAAGCTCATTATTCAAAAGTTAAGACCTATTCAAGTAAGAGGCTTATTATCAAAATTTGAGACTTTTCAAAGCAACAAGCTCATTATCAAATGTTGAGAGCTATCAAAGTAACAAAATTTTTATCAAATTTAAGACTTGTCAAGGAAACAACCTTAGTATCAAATTTTAAACCCTATCAAGGTAACAAGCTTAGTTCAAAAAAATTCAAGATCTATCACAGTAATAGTTTATTCAAATCAGCCAGCAAATCTTCACCAAAATGCTTGGCTGAGAGAAGTTTGAGCAATTCAAAATACTGCACAATTTCATGATAACCATTTTAAGTTAAGGGGAGAAGTTAACATGTTAATTAGTTGGGGTTGAAACATTTTTAATTCTATTCTTTTCTTTTGTTTAGTTAGTCTAAATAGTTATCACAGTTAAACTAATCACTAAAATTATTTTCTACCTATATAATAAACTATGTGAACAATTCCTGAATGTAATTTTTGATATACAATAAAATACATTTTCTATTCTACCCCACTTGGGCCTAATAATAACATATCTTTATTTTACACATTATTTTTTATGATATTTATTGTCACATTTACTCTATTGATTCTATCTTGTAGAGCATTATTCTTCCCCTCTTATCATATTGAACTCGATTTTCATATCTAGCTATCTAATCACCATTCCCCTCATATCATAATGAAATCAATTTCTATATCTAACTATCTAGATCTATATCACTTATCATATAATTGTGCATTCTATATTTAGGGATTTACCCCAATATTAAGCCTTTGTGTCAGTTATATTTTATCTAAATCCTATTTATCTTGTTGGGATTTGTGACATTAATCCTATCTACATGATACAATAATATTACACTATGTTTGCTTGTGATTATGGATGCCACTTTAGGGTCATATATTTTTAGAAGTGCTTTTGGATATAGAGGGTCATATCACCACTATATTGATCTATCTTATCCCGTTGGTCTACCTTATGTGTGTTTGTTCTCATGGATGCCATATTAGATCCATTTATTATACTTTTAAGAGTGTTTATATCCATTAAAAGTTGTATCACCATTATTCTTCCCATGATGAGGTAATGATTATATCTTTAGTCCATTTTTATGCTTGTCATAATATACTATTCTAGTTATGATTTTTGTACATTCATGCTTTGATGATTTATGCACTTACATACTTAGTATTCATCATTTTATCACATGGCTATGATTATGATTTTATTATGATACTTTTTAGCATCAATCAACTCTTCTATACTCCTATTTACCATTTATTTATATGATAAGAACTTCCTTCACTCAATTGCACCTCATGAGGATAATCACTTAAAGAAGGATAATAAATGATTATTAATGTTCTCAATTTTACATTTGATTTATCATGTGAGTTATAGGATACTTGCAATACTTTTATCTTTTTTTGTATAAATTCATAGGAGAGCATCCCTAATATAGGGGTCCTCAATGGTAATAAATATATTGAAAAGAAGTACTATAAAAATTGTGTAAGTTGAAAACCCTTATGATTGATGATAGTAGCAAGACCTCTACACAAGCTTGGCTCCAAAATTTTAAAAAATACTTCACCCTAAACCATATGGAGGAAGATGGCATTCAAACACTTGGTAAATTCTTATGTCTCTTATTTTGAACAAGTTCAACTTATGCTACCCTTTTTTTTTGAGAAAAAGAGTCACCTTCTCATTATTGAGGGTTTGTATGAACCCCTCCAAGGAATTATTAATGATTGTTCCAATCACCTTATATAAATCAATAATAAGATCTCTAACGTGTGATCCATTAGTGTTGAAGAGAAAATATCTTTCACAAACCAAATAAGAAGAGATCTAACACTTTTATGTATCACAATAAAAAATTCTAGAAAAGAGGATAATATCTACAATCACAAAGGATTATAGGTGATGTAGGAGCATCTGGCAGTGTAGAGCAATCTTACATCACCCCCAAAAAAAAAATCTTTATTTTATTTAGTTGTTTTGAGTCCCATGATGGAACTTAAGGGGTATAAGACTGTCAAGCATCAAAAATAAAAAAAACAAGCACTTACTATTTTTAGTAAATCGACCTAATCAGGCTCGTATGGATGTGAAAATTTGCCCCAAGGATCAGAGCTGAAAAACATTTATGGATGGAAAAGAATAACCTCAATAGCCTACATGGTTTGGGAGAAATTAAAGTTTTCATCCCGAGAAATTTCTCCAATGTAGCTTCAAATTCAGATATAAAACGTTAGTGGCCCCAAAATAGCTCAAAAAGTGCTCGAACCGACCTATGGTAGGTTTGCATGTTGTAGAGCTTGTTGAGAGCTTTCCAACGATAAGCAATAATAGAAAATAAAACACCCAAATCATAAGCTATGGCCCCACGAAGTTGGTCCTCAAAAAAGTGAATTTCATAAAAATTTCTTCCTATGCCAAAAATCAAACAGTGGAACATTTGGCACCAGAACAAAATGGGGAAATTTGAACTTTCTAGCAGATTCTAGGGTGGTTATTGTGGAAAATAAAAAGGGTTAAGTGGGGATTTTAGATGGTGGCATTGATAGTGCAAATTCTGGCTCTGAATAGTAGATTTTTTTTCAAAGTTGATTTTGTTGTAATGAATCAAGCCCAGGAGGCTGTAGCATGTAAGCTTTGAATCTGTAATTTCATTTTTTGAAAATAATTGAAAGTGAGTTATTTTTCTATCTCACATCTTCTATTTTGGTATCTATTGTTGAGATTTATGTGGGTTTTAGGCAATGAATCCCTCATCAAGTAGTATCAGAGCAAGAGTTCCTAAGCCTGTAATAGAGCATTGAACATGCTATAGTTGTAGCAGGACCTGTGAGTGTGGAATGAGTTCAAGATGCCTCTAAGACTTTCCCAGTATGGTAGAGGTAGAGGCCGAGGTGGTGGAGGAAGAGATCCACCTAGAGATGAAATCACATCCCTTAGAAGGAAATTAGAAACCTTGCAACAAGAGATTCGAAGAAGAGATGTGCAACAAGATAGAGATGACTTTGAAGATGAAACAAAAGAGGAAATGGAAGAGGAACAGCAAGATTCAATGGATTCTGGAGAAAGAAGATTGTTGCAAGCAATCTCAAGCATTGGGAAGAGACCTAAAATGGAAGTTTCAAATTTTAGTGGAAATCTGAATCCTGAAGAATTGATTGATTGGATCAATGACATAGAGGAATTTTTTAAGTTTGGGGAGATTGAAGATCCTCACATAGTGAGGTTTGAAAAGACAAAATTAAAAGGTCGCACTAGTATATGGTTGAAAGAGGTCTAGTTAAAAAGAGGAAGACAAGGGAAAGATAAAATTTCCAAATGCTACAAAATGGTGTCAAAATTGAAGAAACAATTTATTCCAATTGATTACAAATTGGAGTCGCTCAACAAGATGTAGAGCTTGAGGCAAGGAACAAGGAAAGTGAAAGAATACATAGAGGAATTTCACAAGGTCTTAATTTGGACAAGACATTCTAAGGCGAATAAGGAGAAATTTTCTCATTATATTAATGGGTTGAAGCCAAGCATACAAGAAGAATTAGTAGTGGTAAGAATGACCACCATTGAGGATGCTTATCAGTTTTCTCTAAAGGTTGAAGAACAACAGAACAAGAGGTTTGATAACAAAAAATGAGGTGGAGGTCATGGAGGAAAGACTGGTGGATGGTCATATGGAGGTCTAAATGAATATCAAAGGAAGGGTAATGGCTTTAGTAGTATCCAAAACTAGAAGGGAGATAACACCTACCATCCTCGTGATCAGAATAATGGAGTCCAAAGAGGAAGAGGAAGATCTGAATGAGATCCAAGAAGAGCAGGCTTTCATGGAACTTGTTTCCAATGTGGAGAAGAAGGAAATAGAGCCTATGAGTGTCCTCAACATCAAGGAAGGAAAAATAGAAGACCTGAGGGTAATGCATGAGTTTCACATGTAGATGAAGATGCTAAGTCTTCACATTCTAAGGAAGCAGAAAGAAGAAAGGTTCTTGTTACCAGAAGAGCGTTGCTGAATGAGGAAAAGGAACCAACTCAAAGGAAGAATTTATTTCACACCAGATGTAAGTGTGAAGGTAAAGTTTATAATGTTATTATTGATGAAGGTAGTACTAATAATCTTGTTTTAGAAGAAATGGTTAGTAATTTGTGGTTAGAGAGAAGAAGGCATCTAAACCCCTACCGGATTGCTTGGTTGCAGAAGGATCATAAAGCCTTGGTAAATGAACAATATCTGGTAAAGTTCAAGATTAGAAATTACCATGACAAGGTATTGTGTGATATTATTCCAATGGATTTTTATCATTTGTTGTTAGTCAGACCGTGGTAGTTTGATCGACAAGGAGTACACAATGGACATGCCAACACCTATTATTTGAAAAAGGATGGAGTTCATCATAAGTTAAAGCCCTTCAAAGAGGTAGAGGAAAAGGTATGCAATAATGCAATAATTTGTTTGGTTCATGGAAGAAATTTCCTAGAAGGCATGAAGCATGAACATATGTGTTTTGCATTGATCCCTAGAGTTGATAAAGAAGATTCTACTAAGGTACCTATAGAGGTTTCAAATTTGTTGAATGAGTTTCAAGATATTATTTTTGATAATGCACCTAAAGTTGTGCCTCCCATAAGAAAGATTAGTCATTAGATGGACTTGATTTCTAGATCCAGTTTATCGAATAAGGCAGCTCATCATATGACTCTAGTAGAGAGCAAAGAGTTGAACAAACAAGTGCAAGAGTTGTAGAAAGGATTAATTCGAGAGATTTTGAGTCCATATGCAGCACCTATAGTACTAGCACCAAACAAGAATGGGGAATGGCAGATGTGTATAGATTTTAGAGCCATCAACAAGATCACCATCAAGTACAGATTCCCCTTGCCAAGGATGGATAACATTATGGATTGTTTAAGTTGAGCTGAGTACTTCACAAAGATATATTTGAGTAGTAGTTATCACTAGATCCATATTAGAAAAGGAGATGAATGAAAGTTAGCCTTTAAAACCAAGGAGAGCTTGTACAACTAGTTAGTCATGCCTTTTGGGCTAAACAATGCACCAATCACATTTATGCAGCTTATGAATGAGGTATTAAAGAATTTTTAGGAAAATTTGTTATTGTTTATTTGGATAATATTATAATTTTTAGTAAGACATTGGAGGAGCACCTGATGCATATCTGAAAAGTTTTTGAGAAGCTAAGGGAGGAGAAGCTATTGATTAATTTGAAGAAATGTAGTCTTTTGAAAAGGGAGTTGGTGTATCTGGGATATTTTATCTCAACAGAGGGTCTTAAAATGGATCCAAAGAAGGTGAGAGCTATTGAGTGGCCTACCCTGAGGAGTGTTATTGAGGTAAGATAATTTCATAGTCTAGCAAGTTTTTTATAGAAAGTTTATTAAGAGTTTTAGTGGTATTTTTGCACCTCTTACTGAAGCAATGAGAGGGGATAGAAAAGAGTTTAAGTGGATTGCAGGAGCAGCCAGAAGTTTTGACATGATCAAAAAGAAAGTTACAGAGCAACTTGTTTTGGCCTTCCATAGTTCAATAAGAT
Source organism: Sequoia sempervirens (assembly GCA_007258455.2). Taxonomy (NCBI): domain Eukaryota; kingdom Viridiplantae; phylum Streptophyta; class Pinopsida; order Cupressales; family Cupressaceae; genus Sequoia; species Sequoia sempervirens. The sequence continues at coordinate 334,948,835 of VDFB02000017.1, read as the reverse complement.
CTTTTAGGTAGATTGTGATGCTAGTGGAACTACCATAGAAGTTGTTTTGAGTCAATAAGGTAAGCTTGTTTCCTATTTTAGTGAGAAGTTAAATGATGCTAAGAAGAAAAAATTTGTCTATGATCAAGAGTGTTATGCTATAGATCAAGCTTTGAAGAAATGGAGACACTATTTGTTGCCAAAAGAATTTGTTTTATATCTTAATAGTCAAAGAAAGTTGAATCAAAGGCAGTTAAAATGGGTTGAGCTTTTGTAGGGTTATACTATTATTTTCAAGTATAGAAGTGGAAGGTCAAATAGAGTTGTAGATGCCTTAAGTAGAAGGAAAAATTTGTTGATAGAGATGAATATAGAGGTTGTTGGGTTCAATGAACTCAAGATTTTGTATCCAAAAGATCTATAATTTCAAGAAGCTTGGAAGGCTTATTTGGAACCTATTACATTGGATCAGAAGAGCTAATTGGATTTCTTAATCCAAGATGGGATGTTGTTTAGAGGAAGCCAATTATGCATTCCAAGGAATTATATGAGAGAGAATCTAATCAAGGATAAGCATAGTGGAGGATTGACTAGACATTTTGGTCAAGATAAGACCATTGCTCTTGTCAATGACAATTATTATTTGCCACAATTACAACAAGATGTGAAGAATTTTGTACAAAGTTGTAGAGTATGTCAGATAGTAAAAGGAACAAGTCAGAATACTGGATTGTATCAGACATTACCTATACCTGAGAGGCCATGGGAGGATATTAGCATGTATTTTGTTCTTGGATTTCCAAGGACACAAAGAGGACATGATTTCATATTTATGGTGGTGGATAAATTTTTTAAGATGGCACATTTCATTCGATGTCATAAGACTAGTGGTGTTGTTCATGTTGCAAAGTTGTTTTTTAGAGAGGTGGTGAGACTACATGGTCTACCAAAGAGTATAGTCTCAAACAAAGATACCAAATTTGTTGGTTATTTTTGGAGGACATTATGGAAGAAGCTGAAGATAGATTTGAAGTTTAGTTTTGCACACCATCCATAGACCAATGGACAAATAGAGGTGGTGAATAGGAGTTCGGTAATCTGCCTAGATGCTTAGTAGGAGATAAGCCTAAGGGATGGGATTTGATTATACCACAAGAAGAATTTTCTCATAATAATTCTATCAAAAGGACCACTAGTAAATCACCATTCTAGATTGTGTATGGGAGTAGTCCAAGAGCTACTTCTAAACTAAGAAAGATGAATAAGGGAGAGAAGAGTAGTGTTGAGGTTGAATATTTTGGTAAGCACCTGAAGAATTTGCACGAAGAGGTGAAGAAACATATCAATAAGATAAACTCACAATATAAGGCTTGGGAAAATTAGAAAAGGAGGCATAATGAGTTCCAGGTAGGAGATGAAGTCATGGTTCATTTGCAAAAGGAAAGGTTACTAGTTGGTACATAAAACAAGTTAAAGATGAAGTTTGGACCATGTAAGATCCTAAGAAGCATGATTCAGGAAATGCTTATGAGGTAGAGTTTCCTAGTGGAATAAACATTTCTCATGTGTTAAAAATTGTTGATTTGACAGAGTATCATGAAGGTGATATAGAGGAGGGATCGATAAACGAACAATTGAAAATTCCAGCACCTACTTCAAAGAAGGAAGAGATAGAAGAAATCTTGGATAGTCTTGTGGGTAGAAGCACGAGAAATAGACAATATGTAGAGTACTTGGTGAATTGGAGAGGAAGGCTTGTTGAAGATTCATCATGGTTGTCTGAGGTTGATGTTAACCATCTTGGTTTCCCTCTAACTCCTAGGAAGTGACACAATCACTTTTCAACTTACCCTAGGTGTCTGGTGCAGAAGCATCCAATAGTGTAGGGAAATCTTGCATCACCCAAAAAAAAACCAAAATTCTTTATTTTCTTTAGTTGTTTTGAGTCCCATGATGGCACTTAAGGGGTATAAGACTGTCAGGCATCAAAAATAATGAAAAATAGGAAATTACTATTTTTAGTAAGTCATCCTAATCAAGCTTGTATGGATCTAAAAATTTTTCCCAAGGAGTAGAGCTGAAAAACATTTCTAATTGCGAAAGAATCACCTCAATACCCTGCATGGATTGAAAGAATTAAAGTTTCTATCTCAAGAAATTTCTCCAATGCAACTTCAAATTCAAATATAAAACTTTAGAGGCTCCAAAATAGCTCAAAAAGTGGCCAAACTGACCTATAGTAGGTGCATGTGTTGTAGAGATCATCGAGAGCTTTCGAACAATATGCAATAATAGAAAATCGGACACCCAAATCGAAAGTTATGGCCCCATGAAGTTGGTCCTTGAAAAAATGAATTTCATAAAAATTTCTTCCTAGGCCAGAAATCAAATAGTGGGACATTAGTGCCAAAACAAAATGGGGAAATTTGAACTTTCTAGAACATTCTAGGGTAGTTATTGTGGAAAATAAAAAAGGGTTAAGTGGGGGTTGTAGAAGTGATGTAAGCAGGGGGTTGTTTTCCACTCAAAATCTCAACTAGAATAGGATCAAACCACCTCTTAAGCTTTGTGACCCTATTTCCTTAGATTTCACCTCTTAGGCCTACAAGCCTAGTAGCCTTCCAATCAACATTTCCAGGCTCTAACTCATCAAAATCAACATAAACCCACCAATAAATTGTTGTTTCAGAGGCCTTTCATACCCCTTCACACCATGCCTCAAGATCTGAAATGATTCTTTAGATCAAAGCCCTCAAACTGAGGCTTTCTTGTTGCTATGAACAAAAAATTAGCCATATTTTGTAAATAAAGTGTTCTAAAAACTTACCATAGACCTAAAATTTCATTGGAGAAGAAATACACACATATCAAAACCCCAAATTTCATGATTGGCTTACTATTATACAGCCTACAAGCACCTAGAACTACAAACCCTCATTTCTAGGATTTTTTTAGGGTTTTATTGAAAAACTTACTTCCAAACCTATCAAAACTTTTCTACTTGTTCCTACACCTTTTTTTCCACTCACATATGCTCAAAATTTCATAAGATGGCCTCCACTAACAACCCCTTATCAGATTCCTGACTGTAGCCACCAATTTCACTCAAATTTACAATGAAATCAACCAAGGGCATCATGCCCAAAACCACATACAGACTCCCCAACTCTCCAAAACCCTAAAAACACATTTCCTATGTTTATCTAAGTCATTCCACTGAGGTAAAATAGGTGACAGTAGGTGGAATGACTTATTCCTCAATTTAAACCCTCAAAACCCTTGAAATAGGGTATAGACTTGCAACCAAAGAATTTACTCAAACTCACACCTTGCTTTGGAGTAGAGGCTCAAACTAGAGGGGATTTAAATCTAACACATGCCCCAAGATGTTATGAAATAAAATTTTCTCAAATTCCTCCTATACGAACCGTACACACACAACAAATGAAGAAAAATAGTAAATTATGTAGAAAACAGAGTTGTATCAAAGGAATTTTTATTCAAATCTTCAAGATAACATATACACTGATGTTTCCAAACTTTATAGATCCCTTACAACCAAAATCAACTACCATACTCGTGAAAAGCTTGTTTTTATACTTCTTGACCATTGGTATCCATTACATTGTGCAATTTTGCATTTTTTAGCAACTTTACATCTTTTTCCCAATATTATGCACATTTTGCAACTCAAACCACCTAGACACCTAAATATGACTCAAATATGACTAATTAAATTATAAAATGGTCTCAAGACCTTATTTTATGCATATTCTCCAAAATCCTAAAGCCTAGACAAAAATTTCATGAATTGACAACTTTCATTCAAAGGTGCTCCTGCACCATACACCCTAACTTTAAAGTTTTCCAAGTCTCTTCGAAATTTTTTTGCAACTTTTCCTCCTCTGATATTCACTTTCCTCTGTCCTCCTTGATCTCCTTCATCAGGATCATTTTTTTCTTCATTTTCCTTGCAATCTTTGTCATTTCCATTACTTGATTCTTGCTTCATATGTATTATGGGGTGTTCTTTCTCTCTTCCATCATCCAATATAGCTATCATACCTTTTTTTACACCTGCACACAAAGGTTAATCCATTTCCCTCTCATTCACATACTTTTCCTTCTTTGTTTCAGTCCAAAACAACTACCTAGTACCCCTTTCCTCATCCTTTTCTCTATTAGACTTACCATCAATTGTACCATCACTTTTAATGGTCTCTATCAAACCTACACTTACCATGCTTACTGTCTTATCACCAACACTATCCACTATCCCATCAATCTTATCAACTTCACCAACCTTTGTATTAACAGCTTTCACCTAAATTTTCACTTTTTTCACTACTACTATAGGACACATGACTATCCCCACAAACAAACCTTCACTCATGTCTTGCCTTTTCAAAGGATTTTCACTCTTATACTACATTGTATCAGAATGAGACACATTCTCTCCCATTTTCTTCCACACAAAATCACTCTTTATGCCAACTGTTTTCACTTTGTTTTCACTCTTCCTCTCAACTCTTTCATGCCTTGCATTGGCTGTGCAAATCATAGCTTTACTTTCACTGACATTCAGAAACTCTTCCATTCCAATCATGATGATTTCAACCTGCTCTTTTTCCTCTTCATCCAATGGAGTTAAGATGAATTTCCTACCATCCTTCTCAATTGTATATGTGTTTTTCCTCCCATTGTATATGACTGACCTATCAAAAGTTTCCAGACCCTTCCTAGTAACATATGGCAACAATTCATGGGTAATATATGTCACAAAAAACTCTATCCCTATATTGAACAATCTGAAATTCAACTATTGCTTGTTCACACACCACCATAGACTAATTATCACTAACCCATGAGACTTTATATGGATTTTCTTTAGGCACTCTTTCCAAATGCAATTTATCCAGCATTTCACTAGATACAATGTTATCAATACACCCTAAATCAACTATTACTTTGCATACCTTATTTTTGCATCTGCAAATTGTCCTGAACAAGGCTCTTCTTTGAATTAGCCCTTTCTCCTTGGAGGTCTTCAACATTTTTCTTTTCATCATCAGCATCTCACCTACTTCAAGAGTTGCACGTAGAGTATTTGAATTTGAACTTTCAACCTCATCCTCTTGAACAATTTGTGCTCTTCTTTATTTTTCCTTTCTCCTCCACTTGGTGTGGTTCCAAACTTCTATAGACACTTGTTGAAAGGGTGACCAAACTCACCACACTTATAAAACATACCTACAAACTCATTAGAATCTCTTCTTTTCCTAAGGCTTGTTCTTCCACCTCTCCATCCACCTTTTGATTCAGGTGCTTGTTCTCTACTTTTATCAACATCTTCATGATCTTCTTTGGATTGTCTTGTGCCTCTTTCTATATTCATGCTACCTCTTCCCCTTCCTTGTCTTTCTTTCCTTCTCTTTATTCTATCTTCTGCCTTTACTACCATTTGGAAATATTCTTCTATTGTCTTAGGAGGGTTCAAACTAATTTCATCTCTTACGTTCAATCTCAAGCCACTCAAATACCTGGCCACTCTTTCAACCTCATCTTCATTGTGACCTACCCTAATGAATAATCTATGAAATTCCTTAGTATAAGACATCACATCCAACTCCCTTTGCTTCAAATCTTCCAATTTCGTAAAAGTTTGTATGGCATAATCTGCTAGTAAAAACTAAGCCTTTACTTTTACTACCATCCTATCCCAAGAGCTTATTTTAGACTTACCTTTCTTGACCCTATCTTCTTGAACAAAGTTCCACCATGTGAGGGCTAGCCCCTTCAATTTTTTCTTTCTATATTTTATCTTCTCATTGTCCTCTATGTCTTCAGACTCAAATAAATTATCTAAGGCATTAATCCAAGCCAAAACCTCTTCACTATCCATCTTACCTTCGTACATTGGCACTTAAACTTTCACCTTTGGAGTGTTGTCACCTCTTAATTCCTTTAGCATCTTTATCATTCTCTTTTCATCAGGTTTTAAGTAATATTCATCATTCTGGACTGTGGAACTAGAGGGTTTCCTTCTTCCCCTTCATCTTCTTTATCACTCTAGTCTTCATCCACCATTCCTCTTCTTTGGTTCTTCTCCATAGTTGTTATCCTTGCTAAAGTAGCTTCTTGAGACTCTTTGTAGATCCTTTCCTTCTAGAAAAACTTCTCTTTCTATTCCTTTATCTCCTTTTCCATTGCACTGGCCTTTGTTGCATCTTTACAGTCTTGCCTCTTCACCTTCCAATCATAAACTATAACTTTCTTCCACAAAGACCTAGTACCTTTGCTCTGATATCGATTTATGTAATAAGGGGGTTTTTTTCCACTCACAATCAAAACTAAAATAGGATCAAACCACCTCTTAAGCCTTGTGACCTTATTTCCTTCATATTTCACCTCTTAGTCCTACAAGCCTAATAGTCATCCAATCAACATTTTCAGGCTCTAACTCTGCAAAATCAACATAAACCAACCAATAAATTGTTGTTTTAGAGGCCTTTCATCCCCTTTCTCACCATCCCTCAAGATCTCAAATGATCCTTTAGATCAAAGCCCTCAAACAGAGGCTTTTCTATTGCTACCAAGGGAAAATTAGCCATATTTTCCAAAGCAAGTGTTCTAAAAACTCACCACAGACCTAAAAATTCATTGGGGAATAAATCCACACATATCAAAACCCCAAATTCCATGACTGGTTTACTATTGTATGGCTTACAAACACCCAGAACCACAAACCCTCATTTCTAGGCTATTTTTTTAGGGTTTTATTGAAAAACTTACTTCTAGACCTCTCCAAAATCTACCACTTGTTCCAACACCTTTTGTGCCACTCACATATGCTTAAAAGTTCATAATCTAGCCTCCACTAATAGCCCCTTGTCAGATTCATTACTGTAGCCACCAATTTCACTCAAATTTACAATGAAAACAACCAAGGGCATCATGCCAAAAATGACATATAGACTCCCTTGCTCTCCTAAAACCTAAACACACATTTACTAGGTTTATATAATTCATTCCACTAAGGTACAATAGGTGATCATAGGTAGAATGACTTATTCCTCCATTTAAGCCCTCAAAACCCTTAAAACAAGGTATAGGCCTACAACCAAAGAATTTTCTCAAACTCACACCTCACTTTGGATTAGAGGCTAAAACTAGAGGGGATTTAAAGCTGACACATTCCAAAGATGTTAAAAAATATTTTTTCTCAAAACCCTCCTGTACGGACCGTACACACACAGTAGTGAAGAAAAACAATAAATTCTATGGAAAACATAGTTGTATGAAAGGAATTTTTATTCAAATCTTGAAGAGACATATACACTAATGTTTCCAAAATTTATAGACCCCTTATAACCAAAATCAACTACCATACCTACCAAAAACTTATTTTTAGACTTCTTAACCATTGGTATCCCTTTCATTGTGCATTTTTGCAATTTTTAGCAACTTTACATCTTTTCCCAATATTATGCACTTTTTGCAACTCAAACCACCTAGACACCTAAATATGACTCAAATATGACTAATTAAATTATAAAATGGTCTCAAGACTATATTTTATGCATTTTCTACAAAATCCTAAAGCCTAGACAAAAAATTTATTAATTGACAACTTTCATTCAATGGTGCTCCTACACCAAGAAGATGGCCCTGATAGTGCAGATTGTGACTCTCAATAGTACATTTTATTTCAAAGTTTATTTTGTTGTAATGAATCAATCCCATAAGGTTGTAGCATGTAAGCTTTGAATCTATAATTTCATTTTATGAAAATAATTGAAAGTGAGTCATTTTTTTTTGTCTCGCATAGATTCTATGTTGATATCTATTATGATTTATGTGGTATTTGGGTAGTGTGGCCCTCATCAATAGGTTTCTATCCCATACACCACAAAAAATTTATGACTATACAAAGAATGAGATGAGAAGGAAGAATCTTGGTTATTCCTAATAGTAGTGACAAGAACCCAACCATAGATTCCTTAGGGTATCTCTATATATCAAGATATATTTATCAAATTAACATATAAACCTATATATTAGGATATATCTAACCCACTATAAACTAATAATTTTAGGGTATCCATTTTTTAATAAACACCCACTTGAAAAGATCTAATACAATTGTTTCATTTTCAATCTCTCCAAAAGTTGGATAATTATCTTCTTTTCAAGTCTCCATCTTTCTCCCCCTATGAAAATAACTCAACCATATTATTGTATAGTTCTGGATAGAACATCATGAAAACTTATTATTCAGAGTGACCTTTCTACTTCAATGATATATATTGAGTGGTCATGGGAATCTTCCTATATTCATGCTATCTCTTCCCCTTCCTTGTCTTTTTTTCCTTCTCTTGATTCTATCTTTTTCCTTTACTACCATTTGGAAACATTCTTTTATTGTGTTAGGAGGGTTCAAACTAATTTCATCTCTTATGTTCAATCTCAAGCCACTCAAATACCTGGCCACTCTTTCAACCTCATCTTCATTGTGACCTACTGTATTGAATAATCTATGAAATTCCTTAGTATAAGACATCACATCCAACTCCCTTTGCTTCAAATCTTGTAATTTCATAAAAGTTTCTATGGAATAATCTACTGGTAAAAACTAACCCTTTACTTTTACTACCATCCTATCCCAAGAGCTTATTTTAGACTTACCTTTCTTGACCCTATCTTCTTGAAAAAATTTCCACCATGTGAGGGCTAGCCCCTTCAATTTTTTCTTTGTATATTTCACCATATTACTGTCCTCTATTTCTTCAAACTCAAAGAAATTATCTAAGGCATCAATCCAAGGTAAAACCTCTTCACTATCCATCTTACCTTCGTACATTAGCACTTCAACTTTCACCTTTGGAGTGTTGTCACCTCTTACTTACTTTAGCATCTTTATTATTCTCTTTTCATCAGATTTTAAGTAATCTTCATCATTCTAGACTGTGGAACTAGAGGGTTTCCTTCTTCCCGTTCATCTTCTTTATCACTCTAGTCTTCATTCACCATTCCTCTTCTCTGGTGCTTCTCTAGAGTTGCTATCCTTTCCAAAGTAGATTCTTGAGAATATTTGTAGATCCTTTACTTCTGAAACAACTGCTCTTTCAATTCCTTTATCTCCTTTTCCATTGCACTGGCCTTTGTTGCATCTTTACAGTCTTGCCTATTCACCTTCCAATCACAAACTGTAACTTTCTTCCACAAAGACCTGGTACCTTTGCTTTGATACCAATTTATGTAAGAAGGGGGTTTTTTTCTACTCACAATCCCAACTAAAATAGGATCAAACCACCTCTTAAGCCTTGTGACCTTATTTCCTTCATATTTCACCTCTTAGTCCTACAAGCCTAATAGTCATCCAATCAACATTTTCAGGCTCTAACTCCGCAAAATCAACATAAACCAACCAATAAATTGTTCTTTCAAAGACCTTTCATCCCCTTTCTCACCATCCCTCAAGATCTCAAATGATCCTTTAGATCAAAGCCCTCAAACTGAGGCTTTTCTATTGATACCAAGGGAAAATTAGCCATATTTTCCAAAGCACGTGTTCTAAAAACTCACCACAGACCTAAAAATTCATTGGGTAATAAATCCACACATATCAAAACCCTAAATTCCATGATTGGTTTACTATTGTATGGCTTACAAACACCCAAAACCACAAACCCTCATTTCTAGGCTATTTTTTAGGGTTTTATTAAAAAAATTACTTCTAGACCTCTCCAAAATCTACCACTTGTTCCAACACCTTTCTTTCCACTCGCATATGCTCAAAAGTTTATAATATGGCTTCCACTAATAGCCCTTTGTCAGATTCATTACTGTAGCCACTAATTTCACTCAAATTTACAATGAAAACAACCAAGGGCATCATGCCCAAAATGACATATAGACTCCCATGCTCTCCTAAACCCTAAACACACATTTCCTAGGTTTATATAAGTCATTCCACTAAGTTACAATAGGTGATAGTAGGTGGAATGACTTATTCCTCCATTTAAGCCCTCAAAACCCTTAAAACAAGGTATAGACCTGCAACCAAAGAATTTGCTCAAACTCACACCTCGCTTTGGATTAGAGGATAAAACGAGAGGGGATTTAAAGTTAACACATTCCCAAAGATGTTACAAAATATTTTTTCTCAAAACCCTCTTGTACAGACTGTACACATACAACAATGAAGAAAAACAGTAAATTATATAGAAAACATAGTTGTATGAAAATAATTTTTATTCAAATCTTGAAGAGACGTGTACACTAATGTTTCTAAACTTTATAGACCCCTTATAACCAAACTCAACTACCATACCTACCAAAAACTTATTTTTAGACTTCTTGACCATTGGTATCCCTTTCATTGTGCAATTTTGCAATTTTTAGCAACTTTACATCTTTTCCCAATATTATGCACTTTTTGCAACTCAAACCTAGACACCTAAATATGACTCAAATATGACTAATTCCATTATAAAATGGTCTCAAGACTATATTTTATGCATGTTCTCCAAAATCCTAAAGCCTAGACAAAAAATTTATGAATTGACAACTTTCATTCAATGGTGCTCCTACTCCAAGAAGATGGCCCTAATAGTGCAGATTATGACTCTAAATAGTACATTTTCTTTTCAAAGTTTATTTTTTTGTAATGAATGAATCCCATGAGGTTGTAGCATGTAAGCTTTGAATCTGTAATTTTGTTTTATGAAAATAATTGAAAGTGAGTCATTTTTTTTTGTCTCGCATAGATTCTATGTTGATATCTATTATGATTTATGTGGGATTTGGGTAGTGTGGCCCTCATCAATAGGTCTCTATCCCATACAACAGAAAAATTTTATGACTATACAAAGAATGAGATGAGAAGGAAGAATCTTGGGTATTCCTAATAGTAGCGACAAGAACCCAACCATAGATTCCTTAGGATATCTTTATATATCAAGATATATCTATCAAATTAACATATAAACCTATATATTAGGATATATCTCACCCACTATAAACTAATAGGATAGATATAAAACACACATCTTAATTTAAAAAAAACCTTCAGATTAAAAACTAAATCCTATTTAATATTATATCACTTATTGTCATATTCTCAAATAATTTTAGGGTATCCATTTCTTAATAAACACCCACTTGAAAATATCTAATACAATTGTTTCATTTTCAATCTCTCCAAAAGTTGGATAATTATCTTCTTGTCAAGTCTCCATCTTTCTCCCCCTATGAAAATAACTCAGCCATATTATTTTATAGTTATGGATAGAACATCATGAAAACTTATTATTCAGAGTGACCTTTCTACTTCAATGATATATATTGAGTGGTCATGGGAATTTACTTGGATATCTACAATATTATCTCATTGAAATGGCTTCTTATAAAATTACTAGATGTTTCCATTTTCTTTGTCATTCACTTTTCATTATTATTTTAGTTCATATTTTATTATTCATTAATTTGAATGAGTAACTTAACAATAACAAAAGGTTATAATTTCTTAGAGTACTTTAGATCATATTTTATAATGTTTTATGGAAATCAAAATAACTAGTGAAAAAAAAACTTGTTGAAAAACATCAAACCAACAAATAGTTCTCAAAGATTCTTGAAGAAAATGTGATAAATTGTGATAGCATTCTCAAATAGTTAATTATTCGCATTCTACAAATAGACTTTGGGAAGATTATTTTTCATGATTTTTGTTGGACCATACTAAACCCACCTACATCCATTATATATTGTTAAGAAAAACTATGACTGTTTAGAATATTCTAAAGATTAGAAGTCAGGAAAATAGGAAAATTTATCTAAAATATTCCACAAAGATTTCTAGAAAATTAAAAACTCAAAATTCTAGGATAAATAATAACATTGTAGAAAATGGAATATTTTAGATTTTAAATTGTAGATTATTCTAGATGTTGTTGACAAAGATAAATATAAATAAATGATTATTCATTGCACAAAGCACTGATGTATAAATATCAAATTTCAAGTAAAAGTATTTGTTATGTCATATACCCTATTATACATGTTCTATTACGTGGGTTTATTTTCATTCTATCTTTTCTTACTACCCATTATTCTATTTTGGCCCTTTTTATATGGTTACAAACCCATGGTTTAGTGTTGAAGGAATGAGGAATTTCTAAATTGGTTTTTCTAGATACAAAAGATTTGAAATTGATTTACGATATTTGATTTAACACTTTTTCTAACCAATGTGGGAATGTGGTATGTGTTAGAGTAATAATTTGTTTTACTTAATTAATTTAATCATATTAGTTAATTAATTAAGTTACTTAACACTTTAGTTACTTAAGCTAAACTCAAGCACATTAAAAATTAATTATTTATTAATTATTAAGTGTGCACACTAGGTTTTCCCTTTTAGGTCTCACTTTAGGGTTTCTTGATCTCCTTTTATAAGGATTGATCTCATTGTAATTATAAACAGGAGAATATCTGTAGCTTTCATATCTTCTTGAAATTTTTCTCTCTTCTGTAACTTTTTCTTGTTGAAGTTAATTGCATACATTTCTTTGCAGATCTCTTCAATGGAAGGTGTATTTGTTTGTGTTTGATTCTATGGCTCGTGGTTTTGTGCTTGTTTCACAATTCTAATATGGCATCAAAGAGTTGGATAAAATACAATAATCAATCCTTATAAAAGGAGATTGTGCAAAACCTAAAAGTAACCCTAATAGGTAGACATTTAATAATTAATATAATTATCAAATATCACAATATGCAAACTAAAGTGAAATCTTAAGAGATGAATAAAGGTAACTTAATTAACACCACTAGAAAGTTGACAAAAGCAGCTTTCCGATGATATCTGGTTTTCCAAAAAAGGATATCGTTTGCACAAGTTATGGTCTCTGGAAAAAAATAGATTCAAAGGGGGGGAAATAACTAGTGCGGCATTAAATTTGACGGTCATATGGCCGTCGCAGCAAAAATACAGGCCTAATTTGACAGCCAAATGGCCGTCAGCAGATTTGCACAAGTGGGCTTTAAAAAAAATTGTTTTTTTTTTTAAAAACAATAAAAACTTAAAATTATATTTTTTTATTAAAAAAAAATATAAAAAAAAACATTGATTGCTTTTTTAAAAATCATAAAAAAATTGGCCATGGAAGGTACACATGTTAGTACCTGCACAGTACCCTGTGCAGGTACATACCTTCCAGGTACAATGTTACTTTGTTTTTAAAAACAAAAACTTTTTTTTCAATAAAAAAACTACAATTTTTTGAGTTTTTCAAAAAACTTTTTGAATGATTTTTTAAAAAAATTTGTAGAAAAAAAACAAATGATTTTTTTTTTAATCACCTTGAACTGCATGCAAACAACGAATAGGGCCATACAAATAAAAAAAAAATTCCTCACGAACAACTGACATCGAATATGGGTGAATTTACAATCGATCTTTAGGTTTTTGGCTGCTCCAGACATAACAGTGAGGTCCACTTGGGCTCAAAATGCTCTGAAAATTTAACACCCCTAGATCTTAGCAAAAAATCCCTTTCTTCAAACCCTCATAGGTCTGACAAACGAAAGCCAAAATTGACGAAACAAAAGCCTATCTTTACTATTCTGGCAGCTCTGAAATCAATGGAGAGGTTTGATTCATGCCAAAAATGTTTTGAAAGATGCCCACCTCCAAAATTTGCAAAATAAGCAAAGGAGATTCAGATCTGAAGCCTACAACTATTGTTGAAGAAGAAAACCTCATAAATTGAAAAGGGGTTTGCTGAATCCATGCTCTGATACCATGTTAGAACTGTGAAACTAGCACAAAACCACAAGCCACAAGATCAAACACAAACAAAACACCTTCCATGCAAGAGATCTACAAAACAAATGTGCAATTATTTTCAACAAGAAAAAGCTACAGAAGACAAATATCTTTCAAGAAGATATGAAAGCTATAGATATTCTCCCATTAATAATTACAATGAGATTAATCTTTATAAAAGGAGATCAAGAAACCCTAAAGAAAATCCTAAAGGGAAACCCTAATGTGCACACTTAATAATTAATAAATAATTAATTATTAATGTGCCTAAGTTTAGCTTAAGTAACTAAAGTGATAAGTGACTTAATTAATTAACCAATATGATTTAATTAATTAAGTCAAACAACTTATTACTCTAACACCCCCCTTAAGATGAACTTAGGAAGTAGCTAAAAACACTAAGGAAAAGATGCATGAAAGCAAAGATGGGTCCCAACAAACAAGGCCAAGTAAGGTACCCATGTACAAACAAAAGATCTCTATAAAGCGGAGAAATAGAGAAAACCTTGTGGGAAAAAAATCTACTCCAACAAGAGATCAAAGGTGATTGAAGGACTGAAAAGCCTCCAAATCAAGGAAATGTCCTAAAAAAGAAGAACATGTAGAACATCACAAAAGCATGAAGAAGCTACAAACTCTGCCAAAAGATGACCGCTACAGTGCCAAAGAACCTCCTCTGAAGATAGGATGATCAGGATCAAGAAGACAACAATCTGCATAAGTGCCCCCAATGACACTACTCAAATCTGATGGCAAACAGAGGCAAAACATCTGGAACAAAGATACAAATGGCACAAGTACCAATAGTCTAAAAAACACTGATCAAATGAAGATGAAAGATTCCTTCCAAGGTGAAACCAAGGAAGCATTAGCACAAACAGTATAATACCCCCATAATGGTGACTGGGAGAGCCTGACAGATCCACTAAAATGTTGTGTAACACCCTGTAGTGCATGAAGGAGAAGAAACAACATCTGAAAGTGCACAAGAAAGCACCTACAACTGAAAAAGTGGTGTGCAAAACAAAGCACACATGCATGAGGCTATAATCATATGGATCCACTTTTGTCATGGAGGGACACTCACCAGATAAAGGTGTGATGGAAAAAACAAAGTTACTACACAACCACTATCCTTCTTTCATTAGTACATTTCATTCTTGTTTTTCATCTCTTTTTGGAGAGGAGTTTTTCCCACTGGATTCTCTCCTTTACTCCGCTTTACAAAGATTTGGTTGTATTTGGGTACCTCATTAGGCCTAGTTGTTGGGACCCTTGTTTTCTTTCATGCATTGTAGTTACCTTTGCTTTTTTGCACATGTTTGTAGCTGCACTTTTGCTCATCTTAAGGGGGGTGTTAGAGTAAAGGTTTTAACTTAATTACATTAATTAAGTTACCTTTATTCCTCTCTTAAGATTTCACTTTAGTTTTCATATTGTAACATTTAATAATTATATTAATTATTCAATGTTTACCTATTAGGGTTTCTTTTAGGTTTTACACAATCTCCTTTTATAAGGATTGATTATTGTATTTTATCCCTCTCTCTGATTAATACATTTTTCAGCTTTCAGAGCACCTTTTCCTTTTGTCTCGAATGTCTTCTTTCTATGACAGGTTATTTGTATGCATGTGATCTTTGGGGTCTGTGAGGTTGGCTTTTTCAACTTCAGCATGGTATTAGAGCGTGGATTCAACAAACCCCTTTTTGATTTATGAGGTTTTCTTCTTCAACAAGGGTTGTAGGCTTCAAATCTGAATCTCCTTTGCTTATTTTGCAAATTTTGGAGGTGGGCATCTTTCGAAGCATTTTTGGCATAAATCAGACCTCTCCATTGATTCCAGAGCTGCCAGAATAGTCAAGATAGGCCTTTGTTTCTTCAATTTTGGCTTTCGTTTGTCAGATCTGTGAGAGTTTGATGAAAGGGATTTTTTGCTAAGATCCAGGGGTGTTCAATTTTTCAAAGCATTTTGAGCCCAAACGGACCTAACCGTTGCGTTCGGAGCGGCCAAAAACTTTAAGATCGACTGTAAACTCGCATATATTTGGTTCAGTTAATTTTTGAGGCAAATTTTTTTTGTTTGTATAGCCCTATACGCCATCTGTATGCGGATCGAGGTTAAAAAATTGTCAAAAATAAAATAAAATTCTACAATAAAAAAATTTCGCAGTTTTTTTGTAATTGTAAAGAAAGAAAATAAAATTAAAAGCTTTAATTTTTTAAAAGCTTTTTTGATAAAAAAAAGTTTTTGTTTAAAAAAAAGAAAAATGAAAAAGTACCTGGAAGGTATGTACCTGCACAAGGCACTATGCAGGTACTGACCTACGTAGACCTGTGCAAGTGTACCTTCTCATAGGCCTTTTTTATGATTTTTTTTTAAATCAAAGCTATTTTTATGATTTTTTTCTTAAAAAAATCAAAGCTTTTCATTGTAAATTTTTTTTATGTTTTTTTAAAAAAAAAAACATTGTTTTTTAAGTCCACTTGTGCAAATCCGCTGATGGCCATTTGGCTGTCAAATTTAGGCCAGAATTTTTTCTGTGAAGGCCATATGACCGTCAAATTTAATCCAGCACTAGTTTTTTCCCCTTTGGAGCAATTTTTTTCCAGAGACCATAACTTGGGCATACGATATCATTTTTTGGAAAACGAGATATCATCGGAAAGCTGCTTCTGTCAACTTTCCAGTGGTGTGGGTCTCATCACTTCATTTTTCTATTGTACATTCTACAGCTAGTTGAAGTTAGAGGAGCTTTTTTCAATCTTGAGCTTGTAACTTTTGATCAATTTCTCCATTTTTCACAATCTCAGTAGTGTTGGAACCGTATTTTAGAGCTCTTCAGTTTCATCTATGCAATTTTTCTAGATTTCACTCCAAGTACATTTTATTTATTTTTTTGTGTTTGCACACTCTGGTGGATTACTTGGATGTTTTAACTCTTGGAAACTTTTTGTTTGCGTGGGATGACTCATTGTTGGCTATTCTATATGTATTTCTAGCTTTGTGTCTTTTAATGACATTTTGAGCATCATTTGTCAGTAATCTTTTCTATGCAAATGCATTGAGATAAAGTTCCATAGTATTGTACATGTATTTTGGGGATTTTGCACATAAGTTTGTGCCATATTTTGTATTCGCACTATATTATAAAGTTCCATATGGATCGGTTGTGTAGAGCCTTTATTTTTCCATCACACCTTTGTTCGGTGAGTGTCCCTCCACGACGACAGTGGATCCATATGATTCTAGCCTCATGCATGTGTGCTTTGTTTTGCACACCACTTTTTCAGTTGTAGGTGCTTTCTTGTGCACTTTCAGATGTTGTTTCTTCTCTTTCATGAACTATAGGGTGTTACACAACGTTTCAGTGGATCTGTCAAGCTCTCCCAGTTACCATTATGGGGGGTATTATATTGTTTGTGTAATGCTTCCTTGGTTTCACCTTGGAAGGAATCTTTCATCTTCATTTGATCAGTGTTTTTTAGACTATTGGTACTTGTGCCATTTGTATCTTCATTATAGATGTTTTTCCTTTGTTTGCCATTAGATTCGAGTAGTGTCATTGGGGGCACTCATGTAGATTGTTGTATTCTTGATCATGATCATCCTATCTTTGAAGGAGGTTCTTCGACACCGTAGCAGTCATCTTTTGATAGTTGTTTATAGCTTCTTCATGCTTCTGTGTTGTTCTACTTGTTCTTCTTTTTCAGGACATTTCCTTGATTTGGAGGCTTTTCAGTCCTTTAGTCATCTTTGATCTCTTCTTGGAGTAGAGTTTTTTCCCCCGAGGTTTTCTCTATTTCTCCGCTTTATAGAGATCTTTTGTTTGTACATGGGTACCTTACTTGGCCTTGTTTGTCGGGACCCATCTTTGCTTTCATGCATCTTTTCCTTAGTCTTTTTAGCTACTTCCTAAGTTCATCTTAAGGGGGGGTGTTAGAGTAATAATTTTTTTTACTTAATTAATTAAATCATATTGGTTAATTAATTAAGTCACTTATCACTTTAGTTACTTAAGCTAAACTTAGGCACATTAATAATTAATTATTTATTAATTATTAAGTGTGCACACTAAGTTTTCTATTTTTGGTATCACTTTAGGGTTTCTTGATCTCCTTTTATAAGGATTGATCTCATTGTAATTATAAATAGGAGAATATCTATAGCTTTCATATCTTCTTGAAAGTTTTCTCTCTTTTGTAGCTTTTTCTTGTTGAAGTTAATTGCATACATTTGTTTTGCAGATCTCTTGCGTGGAAGGTGTATTTGTTTGTGTTTGATCTTGTGGCTCATGGTTTTGTGCTTGTTTCACAATTCTAATAGTATGGTGATGTGTGTCCTTGATGATGTCAACGAAATCTTAAGATCGATCAAAGGAGAATATTTGCTTAAAGTTTAATTGAAGATCTATGGTGTAGATTTAAAGGTAATCCAATCAGATGGTTATGTTTTAAAGTTGAAGTTGTTTAACAAAGACCATCAGATCATGGTGTGAAAGTTGGAGATCTATGATTAGCATTCAAATATTTGATTCTCTCAATGGTCATGTGATGGAACACTTAGTCAAGCAGTGGAAGTTGACATGTGTAGTGAACAAAATTGATTGATGTAACTACTCTAGATTAAATTTTAATTGGTGATTGTGGACACTTAAAAATGTCTCAGTGGATCACATTGGCTAACTAACATCATTTTTTCCTAAAACCCATGTCCTCTTTTTGCTAAATTGATTAAATTAGCCCAACTATTTAATTAATTGTCTCATTTTCATCTATTAATCTAATTGACCTATAGGTTAATTCATTGCTAACATTTCATCCTACTAAATTGAATAAATCAAATTATTTAATTTAATCCCTAGAGTCCTCTTATTTAATTAAATATCATATCACTTCCCCTTTCCATTAAATAAATTAATTATTTAATGAATATCCTAATTCCCCTAATTTGGATAATTGAGTTTTTTATTTAATTATCAAATTACTAATGGATCCATCTTTTCACAAAAAACTTATGTTGTTAAAATCATTTGCACTTGCACTCACATTTACAACATTTTAGCTTGATTTACTTCCATATTATCTTAGCTTCCATTAATGGCTTCCATGATAACATAGATGCATGAATTTAGCTTATTTGTTAATTAGGATTCTAATCTTTTGAAGCTTGCATACATTTAGATTAGAATTTCATACACCCATATCGATCATCTTAGCATAAATCATGTTAAACTAGTTTGCATCATGTTTATTTAGATTTAAATCATGTTTTCATATACATCTTTCATTGGTTTCATCACTTCTTTTCAATAGAATCATTCAAAACAAGCTCATTATCCAAGGGATTGGGAAAGGATCATCATTCCACATCAATGTGACACCACTTCCCTAATAGGATAAGTTTCAATGTCTTAGATTAGAGGTTTGTCAAGCTTTCATGATTTAGAATGTTAGTTTTAATGGCTTCTAAGTTATCTTTGTTTATAGTGAATAATCTTATTGGGATTGATGCTTAGTGGGTTAAACATGCCTTGAATTCATATGGATAGGGTGCAGTTCACTCATCCTATGTTATTGGTCACATTTTGGTGCTAGAAGGAGGGTAAACTTTAATGTTTTGAGTGTCTTTTGGAGAAATTTGCAAGTTACATCCCATAATTTTGCTTTAAATCCTTCACTTTTTTTACTCATAGACAACTGGGTGAATTAGAGATTGAAAAAAGACTATATATGTTTTTTAGATCTCGGTCTTACCTTTCCATAGCTTTTTACTGCACTCAATTTTATCAAGAATTGAAAAATATATCAAATTTTTAATTTTTTTGAGTTTTTTTTAAATTTTGGGTTTAATCTCTTAAATCCATGATTTTCCTTAATTTTTAATGAATTCTATATGATTAATCTTATAGAAAGGTTGTTGGGTTTTAAAGATCTCATGTTTAGCTTTCCAAAATATTTTAAAATTTCAAAATTAATCAAGATTTAAGGAAGTTTCCATTATCTCAAGTTGTTATAATCATCCACATGATCATTAATTTTGGTATTTTTTTTTAATTATGGGTTTAATCTCCTAAATGCAAGATTTTCTTTGATTTTTAATAAATTCTATATGATTAATTGTAGACATGAAAAATATCTTGATCAACTAGCTTCAAAGAAGATCAGGAATCTCAAAAGTTGTATTCAAGTGCACATATCTTGGTAAAAAGACTTCTTCAGGAAGGATATCAATGGCGCATTATGGAAAAAGCATCTACATCGACAACACTAGGTGGTTTAACATGAGCTTAAAATCTTTCAGAAAAAACCAAAAAAATCAAAAAATATGAAAAATCAAAAAAATGATTAAAAATAGTAAAAAGAAAAATCGTCCTCTAGTGAAAACCACTACGATGGCACTTTGGATAGGTACCATGATGAAAACCTAGCAAACATGCATCATGTTTAGAATTGAGCATCTACGTGCACTAGTTTAGGTAAGCATCTCATCCCATCCATAATAAATCCAGCATTCCATCCATCTCAGCCATAATAATTCCATTCATCCATGAACCATTTATCCAATCCATTTTCATATATCTGCATCCATCTTCCAAGTTATCTTGATCTTGACAAAGTTTGGTGCACACTTTATGCTTACTTATGATGGACATCTTGACATGATCCATTTTCACTGATCCCATCCTACCCAGCATTATCTGAGCCATGAAACATTATCCAAATGAATCATTCCTCCATTCAAACACCTTATCTTATCACAAAATAATCATTGGCATCCTTTGCATGCTTACCATATCCATCCATCCATACACCTATCCAGGCATCCATTCATGACATTCCATACATTGCTAGATACTAGTGGCAAATATTTACATCTTGTTTTGGGAATAAATCTTGATCTATATTCTCCAAATTATGTGGTGATGTGAACATTAGAAAATGTGAAATAAAATTGGGCCAAACACTTCTGAGCAAAAATCCAAATCACTAACCCATGGCATATTTTTTCAAGAAGACATTTCTTATCAATTTTCATCTTTCATCGAAAATCAATCCAAACAATCAATATTGATCACATATAATGTATGCTTGAACATCACATCAAATCATGCAAAAACAATTTTGTTCCAAATCAAACTTCAAAATCACGATCAATCAAATCCAATCAATCCATCATCATCTCGGGATATCCTTCCAAGTCCTTTTGTTTCTTAAGACTATCCTAAAATTGTTGTGTATCCTCAATAATGTTATCATCATCAATCTTGATCAATCACTATCCTTGCATTGTTGTGTATCTTGAAAATTGTTATCATTGCCAATCCCTCATCATCTTGGGAGATCCTTCCCAATCCTTGTGTTTTGTAACACTATCCTTTCATTGCTCTATATCCTCAACAATGTTATCATCATCAATCCATCGATCCAATAAATCAACCCTAGCTTGGTTTTCAGCCAAATCCTAAAACAAAGCAACAATATCATCAAACACATCCTTATCCAAATCTTCAAAATCATGTGAAAACCCAAAAACATCAAAACATCAAAAAATCCAAAAACATTCAAAACATGTCAAAATCTAAAAACACTCAAAAAATCCCAAAACAAATAAAAAACATGCTATCCAAACTACATTCTCTTTGACCTTAAATGTAGGAAGGGCTAATATTTGATCAATCCCTGAGACACAAAATCCAAAAACATTCATAAAATCTTAGAAAACCCCAAAACATTGGAAAATAAAAAATCAAAACATTTGAAAAATCTCAAAAAATACCAAAAACAACCTAAAAACATGTCAAAAAACTCTAAAAACATCCAAATATTTGAAAAAAACCATCTATCCCATTTCACTTTCACCCGCATTAACATCATTCACAAAAAATCAATAATCATCCCCAACCTTTAGTGAAACAATCAAAAACAAGTTTAGTAGGTTAAAAGTGAAAACTCAAAACATCAAGGTCTCAAGTTTAGGTCAGTACGTAAACAAGTTAGTCACCTCTTTGTGTCAATAGCCTATCATCCAATCAGCCCCATATCAATCATCTATTAACATCTTGTCCTAAGATGTATCCTTCCTACCATGGGCATTATTTATTGGAAAGAACACTCCAGAAAAGTGAAATGGCATGTCGCCATCCACTAAAATGTCCTAGGAAGTATCCTTCCTACAATGGGAATTATCTATTAGCAATAGTTTCAGTTGCTATCCTTAAAAACACATTTCCTTTTGGTTAGTGGTATTGAAGAACATTAGCTTGTTTGTTTAATTTATCTTTGTATTTTGACATATCTCTTGCATTCATTCTAATAACCTCTTGATGATGTTCAAACAAAAGGATTTGGAGAGATGTGAATGGGGCAATGATCATTATCTTTTTATCTACTACGCGTGTTGGATGTTCTTGTAAAATACCCTTGGTCATTTGTGTTTTATTTAGGTGTAGCTAGGATGTTTTAGGTGTCTTGTTGACCACATAGGAAGGCTTTTTCTTCTATGTTTTGGTTTGAAATGTTTGAAATATCTAAACTACATTTTAAATAAGGTTTCGTATGTCAGGCGTGAATAGGAGTACTCCTATTTGATTGTCAAATAAAATTCCATCACACTAAGTGAAATGCCATCCTAGTTCTTTATACCTTAATGCATCGTGCTTATGCATGTTATCAAACATAAGGTAAGTGGCCCTTTTAAAATCCCAATTCTTGATAAGTGAGTCATCCATCTCTCATCATCATCGACTCATGTCATGTTGGAATATCTTGCTTTATTCTATCTCCTTTCTGCACTAACATCATCATGATCAAGTAATCATCACCACCAATGCATCCATCTTGCATCCAAAAACCATTAGCATATTGCATATCATATCATATCATATCATATAAGAAACATGAATCATCTCATATGCATGTTCATCATCATAATATAGATTTGTTAGTCTAAGTATCTCATAAAAGCATACATTTGAATAAAACATCCATTGCATAATCATATAGGCATCATATCATCATTTAAGTTGTTTAGAATAATAAAGATTGGTTATTCTAAGCATCTTAAAACCATCTCATTTGCATCATCATCACAACCACCGATAAGTCCATTGTGAACCTCTTTATCACAAGATCGACCTTCAAATCGAATCTTTTCGCTTGATCTCTCAAGGGGGCAATGTACCAGTGTACTTTCCACTAGGGCATTCAAAAAAAATTAGATTTTTTTTTAATTTTGATCATAATAAGTTTATTCTTTGAACCAACATAGCAAGTACATTGCTTCAAAGAGGGGAAAAATGTAGACATGAAAAATATCCTGATCAACTAACTTCAATTCTTCTTTAAATCATCCCTTTATTAACTACTTAATTAATCCATCTCAATTCTTCTATTAATCAAATCAATCAAATTTACTTAATTATATCATAAATCAATCCTAAGGTCCCTCTTTAATTAAATAAACCAATATTATTTAATTAACTTCTAAAGTTCTTCATTTAATTAAATAAATCAAACATATTTAATTAAAACCACTAACATCATTCCCTTTGGCTAAATAAATCAAAACATTTATTTAACTAAGTCTAAATCACCTTTCATTTCCTTTTGATTTATTTTAATCCATAAATCTAAGTCAAAAAGTCAAATCATCTAATCCCTCATTAAATTAATCTAATCTTGATTAATTTAATCCAAACTCATGTCACATCCTCTAGCTTTTCCCACTTTCACAAATAAATGATTTTAATTAATTTATTAAATCTTAATTTTCCATCAACATAGCATAAAAATGGAATATTCCTCCATTTCAAATCTCCCTCCAAGTGGGATGAGTCCTTCCAACAAGGCATTTATGTCACCAAGGTACAAGTCCTTTTACATTGAGCCAAGTGGCCATTACTTCATTTGACTCTCCCTCCACCTTGTCATTTCAATATTTTCAAATTTCAAATATATGTCATTTATTGGCACACTCATCAAAACTTGCACATCCTTGGCCCATTCACATGGTGACAAGTGGCTCCTTCTTATTGGTTGGGTTTTTATCCCACATTCATCCCTTTTTCCTTTTCTCTCATCAAAATCTTCTATAAATGGAGAGTCTATCCTTCATTCAATCATCCACAATCATCTACAACTTCATGCAAAGTTACTCTCTTCACATTGAGTGCTAATTGTGTCCATTATCATAGCATTGCATTTTCATCATTGGCTTATCAAGGATTGGGAAAGGGATTCTTTCCATAGAAGGACCAATCCACTATGAGATAGGATTTACTTCATGTTTATAATGCTTTTAGTTATTTTTTCATTTTTTTGCATTTTGAAGCATGATGTATTATTTTATAGGGATGTTGAAGGTTTGTTTTGTTTTAAAACACTAATCATGCTAATGTAATGTTTAGATTTTTATCCATTCACAAATTTTCACATCCACATAATAGTGCTAGAAGGAGGGCTCTAAAACAACTTATGGGATTTTAAGTATTGCTTTTTGGGTGTGTATGATCATCATGGAAAAAATAGGCCCTTAAGTGGTAAAAAATTTAGAAAAATCAGAGTTAGGTAACTTGACGTAAAAATTTGAATAACTTATCTATATTATTTCAAAAATATGTAAGAATATAATTTGTAGCAAATTAAATGTAGTTTCTAAACTACTAGGCTTATTTAAAAATGTATACATATTTGGTAAAAATTTGAAATTTCAATGCAATAGTACTTAAATTTGAAGGAAAAAATTAGAAGTAGGTGTCTGTTTGACCACCCTAACCACAATAAGCTAATAATATTTTTTTATAAAATTTTAGATATAAGTAGAGGACTCATGTCTAGATGTGATGCATATTTTTTGTAAATTTTTTCCAAGTAAATAATTAATTATAATTTTTTTATTACAACTTTTAAAAAATATAAAAACTCGTGTGTCTGATCACCTTAACTTGGTCAAAACTTCATGAAATTCAATTTTTTAAAAATCTTATGGTATGTGAAGCATAGAATGTGATGCATGTTTTGGATTCAAAAAATGTGATACCATTTGAAAGCTATTGATGTTTTTTAATCAGCCTATCAATTAGGACTTTAGTCGTAATTCAAATAAAAAATCAATAATAATTATTTATTAAATTCAAAGTAAACCATAATTTATATTGGTGGAAAATTGAGAATATCCTTTAAAAACCCTTTTCATTTCATTAATTTTGGGTTAAAAAAATGTTGTCAGCCACATACCCTACACATACCCATCATATCGCCACTTTTTGGCCCATCATGATCCTGCACATACCCTTTTATGTATAGATTTCTTATGGATTAATCTTTATAAGTCAATAGATTTTTTATTTTTTTTTCAAAAAAAAAATTGTTCTTGTGTATAGAGGCAATGTTAACAGTTATTAAGGAATTGAAGATTCGGCTTTAGGCTTGCTAATGACATTTGCTTGAAAGTTTCTAAAGCCTTTTCAACAAGTCCAAATTGTGCATATCTTGCAATCATTATAAACCCTGTGAGCTGCATTTCTTTAGGCATTCTACCATGTAGTTACGTGCCTTTCCAAGCATGCATATATTGCATATATAGCATACTCAAACAGAATAGTGGAAAGTCTTTGGTACTCATTGATAACAATGATTGCTTGGTAGGCATTCTTATCAAAAGGGTATGCACGTTTATACAAATTCTAACCAGCCTTTATTTGGTTTTATGTGTGTTGTGGAAATTTTTGTTAAGAAGCAACATTTTTTATAAAGAACCAATTGTTGCAGTAAATTCTTGATCTCTATTCAAATACATTCATATCTAATTAATATAATCTCGTGTTTGATTACTTGGTATCCATTTTATTCGGTTTGTGTGAAGCAGAGATTACCACATATAATCACTACATTAAATCGATCATTAAACATTATTTTAGCATTGTGTGATCATTTGTGCCTAAATTTCTTGTTGTCTTTGCTTCCTATTGGTTGCCTCTAAAATCTGTATGTGCATAGTTTTACAATAGCATGTCACTTGTCTACATTTTTTAGGCGCTTGGAATGGGTACATGGTATGAGCCATCATGAATGATCACATGGCACTCTATTCTGGTGGAAGCCTTGTCCCATCAAATTAACCTCTTTAACCTGCATATGTAGTCTTTGAAATATTACTAGTTGTCGTAGGTATTGAAAATTAAGTCTATTGTGTGCTTAAATCTTCTCCTATTAGGTTATCATCCTTATCTCACATTCAAAGCAACAATGATGATTCAAATTCATAGGTTGGTGCATTTATATCCCACTCGAATGTGCTTGTATAAGCTTGTATATGTTTCTTATGGTAGATGTTCAGTGAAGAGTAATGATTGGCTAATGCGTTCTTCCATCCTAGCAATTGTGATAGTAACCAATGCTCATTGGTTTTCTTCTTAATTGCCCGCACCATACACTTTGTTCGAGACAATAAATGATAGACCATAAACCCTATGATGTATTTTATCGGTGATCTTACTCCACTTGTGTGCTTCCTCTCTTGTTCTATACACTCTATAACTTCAAATTTTCCATCCCCTACAACTGATGTTGCTCGGCTCAGATTCTCAATGACTTTTTTTCTTTTGAAATTTTTATAAAGCTTGTACCATGTCTCTCATAGCTAGCCGCCTTCTTAGATTCTTTTGAATACACTTATATGCAAGAGCCACTATGCAAGATTGATTTAATCCAAAAGTCTTTGTTGTGGATTCCTCCCCATAATTAGTTCAAAAAGAAATACCATACCTAATCCTTTCCAATAATCTAACCGCTTATGATGTTGGTTGATTTTAGCAACGTCATGTTTAAGTTTGCAAGGGTGCCATGGAATATTGAAGGTATAGATTATTGTTTGCAAACTTGATACCTCCCGACTGGAGTTGCCAAAGGCATCTTATTTCTTTAACTATGACAAAAGGAATATGGTGTAATTGTTGCACTACTTCACCTCTCAGGCTTACAAGAGAAATATGAGTAATATTTAGAGACTCTAGCTCATAGTTAAGTCTTTCACTCTCAAATTTTTTCTTCCCATCTACCACTACCACTGAATCTTGGTGCAGCTCCATAATATATTCCAGATTCATTCCACTATGAAGCTTCTTTACATCTGAAAATAGCATTGTGTAAGGTTCTTCTTGTAGTTTTATGTGCAAGCCAACAATATGCATCATCAGGTTTGTCTTCTTGTCACAACACGTACAATAATATTCCACATCTAAAACAATGCTTTGCTTAACATTTAGCACTATAGATGAGTGGCATGCCCTGTTCCAGTGCACCATTTAGGTGCAAGTAGGGTTTTATGCTTACCAATTTGATTTTCTTGAGAGTTTCTAAAGCCTTTCCATCAAAACCATTTTGAATATATTGTTCAAGAATGGCCCACCATGAGACCATATTACATTGAGGAATTTTTGTTAAATAGTTGTGTTCCTTTTGTATGTTGCACATTTTGTGTACAGCACTAAATTTTTTCCTTTGGAGGAAGATTTACTAGGCGGCTTGGAAGCATATTCTGTTGTGCATTCATGAGGCACTAGTGGAAGCATTTATTCACTACCAGGAATTTAACCACAGATCCTCTAGTATTTATTTTCCTATGACAATATGCCTATCAACCTAATTTTGTTCATCATTATTCTCTGCAAGTAAGGTAGATTGGTCACCATTTGTTTACTCATTTTAGTTCATCATTAAACACATTAAAATCATGTTCACCAACCTTGCTTTAAATCACCTAATTGTGTTGTTGCGTTGAGTTTTGAAATCACATAGAGATTCTTTTCTTTATTGACACATTTATGTTGAGATCTTTTCTAATTATCATTAGGATCCATTATGCTGGTTTAAAGCTAATGATAGTGTGAGGTGGCAATTTTGAAATATTTCATATGATAGTTGTTCTAGGGTATTCTCATTATTAGTGGTAATTAAATTAATGATTAATTTACATAGTTATTTGAGTTATCATTTGATCAAATAGTCACTTTAAATATTTTTCAAGTAATTAGTTTTTTCATGCGTCTAAAAATATTATTTTCTCATTGTTTTCCTTTTTAGAGACTTTGCATGACAGTGGTAATTTTTGTGATAATACATTGCTTCATTGATTCCTTATCATGAATCTTACTTGTGATAACTTTGCACTATTTGTAGGTTGGCATCAAAAGATAATGGCATTTTTTCTCTCACATTGGAATAAAAGAACACAAATAGATTGGAGTTAAAGAATTGGAAATTGAACTTGAAGTAGACAAAGCATTTTTAAATGCGTAAGGATTTTATTCTATGCTTTAGTTTTCTATTTCAAATCAACTCACATCTTTTTGGGTATCTAAAAAGAACATCTCAATTTTCGCTACAAGGAACTTTAAAAAAACTTTAGGAAAAACTTACTAGAGTTGGTTTTCAGATTTAACAATTAAACAAGGAAACTTTCATATCTTGTTTTGGTGCTTTAAAATGAATCAAAATCATTTCTTTGTGGAATTAAAATGAACAAGTGCTACTTTGTCTTATAATTTCTTACTCAAAGTAATACCATCAAATGGACATATGTGCTTCTCTTGTGCCTCATGGTGATCTGGAGAATCAAAATGCCTTTAGGTGATCTTAAGTTGGGTAAAGTAATTTCCTCCACATTTCATTTTGATATTAAAAATTGAACAAAACATCTTGCAAGTGTGAGTGGAACATGTTGCATGTGTTCTCCCTTTGTTTGTAAATGAAGGTTGATCGAACTACAAATATGTTTGCTTACTTTTGTTTATCTTAGAAGGCCTACCTTATGGGAAAAAGTACTCACCCAAGGGAATGACACAACTAATAACACACTAAAGCCAAGTGTATTTCCAGTCAGGATATAAAATTGGGTACTAGAACAAAGGCCAGTATCATGCGGTTGGACCCGATGAGAAGGGAAACAATGGTCTCTCACCGAATGGTTCAATCTCCATAAAAAAAAGTCTGAATTAAAACCCTTGTTTAGAAAGGCCAAAATCCCTATCTATTTGTTGGTGCAAGAATGGTCGTTCTGAAGCCACCCCACACTTTTATGGTTTTTAGTAGAAATGGAAAGTATGTCATGGCAGATTCATGGGTAATGATGCTTGGCTACCCCAAAATAAGTGTTGAGCCATGGAGGGGAGCTAGTGGAGTCAAGCATCTAACCATTCACTAAAAATAGGCGTCGTTGGACTTGTCCACATGGGGACTCAACAAATATAGTCTTTCATATCCATAGGATTGTGCTTGTTCTTGGTTACAAAACACTTTTCTTGTTCCTAAACATTCGGAAACAAACATTTAACATTTGTCATCAATACTTCAAACCCTTTAGGAAGAAAATAAAATTGACCAATTTCATGTGTTATTGCTTGCCCTTGGGATTTTATCCTTAGAGGTTTCTAAACACTTGGATTTATATCTCAATTTTCTCCTACTAAGGTCAACATTAGGTAACCTTTTCCTTGATTTCCTTGATTTCCACATAATTCACTTTGTGGTATAAAAGAGAAATAGGACATTGGACATCTAGTTTCAAAAGCTAATCAAGAGTGTTTGTGGTAAAAATAACTCATTAAGAAAAGTTAAGAAATAATTGGACCCCACACATGTGTTTGGTATCATTTGGTAATATGGTTTTCATGTAAGCATTGGTCTTTTGGTTTAAACTACTCTTAGAGAAAAGCATGTTCTTCATTATCTTGGTCTTGTAAACAAGGTTCTTCTTAGGTTCACTTAGGATCAAATCAAACACTTCATCCATCTGAGCAAAAATTTATCATTTGGGTATGTGTAGGATCATCATGGAAAAAATAAACCCTCAAGTGGCAAAAACTTTAGAAAAATCAGAGTTAGGAAACTTGACATAAAAATTTGAATAAGTTATTTATATTATTTCAAAAAAATGTAAGAATAGAATCTATAGAAAATTGAATGTAGCTTCTAAACTACTAGGTTTATTTAAAAGAAAAAAAATCTATTTGGTGAAAATTTGAAATTTCAATGCAGGAGTACTTAAATTTTAGGGAAAAAATAAGAAGTAGGTGTCTGTTTGACCATCCTAACCACAATAAAATGATAATATTTTTTTATAAGATTTTATAAATAAGTAGAGGAATCATGTCTCGATGTGATGCATATTTTTTTGTAATTTTTTTCCAAGTAAATAATTAATTATGATTTTTTTATTACAACTTTTGAAAAATATAAAAACTTGTACATCTGACCACCTTAACTTGGTCAAAACTTTATGAAATTCAATTTTTATTTTTTTAATCCTATAGTCTGAAAAGAATAGAATGTGATGCATGTTTTGGATTCAAAAAATGTGATACTATTTGAAAGCTATAGATGTTTTTCAATCAACCTATCAATCAACATTTTAGTTGTAATTCAAATAGAAAATGAATAATAATTATTTATTAAATTTAAAGTAAAACATAATTTATATTGGTGGAAAGCTGAGAATCTCCTTTAAAAACCCTTTTCATTTCATAAATTTTGGGTAAAAAAAATTGTCAGCCACATACCCTACAAATTCCCATCATATTGCCA
Source organism: Sequoia sempervirens (assembly GCA_007258455.2). Classification (NCBI taxonomy): domain Eukaryota; kingdom Viridiplantae; phylum Streptophyta; class Pinopsida; order Cupressales; family Cupressaceae; genus Sequoia; species Sequoia sempervirens. Next base: position 334,918,441 of record VDFB02000017.1, on the reverse strand, counting down.
CTTTTTGGCCCAGCATGATCTTGCACATACCCATCCCATCCCACAAACAACTTTAGAGATTTGGAAACATCATTATCTAGACTTGGATACATTCTTAAACCAAATCAAAATCATTTGTTTAGTTAGCTGTGTTTGGATGAATCCTTCCACACACGCTTAGTTAAATTATCACCTCTTTGAACAAGTTTATCCTAAAGATCACATCTAACATCTTAGGGTTTACAAGTTCATTATCCAAATCAAACCAATCAAAATCAAACCCTAATTCTAGCATAATTGATCCAAAGTTCCTAAAATTCCAACACCCATATCATTCACCCCTTTCATCCTTCATCTCATCATTGGTCCTAAACACCTTAGAGGTCACTTTTGCAACAAGGTCAAAACACAAGAAGAACATGGAATATAAACTTTATCCATGCATCATGAGAAATCCAAATCAACTGAACTTTCAAAGCCTTACAATGCCAATTGATTATCAAAACTCACATTCAGACAATCCATACATGGGATCATTATCTCCTACAAATCTCTATGGTATAACAAATGTGGGTATGCCCAACCAAAAGTTTGGAACACCTTTCCTGATGGTAGATTTAAATCCAAGTCCAAACCTAAAAATCTATCAACCAAACACCCAATGCATGAGTATTCCACAAATGAACAACATTATCCCACCAAATCCATACATGCCAAACGTCCAAGTCAAGATGATAATGACTCCATGTATTGATCCAAGTCAAGGTAACACCATGCAAAATCAAAGTTACCTAAATCAAGGAAATGTGATTCCCAAACACAACAATGTTTAATTTCAACCTATCATGCCAAATCTAAGCATCACCTAGAGTTAGAACATTGTCCAAAACCAATTTGTCCATGATCCCATATAAACACCACAAGTGTACACTAAAAATCTGATTGAACAAAAGCCAAATCAACTATATCAAGGGTGTCAAGATCAAATTGCTTCACTTGCCAAACTAATTGAATTATTGAGCCAAGATACATCTTCACTCCAAAATCAATACACTCTTCCATTGGTTAAACCATGTCATCAAAGCATTGATTTGTGTCCTATTGATGGTGTTTTCTGCACAGCAGCAACTCAGACAGAAAATGATATTCTATCTCTCTTGAAAGACAATCTTCAACAATAAATTGCTAAAAATCACCCCAAGGTCTCTCAGGTGTTAGGTCATGACAATGCATAAACAACTCAGATAATATGTGAAAATGCTGGTAATCACAATCAGACCTTACTACAAGTAAACTGTATCTTTCCAATTTATCAAATCTTGCAATATGAAGGTCTTGAATCCTAAATCTAACTAGATAATAAAGAAACAACAAAAGATGAGCGTGCAAGAAATATAATGAAAGCTAAACTATTTCTAAGGTGGACAATGCAAATGATAGATACCTGGAATGGACCAATCTCAAATAACCAATTCCTACTTAACCCACAATGCAATATCACAAGAAAGATGCAATCTTCTAAGGCATACAGATTTTCAAATCATAGACATTCATCCACAATCGAACTAAGCACAAATAGATGTATGGTCCAGGTTGACTTCACCAGCCTACTACAATCAGATAGTTACTAGGAGTATAGACCAGAGATTGCTACAAACATTCCAAACATGAAATCATAAACATTATTCACCAAACTAATCTAATTCTAAATTTAGCATCAAATATTCTATCTTCAAGCAATTTCAAAACATGGAACAACAGGAACCATGCAAGATAAACTAACACAAAAGAATTCACCAAGGAAACCACAATGCCTTCAATTGTATTAGATCACCAAAATATAGCAACAATTCCACTGTTCTGTGTTACAACACTTGCTCAAGAGAACTAACTACTACTTTTACTACAAAATGCTCTAGCTTTTCTCTTAGTCTAGCTTGTCTAATTCTCTACTATCTGTTCAACCCCTTACAAATGAGGCAAGAATGCAAATTTAAAGAGAACCCTCAAAACATGTTGACCCAGCCAGACATTTACAAAATAAAAATAGCCAAAACAAGTCAGCCTCAGGAAATTCAAAATAAGGCACACATTAAATGTTAGTACATCATCAAGGTTAGCCATAACTCATTCCCCAATGCAACTCGGATCAATACATGCCCTATAATAATAGGGAAGCACAAATCATGAAGTGGCATGGTATTAACTACCATCTCCCTTATCCTTGTTGTGATCCAGCAATTCATGAACTTTCAAGAGTACCCTTTCCAACTCAGCAACAGCTGGCAAGGGTAGGATTTTGAGCTGACATTCAATTGAGTCAGTCTCTTCCTTTGACTACTTAACCGTTTTATCCCAATCACCCCTATATGCAAGGTACTTATCCATCACAGCCAGATAAGTAGCCACATCATCTAGTTGGTGCCCTGTCATAGAATATTCAATATCAGGGGCATAGACATCATGCTACCATTTCTTCAATTGTTTGAAACTCAAGAACTTAGGGGCGATCTTCCTCCTGCCAGTCATTATTTTGAAAAAGGTTATGCATCCATCATAAGCATTAGTTAAATTACCATCAATTTGCTTCTTTTGTTTGTAGATCTTCTTGATGATCTTCTGTCAAATTTGCAGGGCTTCAAACCACTCCCAGGGCTCATTAACCCTAGATGAGGAGAGAATTCCATCAACTACCAGCTGATCCTTACCATACTCCATGATTGTTTTGGTTTTCTGCAATAAGAGATCAGTGTCCTCGTTATCCAGAGATAAAACATAATCTAATGAATCCTTATCCCTTATTGCATCCTTTCCAGTTGAAAGGATCTCTTTATTGCATTATCTCCCTTAGCTTGTACCTCCTTCAACCAATTTACTGTAGCCAGAGTAGAAGCTTTCATCTTTTCTATTTCAGAGATGGTCTGCTTCAGCAAGAAACCAACAGTAGCAGAAGAGGATGGGTGAAAAGATTATAAAGGCTTCATCAAATCTTCTAGACATTTCCTAAGCCTTTCATTCTCTCTCTTTAGTTCATGCTTAGACTGTGTTTCCTTCCTTAATCTTCCAATGATCACTATACTGGACCCCTCATATTCTTCAATATCTTGCTCCATAGAAGTAGGCCCAAGATTGATAGTCTATATATCATAATCCTTCTCAGTAACCTCATCTTTACTTTTATCAGCAGCAGGGGTAGCAATATGAATAACCATGTTACTAGCTTCATCTCTTTCGATCTTGGAAACTACCTTGCCTACCTTCTTCCTCTTACCCTTTCCAATCTTAGCCAACATTTCGTCGCAGTTGAGAGGAGTATCCTTAACAATGACCTGTTTCCTTCTGATCTCTTTGTTTAGCCTATCCAGAATAGCAGGATCCACCTGGGTTTCATCCTCCTTAACCTCCTCATGCTGATCTACCATCTCATCCTTTTCCTTTTTAGGAGATTGATCACCTTTGTTTTCCAACCCTGGCTCCTCTTCTTGTAGGGATGATGAAGTCTTAACAAGAACATCCTCCTTCTCAGGGGATCTATTATCTTTACTACTTGTAGGGGAGTTCTCATACTATACCAATGGAGAAGGATGCATTTCCACATCTCCTACCTCAAACTTAGCAGCTAGGCCATAAAGTTCCCCATCCTTAAACGGTTCCGCTTCCCCACTGGTGTCATGTTCTTCATGAGTTGTCTGCTTAGGTATACCCAATGAAGAAGAGGTATCTTTATGTTGTTCCATAGTGGATGCCATTAGAAGAGGATCTTCCTTTTGCATTGTCTCCTTGGGAGATGGAGTTCTCGATCTTCTTGAATAAACCTGGGTTTTCTCTCCAGAGCTCTCTACATTAACCATAGGAGGGTTTTCCTCGTCCTTCAAAATTTCTTGATCTTTCTTCCTTGAAGCCCTGGTTGGCCTTGTCCTTTTTGGCTCTGGAGGAGTGTCTTCTTTCTCTACTTTCTCAAGTTCCTCCTCTTCGGTAAACTTACCTATTTTCATAGTATGACTCCTCTTCTTTCCCCTAGGTTTTCTTTTCTTTTCAGGCTCACTCTCCTTAGAGCCTCTGATTTTAATCTTAAAAGATGAGCCTACCTTAGTTTTTCCTATAGAATCATCCTCACCGGACTCCTCTGAGGTGAAATCCAGAGTGGCTCATGTGGCGGGATTTCCTCATGTGGTTCAATGCTATGAATTGATATTGGAGTGTGCCCGACATTATGACTTTGATATGCAGAGGATTGTCAGCACTGATGGGATAGTATTGGAAAACTTTAATCTAGTTTCCATTGCCCAGGCATTTGATATGCCAGACTTATCATGTGTGTGTGCCTTGGACATGGACTTGGCTAGGACTTATTATGAGGATGAACCTACCAAAGCTCAGCAGATGATCAATTCTTGGCTAGAGAAGCCAAAATCTCATTTCTCCAACCTGCCTAAATAGTTACACAGGGTCAAGTTCCGACAAGATATATATGATGCATTCACACTGTTAAGCAGGGTGGCAGGCTTTAAGAGTGTTGGGGCATTGGAGAATTGGATTGTGCATGTCATTAACAGGATTGAGCAAGGCATCAATTACCATTGGGAATGGATTATCAGCAATGATTGACAGGCAGATGAGAGATGTGCTGGAGACCAAGAAATTCACCATGACATCTTATATGGTATATGTACTTGCCAGATTTTATCCATATAGGGGATTGAGTCCAAATGGAACATTTGGGGAAGATGTCATTTATGAGGAGTACCCTAAGCTACACCTAGGGAGTCCAAATTATAGAAGAGAAAATGATGCATTCACTATGCATATTACTAGGTTGCTTCATAACGCAGAGCATGTGAGAATTTCTGATGGAGCCAAGGAACTGATTAAAAGATATGGAGCCTGGTTTATACAATTCCCCACCTTTTCCTATATCAAAATTGATGGATGTTCGACTACTCCATATAGGTTGCCAAGATATCCCACTGACCATATCATACTCTTGGAGGTTACCAGATAGATATGTGATTTCGATGCTGTTGTTAAAAAGGAAAAGCACAAGACAAGGTTTGGTGGGGACTTTCCTTTGAAAATTGGTATAAGTGAGGTTTTCCCTTCAATCCAATTAGCTAAAGCATTAGGGGAGGAGTTGAGTACTTCTGGTTTCTCTTTCCATTCTAAGAGGGTAAGTTTTGACATCACTGGTGAAGCACAGAAGAAAGCTACTAAAGAATATCACCACAAAGATGATCTAGAGGACTACTGGGTGAACAACAAATATGAATTTGAGGTGAGGAAGAAAAGGTATTCTAGGCTTCCAGTTGATGTAATCAGAATGAATAATGTCAAATTGATTCCTGATCAATTAGAGGAAGACGAGAATTTAGTCTAGTATCATGCATATGAATCAGTCAAGGAAAAACCCATTGGAGAGATAAACTGGTTAGAAAATGAGATAACTGAGCTGGAGGAATTAATAGTTCCTATTATGAAATCCACTAAGTCATGGCTGAAATCCTCTTTACTACAGCTCATAAATGACATCTTCCCCAAATGTTCCATTTGGACTCAATCCCCTATATGGATAAAATCTGGCAAGTACATATACCACATAAGATGTCATGGTGAATTTCTTGGTCTCCAGCACATCTCTCATCTGCCTGTCAATCATTGCTGATAATCCATTCCCAATGGTAATTGATGCCTTGCTCAATCCTATTAATGACATGCACAATCCAATTCTCCAATGCCCCAACACTCTTAAAGCCTGCCACCCTGCTTAACAGTGTGAATGCATCATATATATCTTGTCGGAACTTGACCCTGTGTAACTATTTAGGCAGGTTGGAGAAATGAGATTTTGGCTTCTCTAGCCAAGAATTGATCATCTGCTGAGCTTTGGTAGGTTCATCCTCATAATAAGTCCTAGCCAAGTCCATGTCCAAGGCACACACACATGATAAGTCTGGCATATCAAATGCCTGGGCAATGGAAACTAGATTAAAGTTTTCCAATACTATCCCATCAGTGCTGACAATCCTCTGCATATCAAAGTCATAATGTCGAGCACACTCCAATATCAATTCATAGCATTGAACCACATGAGGAAATCCCGCCACATGAGCCAGTCTAGATTTCACCACTCCCTTGGTCAGGACCGATAAATCCTTCTAAGCTAACCTTTCTTTGAACTCTTCATATCTCCAAGCTCCTACATTAGTATCTGAGACAATCGAAAAAATCTGGATAGTTCAAATTTCTATGGACAACTCGAAATTCTGGGAACTCATCATACTCTAGGGAAAAGGCAAAATTCGGGAAAATTTGGGTGAGCAAAAATTATGCAGATAGCTCAGAAACCCGACAATCGTTTGACACACAGACCGTTAATCGAGTGATCATACAAACCCCCCATCAGAATCCAACGAACATGAAATCAACCCCAATAAGCCAAATTTTGATTGTACCTAAATTTAAATTCCCAAAACTCTCAATGGTTGATCCTTTCGATGAAATAATGATGCCCTAAAGTTAACAGCCAAACCTTTACCATGAGAGTTAGAGCAAGCTCGAAATTCAGGCACTCTCCCTCAAAATGATTAAACTAGGGCACACCAGGGTCTCAATTGTTGCGAACAAGGTAAAGCCATACACAGGACAAGAGGGTCATGGCAACTCCATCAAGCTAACAACCATGGGCAGACATACCGAAACCCTACCTTCACAAACTATACCAGATTACATGCCAACAAGGCAATGCTCTATTAGGAATGCCCAGTCACAAGGGTAAACCAAAAATTCAATTGATAAACAAAGGGATGCACAATGCAGGACTTTAAACCTGTGGAAAGATGAGTTCAAACCCTAATTTGGTAAATATGTAACCATGAAAACAAGAAGGGCCAACCCAAATAATCATCAACAACAACCTAAAAGATTCAATCACAAGCACAAAACAATAGGAGATGTCAACAATGACTTACCATGGATTAAATCCGAATAAAACTCGAGCCCAAGGAGATCACTGCGAATCATGGTGCCCTAGCGGCGATAATATCAACACAGATGCCTAAGGAATCCACACATGAGCAGACCAAATCCAATGAAGAAAGCTCAAAAAGAACAAACTCAAGCGCTAGAGAAAATAGAAAATGAACAATGAAATTAGGAAGAGGGCCAAAAGACCTTAAATTCACCCACACTCACGCCAGAGAAGACGTACCTCAAGCATTAGTGACCAACAAGACATATTGAGGAAATACGGAAACCCGAGGTCAAAACAGAATTTTGAAAGAATCCAAGCCAGTCAAACTATCCTAGTGAGCATGAATTCTGTGGACAACACACCACTCTGGGACTCCGATGAAGTCCGAGAAAATCCAAGTGAGCTAGAAAATCCCAGACTTTAGTAAAACACAAGTTTGATCGATTCAACCTTTAGGGTAAGACCAAGGTAAGCAAGACCAGCATCCCAAGACCTTGAAACGACAAATCCAATAAAAACTAAAGGTCCAAGAGACATCCGAAATCAAAAAAGAGGGTCCCTACTCCAAGTGGGGCATGTGTGCAAATTTGCACAACAAATGGCAACTCTACTAGGGAAATGCTCTAGAGCATTTCGATGACAAATTGGAATGAAGAACCCAGAACTCATGGTTTCAACTCATTCATTTGATCACTACCTATGGTTAAACCATAGAACCCACAAGTCTTCAAAACCTTTCCTACACTAGGGTTAAAGTGTGTGCACATGCATTCATTACCCCCCCTTAGCTGCAATAGGAACCAAGCTTGGTCTGAACAAGCTACATAAAGATTCATATTCTAAAAGCAACCTAGATAGAGCCTTGCTGCCAGTCAGGTGTCCATAGCCCTGACGAGGGTATCATTGTGATTCTCCTAAAAATATCTCTACTGCCAGTCAAGCATCCATAGCCCCAGTAGAGATATCTAGATCCCCCTGATGAGTTGAATTTAGATGTTTAATTTTCAATATTATCTCTTTCCTCTTCTTTTTGATCTCTTTTTTTTACTTCAACCTATGAATAGTGAAGTTCACACTCAGGGACGAGGACCACAGTGGCGCTAGAGAAGAAAAAAGTTTTTTCACCTGTGCAAACTTCATAAGGACCTTATGCAACTTTAGGTATCTTTAATATTCAAAAATGTGAGACCCTAATGTATTCCTATTCAATCTGACTAGAGGACTCTTTGCCTTAAACACAAGGATATATGACATTAGGTAGAGAATTCATACCATGACATTCTGAAAATATGATTAAAGTTTGTAAAGGAAATACTAAGAACACCACGCCTACTTTGTCACCACTATCATACAAATGCAACAAAAGATCCCAGAAAGAGAAGGAACCAAGAGCAAGAGCAACACAAACCAAAGCAAAACAGGCCAAAGCAAACCTACTCTAACTAAAGAAAAACAAGAAAAACTGAAAGGAAACCTATTCTAACCAAAACAAAACAATAGAAAGCAACCTAAACTAACCATATACAAGAGCAGAGAGATGAAAATAGCTCAGGATTGGAAATAATGTTTCAAATACTGCCCATTGATAGGTAGTGGAATATCTTCTCCCGTGAGAGTCTTCAAATGGAAGGCATTATCTCCAAGTATTTCAGCAATCTAATAGGGACCGAGCCACAGTTTATTAGACTTCCCATGGTCCCCTTTTCGATCATGAGGTTTATCCCAATACAGGACAAGGTCAGAAATTCAAAAGGCTTTGGCCTTAGCCCTTCTGTCAAAGCACCACTTAACTACCCCTTGATGTTTGGAAAAGTTCTCAAGGGCATCATCTCATTTTGCTTCAAGGTTCAGTAGCTCCTTCAACCTGGCCTCCCTTCTATCCCCCTCATCATAAAACTCATTAATAGTTGGGATCTTGAGTTGAATAGGGAATACTGGCTCCAGACTATATACTAAGTGATAGGGATATGTTCCGATGGATGACTTAAGCCTTGTACGATCTGCCCAGAGGGCAAACTGAAGTTGGGTATGCCAGTCTTTTGGGTTCCTCTCTAGCAGCTTGTGGATAACAGTCAATAAGTTCTTATTGGAGGATTCTGCTAGGCCATTACCCTGGGGGTAGTAATTAGATGCAAACTTTATAATAATGCCATGATCAAAAGCCTAGTTTGAAAATCTTAAAGATGCGAAAGTAGGACCATTATCACAGACAAGAGAAATAAGACATCCAAATCAATTAATAATAGCAAATTCTAGAAGATCAATCACCGCCTCAGATGTACATTGCCTACAAGCAAAAGCCTCAGTCCATCTTGTGAAATAATCAGTAATGGTTAGAATATACCTATGTCCCGCAGAAGATGGTGGGTTGATAGGGCCTATGAAGTCCATACCCCACTAAGCAAAAGGCCTTACCTCAGTAACTGGTTGAAGTGGGAGTGCCGCATACCTTTCCCTCGTGGCTCCAGTCTGGCAAGTGTGACAAGTCTTAACATGATGGTGAACATCTTTGAACAATGTGGGCCAATAATACCCAGCCCTCAAGATCTGATTTGTTGTGGCAATAGCAAAACCATGGCCAGTACCATACTTTTCGTGAAATTCGTTCAGCACCCTTTCATCTTCTTGTTTCCCGAGACACCTCAAGTAAATGCCTTCATGATTTTTCTTGTATAGAATGACTCCCTTTAGCATAAAACTGTCACTCTTCAGCCATAGAGCTCTCCTCTAAATAGCATTAAGATGACCTAGAGATTGTTGGTTCAGCAATTAATAAACTATGTCATCATACCAGCCACCTGGGGAAACCTCCTCAAGATTGTAATTCTGAACAGTAAGTTCAAGCCCCATTTTAGCCATGGTCTGAGTAAGTCCCTATCCTCTTACCAACTTCATGGGTTGGATCTCAATGTCATATTCTTGTAGCATTGTCACCCACTTAGCTCTACGCTCACCCAACTCATTCTGCATCAACAATAACTTAACTACAAGATCTGGGACAATTGCATAAACCTTATTCTTGAGGATATAATGTCTAAATTTCTTCACTGCTCTAACCAAGGCGTATGCCTACTTTTCTACACTCAGATATTTCAACTCAGCATCTTTCAATGGTGCACTCATAAAAGCAATAGGATGTTCATTTCCCTCATTAGACTTCTGAGTCAACATCCCCGCACATGAATGGTCTGAGGCAAATGAATATATGTAAAAGGGCTTACCGTAATTAGGACTCACCAATACTGGAGCATCAGCAATGGCTCTTTTGATTTCTACAAATGCCTCCTTTGCTTCTGCAGTCCATTCAACTTTAGTGTCCTGCTTCAGCATTGCATTTAACGGTTTAACAATTTTAGCAAATCTAGTAATAAATTTCCTGACAAAGTTAATCTTGCCAAAAAAATACTTCATCTCCTTTTTGCTAGTAGGTGGCTGAATCTTCAGTATGGCCTACACTCTCTCTGGATCAATAGCAATTCCCTTATCAAATATGACATGTCCCAGCAATTTTCCTTCTGTCACTCCGAAAATACACTTTTTAGGGTTTAGGAATATGTCGAATTCCCTGCACCTTTGAAACACTTTGCATAAGTCAGAGATGTGGTCCCCTCTATTTTTGGAAAAGACAGTTAGGTCATCCATATAAATAATAATGCACTGGGTGATCCCATAATAGTGGTTTACAATTTTTGGCCAAACTGGACACTAAAATTATTATTTTTAACTAAATCTTCACATTCGAGCACCTATAGCGGCTAAACTGTGAGGAATTTGAAGATGGTGCAAACTAGAGTCAAATCAAATTTTTTCTGTAGATTCTAAAAATATTTTTTTCAAAATTTTTGGAATCAAATTGCACTTCTTTGTCTATCTCCCATGAAAATAGATTTTTTTCAAAAAACAATATTTTTAAAAAGTGATGCACACCATATAATGCATAACTTTTTTTCCATGAAGGATAAAATTATAATTCTTTCAAATTTAGATTTGTAACTCTAATATCTAGTGCTTCCACTTGGATAGATAGTTTTTTATTAAATATTTTTTCTTAATCAAGTTTCAAAGTCAAACGAATTACAATCGGACACGTAGCAGTATAGCATAACTTTTTTTGTATATGTCAAAATTTAATTTAATTTTTTTTGTTTGATCAAGGACTTTAATATCTGGTGCACTCATATTTTTCAATTTTTTTTGATAATCTTCTATTTTTCCACATGTGAAAAACAAAAAAATTGTTTTTCGATGAAAAGCCTATGTTTAATAAAACTTAAAAAACAAATACATAACAAAACCAAAACATATTAAAATTATATTCATTAGATAGCTTGTTCTGAGGAATACCATAATAATTTCAAATAAATTTTAAATGAATTCATTTTATCCCCCAAAATCTAAATCAAAAGTGATTTTTTATCAACATTTTGATAGGTGTAAAGGAGACGCATTTATAGGTATGGTTTAAAACTGGCGAGGTTCTATCCAAGGGGGTTTGATCTAAGGTGATTTGATCAAACCCTTTTCAATTGGAATCCTTAAAATGGAACTTTTTAAGGCTTAAATCATTATATTTTCTAAAAATATGTGATTTCAGTTAAAATTCATTCCTCTTAGGAATTGTAAACCACTATTATGATAGCACCCCACTTGCCTATGATATCTTTGAAGGCGATATCCATGGCCCTTTGAAATGTAGCCCTTGCATTAATGAGACCAAAAGGCATCCTCTTGTAGGAAAAGGTACCCCATTTAGTTGTGAAAGTAGTCTTGTATCTATCTTCGTACTGAACCATTACCTGGTTGTACCCTGAATAGCCATCCAGAAAGGACATCATCTGAGATCCGTTAACCAATTTAAGTACTTCATCCAGTGAAGGGACTGGATAGTTGTCCTTTTCTGATGATCTATTTAGATTTTTGAAATCAACACAAAGTCTGATTTTCCCATTCTTATTCCTTACTAGGACTAGATTCACCACCCATGTTGAATGCCTGACCAGAAATATAATTCTGGCAGATAGTAATTTTTGAACTTCTTTTTGTATAACCGGCTCTAGTAATGTGTTAATTGGTCTTTGTCTCTGCCTGAAAGGCTTGGCACTTGGCTTCAGAGGTATAGTATGAGTTATAATTGATGTATCATAGGTTTTCAAGTCCTCATAACTCCAAGCTATTACGTCTGAAAAGCTATGCAATGCTTCAATTATTCCTTGTCTTTCCTTTGGAGTGCATACCTTGCCAATAAAAATGTTTTTGGCATTATCTTCAGTTCCCATATTATAAGTATCACACTGTCCACTGACAGATTTCTTCAAAGATTCTTGTTCCTGATCTCTGATCTTGTCCAAATCAAAAATCCACTCCAACTATACCATTCCCCTTGGAATAGTATTAGACTTCAAATTTATCACTCCCTCCAAGTCCAGTTCTACTTCTTGGAGTTCTGTTTCATTAATGATTTGTGAAGTGAAAACATCTATGTTTGTGATGAAGTCTAGGATATGTTTGTCATCTTCAAATACCTAAAATTTAGTAACGTTGTCTAGAACTGATGGCACAGGTGTCAATTCTATAGTAAAATTTTCCAAACCTAACAAAGATAAGGGCTTCAGGGTGCTCGCTGCCTGGGTGAGTGAATCTATAGTTTGATTCATCTATCATGGTATCAGTTGAATATTGAAGGCATCAAATCCCTCAATGAGGTCCCATACTCTATGCCTATAATTATTCATTCTCCTATCGTGGCATGAATATTGTTTCCTTACGTGTTTAACTACCAACTCAGAATCACCGAAAACTTGCATAACCTTAACCTTTTTCTTAAGTGCCATAAGAAGTCCGTGAATTAATGCCTCATATTCTGCTACATTATTAGTACAGTCAAATTTAAGTGTATGGGCTGCAAAGAAGGTTTTACCTTTTGGGCTAATCAATTTGAACCCTGCTCCAGCTCCATGCTTGGATTTAGATCCATCAAATCTGAGAGTCCAGCATTCAGCAGTTGCAATCCTTTTCATCACATCCTTCAGTTTATTACTGTTGGATGGTTCCTTAGACAACATCGCTTTCTTTCCTTTATAATATTCCTGAGGGCTTTGCATATCTATCTTGACCGCTGGGGTTGGGTTTATGCACTTCTGTACTTGTTCTACTATTGTTTGGCATAAAAAACATTCCATCTCTGAATGGGAAGCATTGTGAACTCTACACCAGTTAGGTAAGAGTAATTCTTCAAAGCTTGTCCTTCTGCCTAGGTGAACTTGGTTTTCAATACACTGTCTAATGAATTCCAGGAATCTATGTAGTAAGCTAATCTGATTGTCTTCAAATTCATCCTCTTTCTTACTCGATTATGTTAGAATAGTAGCATTGTTGGATTCTGTCTCTGTATCAATAGACATTGTATGTAGCATCAATACCTCCTCTGAATCTAACTCTTCATAAGGAGTTGATAGCATACAATTTCCCATGCCTACTTCTGATATCAGAACTTCATTTGAAGTATTTTGGTACTCCATAATCATGTATTTCATTCTTGGTTCTCTCTCGATTCTGATCTAATTTGGTACCCCTTTCCAAGGATGCCACATGTGAGAATGATCAGTAGATACAAATCCATTTAAGGACTTAGTAAAGTCTCTTCCCAGAATCAGGCCATATGCATTAGGGATATCAGCTACTTGAATATTGATAACCTATTGAATTCTTGGGTCAGATGCTACTTGCATGTGAATCATGTTTAATTCTCCCACCACATTTACTTTAGTTCTATCCAACTAAGTTACCTTCTTCTGAGAGTCAGCAGGTGTAATCCCTAAAGCTCTACATACTTCGAATAGCATCACATTAGTAGAAGCACCAGAATCTAGTAATCAGTTATGTAAATCTTACCGAATATGCGCACAGAGATTAGGAATGGTGGGGTCTCTATTTTCCCTTGAAATAGAGTTGGTTGAGTATCGACCTGAGAAACTTGGGTCTTTTCTTTTTCTTTTCCTTTGTGTCCAGGGGGCAAGTTAGTCTGACTGTGGGCTTGGTTTTGTATCTTCATAGGCTGAGAACTAGAAGTCTTGTTGATGCTCTCACTAGAAGATTTATCCAAAGACACTAGGTGTGCACCATAGGTACCTAGAATTGCATTCCTGATTGCAGGGAACCTCAGTAACTCGAATGTTGAAAGATTTACATTTAATTTCTTGAACTCTTCAGTGGCATACAAAGCCATTTTCTCCTCACTCATATTAGTAGGGACCTCTCTGGAAGGTTCCTCCACTTTATCTTTACTTGCTTGAATGGCTTTTTCCTTCTGTGGGTTGATTTGAGCTTGTCCTTCCTTTAAAAGGTACTGCCTGGAAACATGTGGAAAGGATGGATTATTACTAGCATTAGGGTCCGAAGGGATATTGAAATTATTAGGAGGAATGGAGGTAGCAAAAGGACCCCCATCCTATGGGCATCTATGGGGCATATCTCTTAAATCATGCCTCTAGAACATTTGCACTTCTTCAACATAAGCTTCTTCCTTATCTATGGGGCAATTATCATTTATTGCCTCCTCATTGAACAACTAAGCAACCTCATCTCCATTGCAGATCTGGTCTACCTTCTCTCCCTAGGAATCAGATTCTTCTTCTGGAACATTTTCTTCACCTGCTGGAAAAGGGGCATGATTTAATACCAGCACAGGAGAGTCATAGGGGATGGAGGGAATGATCTCCTAGCCATTTTCATTATTCTCCACTTCATACTAGAAAATAGAGGTAGCAGTTTGGAATTCTAGACATTCTAATTTTAAATGTTACCCTTTCTTATGGAGCCTACACCATCCTAATAGGGCAGCCTCAGCCAGATATACACCACTGGGAGGCTTGTCTTGACTGACTAGCTAATTTGCAGATTGGTTGACAAGTTGATTGACTGGTTGATCCAATGGGGTGGGGACTCCTCCATTATTAGGCCATGTATTCCATGTCATATTCTATCCTTGTGATTGCCTCCTATCAAATCCTGGTCCACCACCTTGTCCTCTATCAAAATTCTATCTTCTATCATTATTCAATCCTCTGTCATTATTGAATCCTCTTTCATTGTTGTAACCCCTATCTTGATTATATCCTCTATCATTATTATACCCCCTTTCATTACACTATCCTCTGTCAAAATTATGTCCTTGTGGATATTATCTATTCTGATTAGATTGAATATTTTTTTGAGTAGCTTGTAATTGGCTGTTTTGATTCCTTAGGTAAGTCACCTCTAGGTTTAACTTTTTTATCTGCTCAGTCATTTCATCAATCCTATCCTTATTTGGATCTCTATAAGGGGTCTGGATTGGATTACTCTAAGGAGGAACATACATTGTAGCAAATCCCATACAATGATGTAACACTTCAGAATTCTGCAAGTAAGTAGGGAAACCAGTTGGTTGCTGCTGATACAGGGGTTGGTTAACTTGCTGCTGGGGGAAATTCATCCTAAGAGAGACTTGGCTTGTGGGGAGACCAAGGTGTGGCACCAAAGGCAATTGAGGTACTGGATTCATAATTGGGGTGTGATTGGTGAGTGCCTGATTCACTGCCTAAACTTGATTTGGATGTGCCACTGGTCCTAGAGAAGGCAACGGTCTAGTCAAATGTTGCCTTAGATCTATGCTAAGCTTGACAACTTTTGTATAGGCATCAGTTAGGCTAGCAGGAGGGTTGGGTCTCCATTTCAGAAAGGTTGTTATAAGGTTGTCCAAAGCTTCATAATAGACTCCCAGGGCTGTATTAATGTCTAAGACATAAGGATCTTGAAGTCTGGTTTACACACGATGGAATCTATTATTGAAACTGGATATGGGTTCATTAACCTCTCTTGACTCTAGTGAATTGTAGATACAATTCATTGGCACTAATGGGTATTTTGAACTTCTGTAAAAGGAAGTTTCAAGGTCATTCCAGTTATGAATTGAACCTGATGGGAGATGATTGTACTAGTAAAAAACCTCTTCTCCTAATGAATAAGGAAACAGCCTATAGGCAACATACTCATGAGCAATTCCTCTGTCTTTGAGACAGATTTGGAAGATCCTAATATGCTCCTCTCCAGTCCTGTTTGGGTCATTAACATGAAATTTTGAACTGAAATGCTCAGGATTCTTGGGCATAACATTGTATGCATTAAAAAACAAGGGAGATGGATTATTAGCAAGGAAAACCATTGGCAAAAGTGGGGGTGTTGGTTGTGGTTGATTAATGATAGGCTGGGGTTGCTAAATGGGAACTGCCTCAGGGATGGGTATGGCCTCAACTTCTGGAAGTGAAGATGTAGACAATACTGGTGAAGGGATGGGTGATGATGATTCTCCCCTCTCTCGAGTCCTCCTTGACCTAGTGGGGAACTGTAATTCTGGTAAATCTTCTTCTCCTATGGTAGATTTGGTACTTCTCCTATATCTTGCAGGAGAGATGGTGTTTAAGAAATGATCTAGTGAGCTCATTCAGGCCCTCCTAGCACCAATCTATTGATGGTGTTTTTTGCACAATAGCAACTCAGACATAAAATCATATTCTATCTCTCTTGAAAGACAATCTTCAACAATAAATTGTTGAATATCACCCCAAGGTCTCTTAGGTGCCAGGTCATGAAAATGCATAAACAACTTAGATAATATGTGAAAATGCTGGTAATCACAATCAGACCTTACTACAAGCAAACTGTATCTTTCCAATTTATCAAATCTTGCAATATGATGATTTTGAATCCTAAATCTAACTAGATAATAAAGAAACAACAAAAGTTGAGGGTGCAAGAAATATAACAAAAGCTAAACTATTTCTAAGGTGGACAATGCAAATGATAGATACCTGGAATTGACCAAACTCAAATAACCAATTCCTCCTTAACCCACAATGCAATATCACAAGAAAGGTGCAATCTTCTAAGGCATACAGATTTTCAAATCATAGACATTCATCCACAATCGAACTAAGCACAAATAGATGTATGGTCTAGGTTGACTTCACCAGCCTACTACAATTAGATAGTTACTAGAGTATAGACCAGAGATTGCTACAAACATTCCAAACATGAAATCATAAACATTATTCACCAAACTAATCTAATTCTAAATTTAGCATCAAATATTCTATCTTCAAGCAATTTCAAAAGATGGAACAATAGGAACCATGCAAGATAAACTAACATAAAATAATTCACCAAGGAAACCACAATGCCTTCAATTGTATTAGATCACCAAAATATAGCAACAATTCCATTGTTCTATGTTACAGCACTTGCTCAAGAGAACTAACTACTACTTTTACTACAAAATGCTCTAGCTCTTCTCTTAGTCTAGCTTGTCTAATTCTCTACTATTTGTTCAACCCCTTACAAATGAGGAAAGAATGCCAATTTAAAGAGAACCCTCAAAACATGTCAACCCAGCCAGACATTTACAAAATAAAAATAGCCAAAATAAGTCAGCATCAAGAAATTCAAAATAAGGCACACATTAGATGCTGGTACATCATCAAGGTTTGCCACAACACATTCCCCAATGCAATTCAGATCAATACATACCCTATAATAATAGGGAAGCACAAATCATGAAGTGGAATGGTATTAACTACTGCCTCCCTTATCCTTGTTGTGATCTAGCAATTCATGAACTTTTAAGAATACCCTGTCCAACTCAGCAACAGGTGGCAAGGATAGGATTTTGAGCCAACATTTGATTGAGTCAATCTCTTCCTTTGACTGCTTAACCATTTTATCCCAATCACCCCTATATGCAAGGTACTTATCCATCATAGCTAGATAAGTAGCCACATTATCTATTTGGTGCCCTATCATAGAATCTTCAATATCAGGGGCATAGACATCATGCCACCATTTCTTCAATTGTTTGAAATCAAGAACTTAGGGGAGATCTTCCTCCTGCCAGTCATTATTTCAAAAAAGGTTATGCATCCATCATAAGAATTAGTTAAATTGCCATCAATTTGCTTCTTTTGTTTATAGATCTTCTTGATGATCTTCTGTTAGATTTGCAAGACTTCAAACCACTCCCAGGGCTCATTAACCCTAGATGAGGAGAGAATTCCATTAACTACTAGCTGATCCTTACCATACTCCATGATTGTTTTGGATTTCTACAATAAGAGAGTAGTGTCCTCCTTATCCTGAGATAAAACATAATCTGATGAATCCTTAGCCCTTATTGCATCCTTTCCAGTCGAAAGGATCTCCTTTATTGCATCATCTCCCTTAGCTTGTACCTCCTTCAACCAATTTACTGTAGCTAGAGTAGAAGCTTTCATCTTTTCTATTTCAGAGATGGTCTCCTTCAGCAATAAACCATTAGTAGCAAAAGAGGATGGGTGAAAAGATTGTAAAGGCTTCATCAAATCTTCTAGACATTTCCTAAGCCTTTCATTCTCTCTCTTTAGTTCATGCTTAGATTGTGTTTCTTTCCTCAATCTTCTAATGATCACTACACTAGACCCCTCATATTCTTCAATATCTTGCTCCATAGAAGTAGGCCCAAGATTGATAGTCTGTATATCATAATCCTTCCTAATAACCTCATCTTTACTTTTACCAGTAGCATGGGTAGCAATATGAATAACCCTGTTACTAGCTTCATCTCTTTCGATCTTGGAAACCACCTTGGCTACCTTCTTCCTCTTACCCTTTCCAATCTTAGCCAACATTTCATCCTAGTTGAGAGGAGTATCCTTAACAATGACCTGTTTCCTTCTGATCTCTTTGTTTAGCCAATTCATAATAGTAGGATCCACCTGGGTTTCATCCTCAACCTCCTCATGTTGATCTACCGTCTCATCCTTTTCCTTTTCAAGAGATTGATCACCTTTTTTTTCCACATCTGGTGCCTCTTATTGTAGGGATGATGGAGTCTTAACAAGAACATCCTCCTTCTCAGGGGATCTATTATCTTTACTACTTGCAGGGGAGTCCTCATACTGCACCAACGGAGAAAGATACATTTCCACATCTCCTACCTCAAACTCAGCAGCTGTGGCATAAAGTTCCCCATTCATAAATGGTTCTGCTTCCCCACTGGTCTCATGTTCTTCATGAGTTGTCTACTCAGGTATACCCAATGAAGAAGAGGTACCTTTTTTTTGTTCCACAGTGGATGCCATTAGAAGAGGATCTTCCTTTTGCATTGTCTCCTTGGGAGATGGAGTTCTCAACCTTCTTGAATAAACCTGGGTTTTCTCTCTAGAGCTCTCTACATTAACCACAGGAGGGTTTTCCTAATCCTTAGAAGTTTATTGATCTTTCTTCCTTGAAGCCCTGGTTGTCCTTGTCCTTTTTGGCTCTAGAGGAGTGTCTTCTTTCTCTACTTTCTCAAGTTCCTCCTCTTCGGTAAACTTACCTATTTTCATAGTATGACTCCTCTTCTTTCCCCTAGGTTTTATTTTCTTTGTAGGCTCACTCTCCTTAGGGCCTCCGATTTTAATCTTAAAAGATGAGCCTACCTTAGTTTTTCCTGTAGAATCATCCTCATCGGACTACTCTGAGGTGGAATGAGTATTCAAATTTCCCATCATATTGAAAGTACAAGGTACCTTCTCACTCTTCAATTCCCATATTTTATGTTTCACCCATGACTTAGTGGATTTCATAATAGGAACCATTAATTCCTCTAGCTCAATTATCTCATTTTCTGACCAGTTTATCTCTCCAATGGGCTTGTCCTTGACTAATTCATATGCATGATCCCAGACTAAATTCTCTTCTTCCTCTAACTGATCAGGAAGCAATTTGATATTGTACATTCTGATTACATCAACTAGAAGCCTAGAATACCTTTTCTTCCTCACCTCAAATTCTTCTTTGTTGTTCGCCTAGTAGTCCTCTAGATCATCTTTGTGGTGATATTCTTTAGTAGCTTTCTTCTGTGCTTCGCCAGTGAAGTCAAAACTTACCCTCTTAGAATGGAAAGAGAAACAAAAAGTATGCAACTCCTCCCCTGACGCTTGAGTTGATTGGATTGAAGGGAAAACCTCACTTATACAAATTTTCAAAGTAAAGTCCCCACCAAACCCTACCTTGTGCTTTGCCTTTTTAACAACAGCATCAAAATCACATATCTATCTGGTAACCTCCAAGAGTATGATATGGTCAATGGGATATCTTGGCAACCTGTATGGATCAGTCAGACATCCATCAATTCTAATATAGGAAAAGGTGGGGAATTGTATAAACCAGGCTCCATATCTTTTAATCAGTTCCTTGGCTCCATCAGAAATTCTCACATGCTCTGCGTTCTGAAGCAACCTAGTAATATGCATAGTGAATGCATCATTTTCTCTTCTATAGTTTGGATTCCCTAGGTGCAGCTCAGGGTACAGCTCATAAATGACATCTTGCCCAAATGTTCCATTTGTACTCAATCCCCTGTATGGATAAAATCTGGCAAGTACATATACCACATAAGATGTCATGGTGAATTTCTTGGTCTCTAGCACATCTCTCATCTACCTGTCAATCATTGCACTGATAATCCCTCCCCAATGGTAATTGATGCCTTGATCAATCCTGTTAATGACATGCACCATCCAATTCTCTAATGCCCCAACACTCTTCAAGCCTGCCACCCTGCTTAACAGTGTGATTGCATCATATATATCTTGTCAGAACTTGACCCTATGTAATTGTTTAGGTAGCTTAGAGAAATGATATTTTGGATTCTCCAGCCAAGAATTGATCATCTGCTGAGCTTTGGTAGGTTCATCCTCATAATAAGTCCTAGCCAAGTCCATGTCCAAGGCACACACACATGATAAGTCTGGCATATCAAATGCCTGGGCAATAGAAACTGGATTAAATTTTGCCAATACTCTCCCATCAGTGCTAAAAATCCTCTACATATCAAAGTCATAATGCCAGGCACACTCCAATATCAATTCATAGCATTGAACCATAGGAGGAAATCCCGCCACATGATCCAGTCCGAATTTCACCACTCCCTTGGTTAGGACCAATAAATCCTTCTGAGCTAACCTTTCTTTGAACTCTTCATATCTCCAGGCTCCTACATTGGTATCCAAGATCTTTGACCAAATTGAATCCATCTTACTATCCGGAAACTAATTCTTCTTATCCATCCTTGTTCTTTCAGCATTTGTAACTGAGGATCCCTCTATATCTCCCTTGGATTTCCCTGCCACTTCCTTGCTCGATTCAGCCTGCATTCATAAAAGAGCTTCATGAAAATCCAATTATCATCCATATTTCAATCAAAAGGTTATTCTCGCAACCACATGAAATCATTAAGATAAATCATTAATTATCAATCTCAAAAATTTGAGAAAATTGGGTAGTCCAGGAAAATTTAGTCGGGGCAAAATTTCAGAGAAATCCGACCTAGATGGACTCACACTGCCAAGACATCATTCATCAAATAAATCATCAATATGTTCAAAATAAATGCATGATTATCATAAGATTCACCCACTAAGCAACAAGAAATCATTATCCAACATTTGATTCATTACCCCAATTTTGAAAATCAAAATCAAGTGGAACCAAGTAGAAAACTAGAAAAATCTGGATAGTTCATATTTCTGCAGATAACTTGAAAATCTAGGAACTCATCATACTCCAGGGAAAAGGAAAAATCTAGGAAAATCTGCATTCACAGAAATTCTGTGGATAGCTCGGAAACCCGACAATCGTTTGACATGCAGATCGTTAATCGAGTGATCATACAAACCCCCCATCAGAATCCAACAAACATGAAATCAACCCCAATAAGCCAAATTTTGATTGTACTTGAATTTAAATTCCCAAACTCTCAAATGGTTGATCCTTGTGACAAAATAATGATGCCCTAAAGTTAACAACCAAACCTCCGCCATGAGAGTTAGAACAAGCTCAAAATTTAGGCACTCTCCCTCAGAATGATTAAACTAGGGCACACCAGGGTCTCAAGTGTTGTGAAAAAGGTAAAGCCATACATAGGACAAGAGGCTCATGACAACTCCATCAAGATAACAACCATGGGTAGACATACCGAAACCCTACCTTCACAAATTATACCAGATTATGCGCCAACGAGGCAATGCCCTAACAAGAATGCCTAGTCATAGGGGTAAACCCAACATTCAATTGATAAAAAAAGGGATGCACAATACAGGTGTTAAAACCCATGGAAAGATGAGTTCAAACCCTAATTCGGTAAATATGTAACCATGAAAACAAGAACGGTTGACCTAAATAATCATCAACAACAACCTAAAAGATTCAATCACAAGCGAAAAAAAATAGGAGAAGTCAACAAAAAGGTACCATGGATTAAATCTGAATGAACCTCGAGCCCAAGGCAATCACTATGAATCAGGGTGCACTAGTGGTGATAATATCAACATAGATGCCTGAGGAATCCACACACAAGTAGACCAAATCCAATGACCAAAGCTCAAAAAAACAAACTCAAGCGCTAGAGAAAATAGAAAATGAACAATGAAATCAGGAAGAGGGCCAAAAGACCTTAAATTCACCCACACTCGCGCCAGAGAAGACATACCTCAAGCATTAATGACTGATAAGACATATTGAGGAAATCCAGAAACCCAAGGTCGAAATAGAATTTTTGAAGAATTCGAGCCAGTCGTACTATCATGGTGAGCATCAATTCCGCAGACGATGCACCCCTTCAGGACTCTAATGAAGTCCAGGAAAATCCAAGTGAGCTGGAAAATCCCGGATTTGACCAGAAACCTGGACTTCAGTAAAACACAAGTTTGATTGATTCAAGCTTCAGGGTAAGACCAAGGTAAGCAAGACCAACATCCCAAGACCTCGAAAGGACAAATGCAATAAAAACCAAAGGTCCAAGAGACATTTGAAATCAAAAAAGAGGGTCCCTACTCCAAGTGGGTCGTGTGTGTAAATTTGCACAACGTGTCCACAACCATATCAAGAACAATATCTCCAATGACAAGAGGTTGGATATCAAGATCAACAACATTAACAACAAACCCAATTAATCCATCTTGAAGATCAATCACCACATCTCAATGATCAATCACCACATCTCCAAAATAAATCACCATAAGGTCATTGAAAGTACAAGTCTCACAAGCTAACAAACAAGAATACACACCACTTGGGGAACCAATCGAATCGACTGTGCAATAGTTGGTGTAGGAAAAACTCATCACAATTCCCACCTATGAAAATTATCAAGTCCTTAGTGAAAATTCCATGGTATAATGAAAATCACCTTTGTGATTTTCACAAAATAAAGGGACACACAACATCAGATTGTATTCGACTCAAAAATATCATCCAAGACCTGATTGATCAAAAAGTAATAACTATTGGGGACAATAGTGAGGATTCAACCATTAGCAATAGCATTGATAATCTCCCCACCACAATTGTTGAAAACAATGTTCAATATTTTTCCATTAATGAGCACATTGAAGATGTTTCTACCCCATTCAATGACCAACTCACCATACATGAAGAGCCACTTTCTAGTGATCTATTTCAAGGAGTGTTAGAATTATTTGATCCCACTGACATAATCTATGACCCATCTACCAATGAGCATGTTGGAAATACCTCATCCTCATCCAATGAGTTCGAGGACATATCTCAAGAAATTATTCCAAAGCATGATCAACATCTTTCACCAAAGTCTAGCAATGGTCCTTCCCAAGACATATTGACATCCTTTGACCTCATGGTTATAGATATTGAAGGAATCCTCAACTCAACATTTGATCCAAGTCCACTCAGAGATCAAGAGGATATTGAGCTACTTCCCATGTCTAATGATGACATCCAAGAACTCTTTATAAGAAGTCTATCATTTAAATCTGACCCATGTCAAGAACTTGATCCAAAGTATGTCGAAAGAAATTCCAACATTAATCAAGATCAAGAATTTGTATTTCCGAGATACTACAATGATCTAATGGACACTCTCCTATATATACAAGATGTCCCAAATGATGAACATATCCACATAGCACATACTCCTCCATCTACCCATGAGATGCTTTCTTTGGATGGACACATAAATGATCTTCGTTCAAAACAGGATTCCTTTACTCTTGACATTATTACACAAAAAGAGTAGGTTATTGATTACTATAGTCAAACTAAGTTGTCAACATCAGGATCAAATATATCCCAAATTCAGATTGAGGACATCATGTATGAAGATATCAAGCATTATCCACTCAAGGAAATAGGTCAAATAGAATAGGATATTCTAGAGTTAGTAGAGTAGAAAATTGAAATAACATCATCTATAGTGCTCATTTATCAGAGAATGCTTACTGAACAAGACATCTCAAAGCAAGAAGAATCAAAGAAAAAAGGTGCTACTACCACCATATTGGGGGCAACTATGTCTAAATCAAATTTCCACATAGTGAGCACAAAGAATCCTTATGATGAAACTTATGCCAATACTACAACCATCCACGTCATTAATCTTCATTCACCCATCACTCCATCCATGCATTGGGACCAACATCAAAAGAAGGATGTAAATCAAAGAAAGAATAATGTTATCAAATCAAAAGAAGTAGAGAAGCAAAATGGACAAATCAAATACAAGTGGATACCAAAAAGTACAAAGAAAGACTAACCCTATCAAACTCCATTAGTCAAAGAAACTATGGGGAAAAATAAAAAAGAGAAAAGTATCCATCAAAGATGTCCACAAAATCAAAAGCAGGCTTCCCAAGCAATGTACAAAGTATATCAAGCAGCTGGCCCTAATTCTACGTAAACTTTCGTATCCACCCATCATTGCTCATCTTCCCAAGTTTGGAGAGTCAAAGGTTCTAAACTATCAACCAGTCCATCTCCTATTCCTAAATGAACTCTATCCACACATCCATGCATGATATCGAATTTTCACATTGACCATGTATTGGCAACAACCCTTCATAATAAGGATTCAAAAGGCACTCCATCACGATGTGCCCACAAAGACTAAGTTAACTCTGGTATCAACAAAGTAGATCATGAATCTCAAAAGCTGTATTCAAGTGCACATATCTTGGTAAAATAGCTTCTTTACGTAGGGTATCAATGGCACATTATGGAAGAAGCATCTACATCAATAGCACTAGGTGGTTTAACATGAACTTAAAATCTTTCAGAAAAAACAAAAAAAATTAAAAAATATGAAAAATCAAAAAAATGATTAAAAATAGTAAAACTAAAATTTTTCCTCTAGTGAAATCCACTACGGTGGCACTTTGGACAAGTACCATGATGAAAACCTAGCAAATATGCATCATGTTTAGAATTGAGCATCTACGTGCACTAGTTTAGGTAAGCATCTCATCCCATCCATAATAAATCTAGCATTCCATCCATCTCAGCCATAATAATTCCATTCATCCATGAACCATTTATCCAATCCATTTTTATATATATGCATCCATCTTCCAAGTTATCTTGATCTTGACAAATTTTGGTGCACACTTTATGCTTGCTTATGATGGAAATCTTGACATGATCCATTTTCACTGATCCCATCCTACCCAGCATTATCTGAGCCATGAAAAATTATCCAAATGAAGCATTCCTCAATTCAAACACCTTATCTTATCGCAAAATAATCCTTGGCATCCTTTGCATGCTTACCATATCCATCCATCCATACACCTATCCAAGCATTCATTCATGACATTCCATACATTGCTAGACACATCTAGCAGATATTTACATCTTGCTTCGGGAATAAATATTGATCTATATCCTCCAAATTATGTGGTGATCTAAACATTGAAAAATGTGAAATAAAATTGGGCCAAACACTTGTAAGAAAAAATCCAAATCACTAGCCCATGGCATATTTTGACAAGAAGGCATTCCTTATCAATCTTCATCTTTCATCGAACATCAATCCAAACAACCAATATTGATCACATATAATGTGTGCTTCAACATCACATCAAATCATCCAAAAACAATTTTGTTCCAAATCAAGCTTCAAAATCATGATCAATCAAATCCAATCACTCCATCATCATCTCGAGATATCCTTCCAAGTCCTTGTGTTGCTTAACACTATCCTAACATTGTTGTGTATCCTCAATAATGTTATCATCATCAATCTTGATTAATCACTATCCTTGCATTGTTGTGTATCCTGAACATTGTTATCATTTCCAATCCCTCGTCCTCCTGGGTGATCCTTCCCAATCCTTGTGTTTTGTAACACTATCCTTGCATTTTTCTATATCATCAACAATGTTATCAACATCAATCCATCGATTCAATCAATCAACCCTAGCTTGGTTTTCAGCCAAATCCCAAAACAAAGCACTGATATCATCAAATACGTCCTTATCCAAAACTTCAAAATCATGTGAAAACCCAAAAACATCAAAACATTAAAAAAATCAAAAAACATTCAAAACATGTCAAAATCCAAAAACACTCAAAAAATCCAAAAACAAATAAAAAACATGCTATCCAAACTAGATTCTCTCTGAGCTTAAATGTAGGCAAGGCTGATATTTGATCAATCCTTGAGACACAAAATCCATAAACATTCATAAAATCTTAGAAAACCCAAAAAAATTGGAAAATCAAAAATCAAAACATTTGAAAAATCTCAAAAAATACCAAAAACAACCTAAAAACATGTCAAAAAAACTCTAAAAATATCCAAATATTTGAAAAAAACAATCTATCCCATTTCACTTTCACCCACATTAACATCATTCACAATAAATCAATAATCATCCCCAACCTTTGGTGAAACAATCAAAAACAAGTTTAGTAGGTTAAAAGTGAAAACTCAAAACATCAAGGTCTCAAGTTTAGGTCAGTACGTAAACAAGTTAGTCAACTCTTTGTGTCAATAGCCTATCATCCAATCAGTACATTGCATCAAAGATGGGAAAAATGTAGACATGAAAAAATCCTAATAAAATTAACTTTGATTCTTCTTTAAATCATTCCTTTATTAACTACTTAATTAATCATCTCAATTCTTCTATTAATCAAATCAATCAAATTTACTTAATTAAATCATAAATCAATCCTAAGGTCCCTCTTTAATTAAATAAACCAATATTATTTAATTAACTTCTAAAGGTCTTCATTTAATTAAATAAATCAAACTTATTTAATTTAAAGCACTAACATCATTCCCTTAAGCTAAATAAATCAAAACATTTATTTAACTAAGTCTAAATCACCTTTCATCTCCTTTTGATTTATCTTCATCCATAAATCTAATTCAAAAAGTCAAATCATCTAATCCCTCATTAAATTAATCTAATCCTAGTTAATTTAATCCAAACTCATGTCACATCCTCTAGCTTTTCCCACTTGCACAAATAAATGATTTTAATTAATTTATTCTATCTTCATTTTCCATCAACATAGCATAAAAATGGAATATTCTTCCATTTCAAATCTCCCTCCAAGTGAGATGAGTCCTTCCAATAAGGCATTTATGTCACCAAGGTACAAGTCCTTTTGCATTGAGCCAAGTGGTCATTACTTAATTTGAATCTCCCTCCACCTTTTCATTTTAACATATTCAAATTTCAAATATATGTCATGTATTGGCACACTCATCAAAACTTGCACATCCTTGGCCCATTCACATGGTGACAAGTGGCTCCTTCTTATTGGTTGGGTTTTTATCCCACATTCATCCCTTTTTCCTTTTCTCTCATCAAAATCTTCTATAAATGGAGAGGCTATCCTTCATTCAATCATCCAAAATCATCTACAACTTCATGCAAAGTTACTCTCTCCACATTGAGAGCTAATTTTTTCTATTATAATAGAATTGCATCTTCATCATTGGCTTATCAAGGATTGGGAAAGGGCTTCTTTCCATAGAAGCACCAATCCACTATGAGATAGGATTTACTTCATGTTTATAATGATTTTAGTTATTTTGTCATTTGTTTGGATTTTGAAGCATGATGTATAATTTCATAGGGTTGTTGAAGGTTTGTTTTGTTTTAAAGCACTAGTCATGCTAATGTATTGTTTAGAGTTTTAGCCATTTACATATTTTGACATCCACATTTATCATGTAGAAAATTTGTTGGGTTTTGAAGATCTCGTGTTTAGCTTTCCAAAAAAAATTATGATTTTAAAATTGTTCAAGATTTGAAAAAGTTGTCATTATCTCAAGTTGTTATAATCTATTTTTCTAAAAATGTTTGTCAACACTTAGTGAAAGGATAAAATGAATTAACTACCAAAGTTGGATAAAATTCAACCAAACCTTCACATTTTCTTTAAATTTTGACATGTGCTTTAATTTTTTTATTTTATCTAATCGCTAACATGTCACTGACTTCTCATTTTTTCTTTTTAGACTAACTAGTTTTGTAGGTTGGAGCGATAATGTTTGAAGTGAAGAATCATATTACGAATTGAATATAATTGTAACAAGTGTTTCGACACTTTTGGTACAATTATAACCCATTTATGATGCTTTTTTTTATTTTCATAATTTAGGACCACACTAGATTTCAATCGGTTTTCAAAATGAGCGTTCAAATTGGTTAAAATTGAACCCTCGCATCATTTTACTTGTTGGATTAAAAATTAACAATACAAACTTACACTTTGTTTGATGCTTAAAATAAAATTACCCTTTTTCTTAGGGTTAAAATTAACCAATGTTTGCTATGTCTTATGGTTTACATTTTCATCATTGAATGTGTATGCTCTTCTCTTTCCCCACTCGGAAATCTTGGGAATCAAAAGCATTCCTTTGACTTTTTGTATAACCACCCACATATTTCAATTTGGATTTAAAATAAACCCCATGCTATTGTACATGGAAAAGACATTGTGTGTGCTCTCTCCTTGCTTCATGCGATCTAGGAGATAGAACAAAAAACCTACTTCCTTACTTTTTTATATCTTTAGAGGGCCTACCACCCTACTTAGAAAGGTGGGAACCACCCAATCGGTAACGAGCTAAATATAAGCTCTTTTGAACTGCTATATAAAAAAATTGTTTGTGATGAAAATCATAAGAAACAGGTGTGGATGTGTCATATCGACAAGTGCCACTCCTAGTTTATGTGTGACACGTCAAAATCCTTTCTTAGGAAAGGATTGGGAGGCCTCTTGATTGAAATAATCTTGAACTAATCTTGCTACATGTATGGCCACCTTAAATGAAAGTCCTTACTAAGAACCAATTGTTTAGAAGCCAAAAACCTTTATGCTTGTTGGTGGAGAAATGGTCATTCCAAAGCTGCTCCATATTTTACTATTCATTATTGAAATAGAAAAATCCTTAGTCTGAATCTTCGGATCTTCAAGATTTGATATTTGGTGGTCTTGAGAAGTGTGTGTCATGTAAGGGGGAGCTAGTGTCACCAAATCTCTAGTTGTTCACATTGTCTTAGTGTTTAGAGAAATCTAAGTGGGGATTCAACAAGTTGTATCTTTTGAACCTAGGATGGTAAATGCTTGTGAGTCATTTTAATAATTTTCTTGGTTCCAAAACATTGCAAACAAACATCAATAAAGTATTTTAAAAATTTCAATCCCTTAAATGGTCTGAGTATGGATACCCTTTGACAAAACCTTGATATTAATGTCAATCCTAAGAATTTATTCTTAGATACTTCTAAATATTTTAGTTTACATGACAGTCCATATATTCCAAAGTTAACATAGGAAACTATGGCTTCAACCTTATAATTTTCACAAAATGGACCTCGTCGAATTGATGATGTTTTTGATATAGAAATTTAGTTTGAACTTAATCAAGACAAGTGTTTGTGGTAAAAGAAACTCCCTTAAGCAAGATAAATTGGAAAATTGAACCCCACATGACCATTTGGAGACCGATCACCCCAATTGAATAACCTAACCTCACACTAGCTATCATACAAGGAAAATATTGTGAAATGAAGAAAATAGGGGTCTCTCTTTCACTTCTAGGGTTTTTGACCTAAAAGGAGAGAGGCTATTTTCTATGTTTCACTCAAGAACAAACCCTTGATATTTCAATACAAAGGAGATTGAAATCTAAGAAAGGGAAGGTTCTATGGAAATGATAACAACTAATGAGGGTTCATCACCAAGTGTAAGCTTGGGAAAGACAAAATGTTTGAAAACATAATGTGATATGCAAAATTGAACTAAATGACTTGAAAATTCAAGAAGAATAAAATGGAAAGTTGTAAGACTATAAGTGTGCACCTAGAACCTTGTTGGAGATGGAATGGGATTTTGGAATCTTGAAAATGTTGATTTTAGACCTAGTGGGACTCATTCACCATTCTGGGTGAATCAGTCCTAATTCTAGAAAACTACACTAGAGCCTATTTTAGCCAAATGGGTATCCAAATCCATAAAAATCTCTAAAAAATAGGTATAGTGGGACTCATTCGCCACTCTTGGTGAATGAGTCCACTTTGAATTTTCTAGAAACTTAGAAGTGGAATCTATAGCTCTCAATCTACTCTTTCTATTCCTCCAAGTGTTTAGATCTGAAACCCTAATTTTCATGGTTGTAAATGACTTTTTGTGAAGATTTTAACCTTGTGTTACTCATAAATTTACTATGTATCATATCTTTAATTCATATCCCCTTTATTCGTGTTTACTGCTTATTAGGTCTTCATTTCCATTTATTCCTTTGTCGCAGGTTTCACTAAGTTTCTAACCTTTGTCACAAGCTTTCCTAGTTGTGAAACTTAGCTCCTTGACACTCTTTGTTCATTGACTATTTTGTTAGGTTATTTTTTTTCATAATTTTCTGATAACCTGATTGTTACCTTTTGTGGTGTCAAATATGTAATTGGTGAGTCATAATTTTTCAAAACTTAGTAACTCCTGATTCTATGTTTCCAAGTTTTTGTTTGTCACAACATAGCGATTAGTTGATTGTTCCACAGTTTTCCATACATCATCCCGACATTTAATAAAATGTATGGTAAGCTCAGGAGACATCTTCTCGAGGTTGTGATAAGGCATGAAAACCTTATGGTTTTCATTACTACAAAATAGAACAAAGTTTCATATTAATTTTGCACCAATTGCATGTCTTATCATTTTATATGGCTCAAAGGTGATGAAAACTTATTTGTTAAAGCCTCAACTATACTCATATCTACTGTTGTTATTTCTTCAATAATTCAAGTGTCTTATTAGGAATGGTGAGCTCATGTAGTCTGAAACTAAAAATCGTTGGCTCAGTGTGAGGGATACAGAGCTAGGACTTTTTAAATTGGAAGAATTTTGGGCACATCTGCATGGTAAAGAAAAATTTGTTGTAGATGATAAGGTGTTCAAAACTGGACTAGCTCATGTTAGAGGTTTTCTAGAAGTAATGTTAAGTGTCAACCTAATTGCTACATGTGTGAGAAGGTACATTCCTAAAACCTGAGAAATCAAGGCTACGGACAAGACCATTGTAGCTAGAATTTTTCCTGAAGTTGTTTCTCAGGCATTAGGAATTCTAGAGAAAGCACCTGTAAGGGAGATGTCTATTGTAGCAGCTAATGAATATTTTAGGGCTAATAAAACCAAGTGTAAATATTCTATGGCAAAAGGGTGGTTAAAATCAAAGAAGAAAGGTAAGTCTCAATTGCCCAACAAACTTAAAGGGACACATTTCAAAGTATAAATTTCTAATGCTATTGCTTTACTTCATCATATTGTCAGGAATGCAAAAGTTGAATTATTTAAAGATTAGATGTGTTAGTTAATTTTTAATTATTTTTGGCGATGATGTGTTTTTCGATTGGTCCAAAATAATTTTCTTTCACTTGTATGAGAAATTAGTTAATTTTTAGAAGACTGCTACCTTTCATTTGTGTTCTCAATGCTTGATATATATTATTGCTATTCAGAGATCCTACTAGCCAGGGTTGAAACCACAAGTGCTGCCAAGTTCTAGCATGTACATCTATAAATGTTATCCATATTTTACCAAATAGGTTGGGATGGGAGAATATTGTCTTGTTGATGATTCCTTTTTAATTGAAGTTGTGAGAAAAATAGATGGAAACCCTGAAATGTGTTTTTCCCTTAAGTCAAAATCTCTACTATTGAAGTTTGGAAGTTTTTATATCTAGTTTGATAGATTTTCTTATCTAAGGATTGGAGGTTATGAGAAGGCTCCACCTAAATTGCTTAAGTATCCTAAGGATTTGCTGGTATTTCCAGAGGTTTGTAGACAAATGGTCATAGTAAATATAAAATACATGAATATGGGAAAAAGAGGGTATGTCTTCTTGCTAGTTACTTCTTCTTTCTCTTCCAAAAGCAATCAAATGGCTAAGAATGTTGAAAGGATTCTCAAATAATACAATCTCTAGAATCTATTGGTAATAACTAATTTTGATAGCAAGGGCTTTGTGAGGAAAAATTTGTATGCTTTCGGCTTGTATCAACATCAACCTTCAATTGAGGATTTTTGGGAAGATTGTGCTAAAGAAAATGAAGTTTTTAGAAGGGATCATATGAAGTTAACCCTTGAGTAAATACAAACCTTTGGCCTCACTTTCCAAATTCCTAAAAATGTTTCTAAAGATTTAATGGTTCTTGATCCCGAATATAGGGTTTTCCTGATAAATCACATCCTAAAGTCGACTAGAATAAAGATGAAGTTTTATATATGAGTAAACAGGTTGAATCAATGCTCAATAGGACTCACGATTGGTTCAAGGGAAAATGGTGTAAATTTATTGGTTCTATTTAGGAACCAAAATCATCCCAGAAAAATGAACAAGGATCTAGCCAAGTAGTCTCTACAGGTACATCATTGGCAAGGATAGTCATCAAGTCTTCTAGTGTCAATTCACAATCTAGAGGTGATGGTGAAAAGTTAGAGAAATCAATTAAATCAAAATCAATATGTGAACAAGATAGCCCATCCACCCCTACTCTCAAAAACAAAAGTTTCCAAACAAAACCTATGTCAGAAGATTCAAAGAGCATCTTTAGACATATTATTGAAGATAGTACTTTCCCACCTTTGTCTAAAGAATCTTCTCCTCCTATAGAAAGTAAATCAATTATTCCCAATCAATCTAGAGAAATTGTCCAAAGTGATAAATCTCCCAATCTTATAGAAAAATCTCTAGCATGGCTAATGAAAGTAGTAGAAAAGAAGAGGAAATACACTCTTATGACATTTGTTGGAGTAGATATAGTGACAAAATTACTCCAATCTTCTTCAAGGCCAAAGAAAGCCTAGAAAATGCCAAGAATTTTGAATGATGATGTCCTCATAATCAGGTGTTAGAAATTGCAAAACCTTTAAAGGATGTGGATGATGATAAGATAACCATAGAGGATTATAAAATCATACATGTTAACATGGGTCCCCAGACACTTGAGGGTGATGTATATCACACCAATTATTTTGTCAATGCTTTAGTCATGTAGGTAAAATTTCAATCTGAGGCTTTGGATTTCAAAAACTAAATCTCTTCTATTGTTTCTCCCTTTTTGTCTATTGAGGCTTCTAGTTCCCAAGAAAGAGTTATTGATGAGTCTGCGATGTAGTTGATTAAGAAAAATCTAAGTTACTCCAAAGCTGATAGTGAGTAGATTAAAGAATTATCTCATGAAACTACATTTTTCATTAGAAAATCAGTGATTTCCTACACTCACATGGTTGATAAAAGAAAGGAATTGATAGCAGAACTGCAACAGGTTAGGAAGGATTAGACCATTCTATATGTGCTTTATGAAGAAATGAAAGAGTTAGTTTCAA
This sequence comes from Sequoia sempervirens, assembly GCA_007258455.2. Taxonomy (NCBI): domain Eukaryota; kingdom Viridiplantae; phylum Streptophyta; class Pinopsida; order Cupressales; family Cupressaceae; genus Sequoia; species Sequoia sempervirens. The sequence goes on along the minus strand of VDFB02000017.1, from coordinate 334,884,782 downwards.
TGGATCAATTAGAGTTGGTAAATGAACAAATTATTAGTGATCCAAAGGAATTAGATCCATTGTGGCTTGATTAACTTAAATGGAAACTAAACATATATGATGACCTGGTAAAGGAAATCACTGAAGTGTTGGAGAAGTAATTAGATATGTAGGGAAAAATCAAAGGGAATTTTCATGAACTATAGGTAAAAATAACTGATGATTTTGATGAGAACATTTTGGACACAAAAGAAATCTGCTCAAATTTTAGAGAAGTTTTCAACAAAGAAGTAGCAAATCTAGCTACAATGACTAAAGAATCTTTCTCAAGGCTTGGAAGGCCAGAGCTCTATCTCAAAAAATTTAAAGCTAAAGTAGAAAGGAGGTTTGGCACACTGAACAAGTCTGAAGTTGCCCACAAAAAAATGTAGAACTGGACTTCAAATCACATTAACACCAGGTAGTAGGGAGATTTTTGTAATCATTACCAGGTATAGAGAATTTAAAGCTAGAATGAAGATGTAGGAAATTTTTTCATGGCAAGAAGGGAATGAGGAGCCAGAAGCGAAGGAAGCTGAAGTGGTTGGGAATGATGGATAGTTTATTTTTAGCATTTTCAAATACTTTCATTAAAATTGGCACTTTTAAGTTATGGACTTCTTTTAATTTTTAGTACGGTTAATTTCAAGAAACTGTTACCAAATACATTAGCTATGTTTAAATATTGATTCAACTGATGTGGTTAGGATATTTTGGGAAAACTTTGATTTACTCATTAGAACAAACTCTGTTATTTTGGCTATTATCTATTATTTTGATACATAGGACATTGGTGAAGTTCATGCATGCATAGTCATTGAGTTATGGTGTATGGATTTATTTTGTTTATACTGAATGTTTGCTAGTGTGATAACTATTATTGGAATGGTAGATGATATATATATATATATATATATATATATATATATATATATATATATATATATATATATATATATATCTATATTGTTGTGGTGTCATTATTTGTGAATAAGAATCCTAAGGTGATAGTGGTTTAGTTGTTATCCTTCCTTAAGAAGTCTTATTTCTATTTCCATTATATTGATAGATACCTTTAAAGATTTTTGGTTAAAATCCCCTTCCTTATTTGCTTTTTGGTTAAAAGCATCACTATTTTAAAAAAATCATTCATTGAATATGAGATAAAGGTAGCTGCCACATTTTAAAATAAGCAGAGAATTGGTTTTGAAGTTTGTAATGTTGTAATGTTACTGATTCAACTGTGGTTATATTTATCACCTTTTATGGGCATATGAATATATAGTTAGGTGATAAATTTATTAACTAATAGATTTTTGGCAACTCTACTAGGGAGTGATTCAAAAAAATATTTCATATGATGAGTTGCTCTATAGTTAATAATGGTTCTTCCAGGGCATAATGCTCTTGTCCTTCAGCCTAATGTAGATTGGTTACTTGGAGATCAAGAATATATTTAATCACTCGTCTCAAGTTACTTGCTTGGCAACAGAGGAGAACCAACTTTCAATATCACCAAGTTAATGAAGTGTTAGAAGAAGAGGAAGAACTTAGAGATATTATTAGAGAAAATGCTTTACATTTTGAGAATGCACACGAGATTGTGTTTGTAGAGAATATTCCTCCTCCAATCAGAAGAGTAAGGGCCCCTGCTACACAAGCCCCTAGAAACTAAGTTAATAATAGGCGACATCCCCCTCAAAATCATCAATAAGTGAAAGTTGGTGACTTTATTGGCCTATCAATATTCTATCTGAAATCTGGCTTCAAAAAGATATACAAGGGGAGATAAGAAAAAATTGATTATAGATGATCATTTTGAATTTCTAGAAACAGATGATTTCTCATATTTTCTACCTACCCTGAAAGTTAAGAGTATCAGTAGACCAACTTCTCCTCCTCTTCCAAAATCTACTACATCTAGGGTCTAGAAGATATCTTTCCAAAGTCTGATTTTGTGTTGTACTACTCTTCTAACTCAAGTAAATTCTCCTTTATCTCCTCCAAGGATGGCTCAACTAGTTCCATGGGGGGCCATGATAGGTCCCCTAGCCTTTGGACCAGGTGCGCAACTACATGATTTACCTAGAGGTTCATGAAAAATCATACCTATGTTTATTGGTGGTGGGAAAGTCTCTCCTAATGAACATATAAGGGCTTGCTTCACAACTTCTTCCATTCTTGCAATATAACATGAGGATGTTTCTATGAGGCTCTTTGTAGAATCTTTGACAAAAGTTATCGCTAACTTGTTTTATTCCCTTCCAAATGGTACTATTGATAGTTGGGCCACCTTGAGAACAAGGTTTGAGAATAGATTTAAGTCTATAGAAGATGGTCAAGTTTTGTTTACTCGGCTACGTTCTATGAAAAAGGAAGTTCATGAGTCTATGAGAGATTCGTAGCCAAATTTGACAAGTTACATAACAGAATTCATGCTAATATGAGACCTAGTGCAGAACTATTGAAATCAATGTTCATAAACACTCTTCTGGTAGATGTGAGTTTCATTATTAAGAGAGAAACTTTCATTGATGTTGTAGCTGCTCAAGCCAAAGCCATATCAATATCTAGGATGATTTGATTATTTATAGAAAATGGAAGAAGGAATTACAAATTGGAAACCATCACCAATATATTCTACAGAACTTTTCATCCATAGAATGGCTAATGATATAATTACTCTCAAGAGATAGATGCCTAAGGGTTCTTTACAAACACCTTATCAAGATATGTCAAGGAATTATCAAGTAGTTCCTAACAAATCCCCATTATTGAATGCTCCTCATCAAAGATTGGAAATCGAAGGTCCACCTCCTCTGAATAAAGGAAATTATTGTAATTTTCATTTAACTTCACATCATGATGGAGCTACCTACCCTAAAATGATTAGATTCATGCAAATGCTTTCTACTAATGAACATGTAGTGGAACCACATGTAGAAGAACCTAGTTCATCCAATGATGCTAGCATGAATTTCTTTGAATTTATATTAGAAGTAGAAGATGGAGAAGATGTTTATGTCAGAATTGATGATCCTAATTATGTTGTCTTAACTAGAGCACATGTTAAAGCTAAACAAGGTGGTTCATCTTCAGCCCCAAAATATATTTTGACCAAACAGAAAAAACAAGAAAAATTGACTCCTTAAAATGTGCAAGAGGAGGTACCATCTTCTTCATTTTCTGAAAATCTCCCTTCTAGTTCATTTGATATAGTTGAGTCTAGTATGAATACCAAAATCCAAATTTCATAGGCTGAATATTTGAGGCTCAATCCCTCTGAATTAGATAGATTGGGAAAATATGTTAGGCAAGGGTCTCCATCACCTTAATGTAATGCTCAAACCTCTAATGAAAAAGAACTCTACCTTGAAAATCAAGTTTGTTCTAATGATGTCAATAAACCTTCAATTTCACAAAACCCATTCATGAAACTAAAACATTTTTATGTGTCATTGTATATTGTTGGTTTCAAACAAAGCAATTGTATTATTGATTCTGAAGCTTTTGAAAATGTAATACCTACTCAGATAGCTAAATCTTTAGGGTTTTCTTATATTCACACTCAAGGAAAGTGTTATTCCATGGATGGGTCGCCTGTCCCTATCATAGATCAAATCAAAGATGCTTAAGTAGCTTTAGTTGCCTTTCCCAAAAAGAGATTAAAATTGACCATATTGGTCGCTGATATTCTAGCTAGTTATGGTATTCTTTTGAGTAGAAGTTTATGTAAAGACTTAGGTGGAGAAATACAAATGGATTGGTCTCATGCATTGATACCTTTGGAAGGAAAGAAGATACGCTTGAATCCTAAACCCAAAGTGAAATTCATTTTCTTAAATTTAGGAGATCCAAGGGAAGACATTTTGTTTGTTGAAATGGGACCAAGAAATTACATGAGCACTTTTGATGATAGAGAACCTATAGATCCTATTAACCCTGATTTAATCAATGAATTGTGCAAATTACAGTTTGATGGAAGTTGTGCTAATATAGGGTCAGGTGTTGGTGTAGTTCTGATCTCCCCTAATGGTTATAAATTTCCGTTTTCTTTTAAGATAGAATTTTTTAACACTAATAATACATCTGAGTATGAAGCTCTATTTCTTGGCCTAAAACAGCTGAGGGTTGTAGAAGATGCAAAATTGGTGGTGAAATAGGTGAGGAAAATTTATAATGTGAAGAATAGTCAGCTCAAACACTATAGGAATAGAGTTTTGGAGAGTATAGAATATTTTGATGCTTTTTCTATAGAATTTGTTCCAAGAGAGAAAAACACTATAGCTAATTCATTAGCAATGTTAGCTTCATTACTATTGCCTCATCCAGATTTCAAAAATGAGTTATATCTAATTGAAATTATATACAAACCTAGTGTTCCTGATAATGTCAATCATTGGCAAGTTTTTAATGATGATCAGCAAATTATTGAGTTTTTCGAGAAAGCTGAAGCTTTTGCTCACATTGATTTTGAAGGCAGTGATGATAAAAGTGGAGATGTTTTGGAAGGTGAAGTCACTGTCCCTAATGAAAAAGAGGAAAAGATTATTCAGTTAAAGGGAAATAAAATTCCTAAAGGATTAGTGTCTCTAGAACATTTATTTGGCAAACATGATTAGTACTTGAAATAGAAAAATAAGGTCTTGATTGAGACATCTGCTGAATATGACAAAGTAAATATTGGTACAAATGATGATCCTAAGATCATTTGTATTGGAAAATGTTGTTCTCATGAGGAAATACAAAGATTGATTTCCTTGTTAATGCATTATAAAGATGTCTTTTCATGGTGTTATGCATATCTAAAAAAGTTTAGAAATAGTGAATTTTAGCATCATATTCCTTTGAAACCTGGTACCACACCTTATCGCTAGAAACAACTAACTTATAATCCCAAAATTATAAAATCTATTTTTAATGAGATTGATAAAATACTTAAAGCAAAGATTATCTATCCCATCCATCATTCTACATGGGTAGCCAATATAGTCCTAGTAAGGAAGAAAAATGGAGAAATAAGGATATGTGCTAATTTCAGGAATTTAAATCAAGCATCCCTGAAGGATAATTATCTGCTACCTATGATGGATCATATTCTATAAATAGTTGTTGGCTGTGAAATGATGTCTATGCTTAATGGTTTTTTAGGGTATAATTAGGTGGAAGTAGCTCCAGAAGATTAGCATAAGATAGCTTTCACCACACCTATTAGAGTTTTTGCTTATGATAGAATGCCATTCTGACTTGTCAATGTCAGGGATACTTTTCAAAGGACTATGGATTTATCCTTTTGAGACCTCAGAAATAAAAACATAGTGGTCTATATGGATGACCTAACAGTCTTCTCTAAGAAAAGAGCCAATCATTTGCACGATTTGGAAATTATATTACAATGTTGTAGAGCAGAAGGTATATCTTTAAATCCTAAGAAGTCTATCTTTGTTGTAACTAAGGGAAAAATTTTAAGTCACATTGTTTCAAAATATGGAATTAAAATAGATCTAGAAAGAGTGAAAGCAATCATATAGTTGGGACTACCTACTAACAAAGAGGGTATCATATCTTTTTTTGGTCAAGTGAATTTTCTCAAGAGGTTCATTCCTGATTTTGTTGAACTAACTAAGCCCATTCTAATATGATGAAAGATCAACCTATGTTTAAGTGGATCAATGAAGGAAAGCAATCTTTTGTGAACATCAAAATAGTAATTGCAAATTCTTCTACCTTGGTAAACCTTGGTTTTTCCAAAAAATTCATTATATATAGTTATTCTTCCAAGCACACTTTTTCAGCTATTTTGTTACAAAGGAATGACCAAGGTATTAAAGCTCCTATCTCTTTTATATGTACTCCTCTAAAGAAATACTAACTTAAGTATTGACCACTTGAAAAACATGCATATGCTATTGTGAAGCCACTCAAGAGCTTCAAGTTTTATATTCTACATTCACATACTTTTGTTTTTGTCCTTGAAACTGTTGTGAAGAGAATTCTTACTCAACAAGATATTGGATGCAACAAGAGAGGATCATGGGTAGCTTAGATTCAAGAATATGACCTAGATATTAAGTCCACTAACTTGGTGAAAGGAAAGGGTCTGGCTAAAATGATTGCTGAAAATAAAGCTAATGAAACAAAAGATCTACCATTGGTGTTATTTACAAGCACAACAAATAGTTGGTTTTCTAATATTTCTTATTTCTTAACTTATGGTGACTATCCATCACACTTGTCAAAAAAATAAAAGAGAAATATGAAGCTTAAAGTGAATAAGGATTTACTTTGGGAAGGGAACTTGTATAAAAAAGGTGTGGATGGAATTTTTCTAAGATGTGTTGACAAAGAGTAGTAGAAAAAATTATTGGAGGTCTTTCATAATGAGGCATGTGGTGGGAATTGTTTAGCTTTTGTGTCAACTTTTAAAATCCTATGACATAGATTTTATTGGCTAGGCATGTTTAAGGATTCCTATAACTGGGTGTCAAAATATGAAATGTGTCTAAAGTTCACTAGTAGGCCCCAACTCATTGCCCCCTCTTTGAGGCCTATTGTAATTGATGAACCTTTTCAACAATGGGGTCTAGATTTTATTGGGCCAATCAGTCCTAGTTCTAGTGCAGAACATACACACATACTAACTACCATAGATTATTTCACCAAGTGGGTGGAAGCTATCCCAGTTAAGAGTACTATTACCGAAGTTGTGTGTAACTTTATGAAGGAGAATATTCTGGTAATATTTGGAGTCCCAAAGAAAATTGTTATTGATAATGCTAGTTCATTCTCTTCTGTTGAAATCACTCTTTTCTGTTATGACTATTGCATTAGCCTTGCTCTTTCATTTGATTATTATCCACAAGGCAATGGACAAGCTTATTCAAGCAATAAGAACTTAATCTCCATTATTAAGAAGTTGGTCGATGAAAATCAAAGAGGGTGGCATAAGAAGTTATATGATGCATTATGGGCTGAAAAAATTACATACAAAAGAGCTATTGGAATGTCCCCCTTCCAATTAGTATATGGCATTGATAGTACTCTACCCACATCATTCAAGATTTTGGCCCTTGATTTGCAAAAGGTTATTGAAGATGAGTGATTTCAAGATGCCTTAGAAAAATGGATCATGTATTTGAACAAACTAATAGAGGAAAGAGAGATTGTGGTTGATAGAATCTCAAAACATCAGCAAATGGTAAAACAAGTTCTTGACAAAAGAGCTAGACAAAGAGATTTTGTTATGGGTGATTCAACTTTTCTTTGGGATAGAAGGAGAGAGCTAAAAGTAGCACATAAAAAATTTGATTCTCTATGGAAAGAACCTTTTCTAATCAAAGAGCTTGTTGGTGATCATGCTTTTCATTTGTCTTATCCTAATGGTAATATTTTTCCTCTTGCCTATAATGGGCAAGATTTGAAATTACTTGATTAAATCTTTTGTTGGGCCTATCGCTATATATAGTTATTTCTTTTGTTTTGATTCTTGTTTGATTTTGGTTTGTCTAGTTTTTTACTATGTTTCCCAAAGAATAAGGCTTTATGTCATGTTTATGGATTCTCCTCATCATGTCAATCCTAGTCCCCATTCGGACCCAATGTTACTCATAAATTTACAATGTATCATATTTTTTAATTCATGTCCCCTTTTTCGCATTTACCACTTATTGCATCTACATTTCCATTTTATTCCTTTTTCATGAGTTTCACTATGTTTCTAACCTTTGTCACAAGTTTTCCTAGTTGTGAAACTTAGCTCTTTGACCTCTTTATTCATTGACTATGTCATCGGGTTCTTTTTCATAAATTTTCGATAACCTGATTGTTACCTTTTGTGGTGTCAAGTATGTAATTGGTGAGTCGTAAGTTTTCAAAACTTTATAACTCTCAATTCTAGGTTGTCAAGTTTTTGTTCATCACGACAAAGCAATTAGTTGATTGTTCCATAGTTTTCAAGAAATCATCTTAGCATTTAATAAAATGTACCATATAGTTGGGAGACATCTTATTGAGGTTTCTATAAGGAACACAAAACTTAGGGTTTTCATTACTACAAAATAGAACAAAGTGGACCATATTAATTCCACACCAATTGCATGTCTTGTCATTTTATATGGCTCAAAGGTGGTGAAAACTTATTTGTTAAAGCCTTGGCTATACTCCTACCTACTGTTGTTATTTCTTTAGGAATTCAGGTGTCTCATTAGGCATATTGAGATCATACAGTCTAAAATTGAAAATTGTTGGCTCAGTGTGAGGGATATGAAGCTAGGAATTTTTAAATTGGAAGAATTTTGGGCACATCTACATAGTAAAGAAAAATCTATTGTAGATGAGAAGGTGTTCAAAACTAGATTAGCTCATGCTGGAGGTTTTATAGAAGTAGTGCTAAGTGTCGACCTAATTGCTACATGTGTGAGAAGGTACATTCCTAAAACTCGGGAAATCAAGGCCACAAACGAGACCATTGTAGCTAGAATTTTTCCTAAAGTCATTTCTCAGGCATTAGGAATTCTAGAGAAAGCACCTGTAAAGGAGATGTATGTTGTAGCAGCCAATGAATATTTTAGGGCTAATGAAACCTAGTGTGAAAATTTTATGGCCAAAGGGTGGTTAAAATTGGAGAAGAAAGGTAAGTCTCAATTTCCCAAAAAACTTAAAAGGACACATTTCAAAGCAGAAATTGTTGATGCTATTGCTTTACTTCATTATATTGTCAAGAATCCAAAAGATGAATTGTTTGAAGAATAGATGTGTCAATTCATTTTAGTTATCTATGACGATGATGTGTTTATTGATTGGGCCAAAATCATTTGCTTTCACTTGCATGATAAATTAGTTAATTTTTAGAAGACTGCTACCTTTCATTTGTTTTCTTGCTTGATATGTATTATTACTAGTCAAAGATCCTACTGGCCAAGGTTGAAACCACAAGTTCCACCAAGTTTTGGTGTGCCTGTGTATAAATTTTATTCACAATTTACCAAATAGGTTAGGATGGGAGAATATTGTCTCATTAATGATGCCTTTTTAATGGAACTTGTGAGAAAATTAGATGGAAACCCTAAAATATGTTTTTCCCTTGAGTCAAAATATCTGGTGTTGAAGTTTGGAAGTTTTTATATCCAGTTTGATAGGTTTTCATATTTGAGGATTGGAGGTTATGAGAAGGCTCCACTTAAATTTCATAAGTATCCTGAGGATTCGCTACTATTTCTGGAGGTTTGCAAACAAATGGCCATAGTAAATATAAAATACATGAATATGGGAAAAAGAGGGTATGTCTTCCTACTAGTTACTTCTTCTTTCTCTTGCAAAAGCAATCAAATGGCTAAGAATGCTAAAAGGATTCTCAAAGAATACAATCTCTAGTATATGTTTGTAAGAACTAATTTTGATAGCAAGGGATTTGTGAGGAAAAATTTGTATGCTTCCAGCTTGCATTAACATCAACCTTCAATTGAGGATTTATGGGAAGATTGTATTGAAGAAATGAATTTTTTAGAAGGGATCATATGAGCAAATACAAACCTTTGGCCTCTTTTTCCAAATTTTTGAAATTTTTTCTAAAGATTCAATGGTTCTTGATCCTTGTTGTGCATATTTTTCACACACACCCCGCCGTAGGTAGGGACCCCCTCTTTTCACTCCTAATGGGCTACTTTGCTCCCATCTCATTCTATGTGCCACTTTTCCCAAGCCCAAATTGGTCATGTACCTTCAAACAATCAAATTCCCCTAACCAAATTCACATACCTAGGTTTCATCAAGTCTTTTGCTTTCACAGAAGTGCCCCTGTGGGTTTCCCTTCACTTGTTGCCTTGACATCCTCCAGGCCTCACGGACCTGCAACTACGTGTTGCCTCATATGGGTCATTGCTCGTGTTTCGCTATTTAGTTGTGACTAATGCCCAACTTCCACCTGCATGGTGGGCTCCACAATTAGTTTCTTCGTTCGCACCTTGATTGAGCATCCAAATGAGAATGAGTTTCCACATCTCAGTTAACCTAGGTCCACCATACAAAAAAATCAATGCACGCCATTAGTAATAATTGGCCTATAAACATTGCTTCATGCCCTTCATTTTACCTGGGGCATTCAAATCTAGGAGAAGCAAAGTCCCCCCTTCCTTTTTTTTGCTTTTTTCCTTGTTCATGCTAACTTGGTCCCTAATCACTCGATTCTCTTTTTCCTTCATTTTTTGACTTTGGGGACAAGTTTCCTATGGATTTGGGATGTTTTTGTGGTGCCTAAGTGAACTGTCAAGGTTTCATTAAGTTTTGAGAAGTTGCAAAAATTTCCTCCTGGAACTTCATCCCTCCTTGGTCATTTTGACCTTCTGTCTACCCTTGGCATTTTTACTTCTAGAACTTGGCCCATCCGTACCCGTTTTCAGAACTCCATACCTCCTTGGCTATTTTGACCTTTCATCCACCCCTGACATTTCAGATTTTGAAACCCAACCCCTCCATGTCCATTTCCAGAACTTCATCCCTCCTTGTTTGTTTAGACCTTCTGTCTACCCCTGGCATTCTAGCTTCTGGAACTTGGCCCCTCCATGGCCATGTCTAGAACTTCATCCTTTCTTGGCCATTTTAACCTTTTGTCCACCCTCAACCTTTTGAATTCTAAAACTTCTCCCCTCCATGGCCTTTTCAGGAACTTCATCCCTCCTTGGTCGTTTTGACATTCTGTCTACCCCCAGCATTCTAGATTCCTGAACCTAGTCCCCGCTATGGAAATTTTTGAAACTTTGTCCCTTCTTGGCCATTTTGACCTTCCATCTACCCCCTACATTATGACTTCCAAAACTCAGCCCCTGTGTGGCCATTTCTGAAACTTTGTCCCTCCTTGGTCATTTTGACCTTTCATCTGCCCCCAATGTTCTAGCTCTGGAACCCCATGCCTCCATGGTCATTTTTGGAACTCCACCCCTCCAAGGCCATTTCCAAAACTCCATCCCTCTATCATCGTCTAGGGCTTTCCTTGAGGGTCGTCATGTGCTCATTTTTGTTTCAAAAGGGCGGTTACCCTCTAGCTTCCCCTTTTCAAACTTCTATTTTTTTAGAAATGAGTCAAATCTTGAGGAAGTATGTCTTGGCACTCTTTCTCCCCCTCTTCCCATGCACTATAATTGAAAATCTTGGTTTTTCTGAGTTTTGTGAGGTCTAGGAACTTCCCTTCTGAACTATTGTCCCTTTGTCTCCATCTAGGAAATTCCCTTCTAGACTGTTGTCCCTTCATCTCCACCCAGTAACTTCCCATCTGGAATGTTGTCCCACATTCGCTATCTACCTTCCTTTCACCTTTTGTCCATCGCTCAACTTGGCACCCACCCACCTTGGGCACGCATTAATGTTTGTGGTCCAAATGAGTTCCAAATATGAATACTATGATCTTTTGATGATTCATGGATGGATCTAACAAGGAGTTTATAGGATTTGACTAACATTTTCCTTGATTTTTGTATGAAAGCACTTACGACACTTCATGTATGTAGGATTCAAGAATCCTACTATGGGTCTGTCAGGGAGACCCATTAAGAAAGTTGAACAAGGAAAAGTGCATAGCTCTTATCACCATTCATTTTGTGCCCACCTTTCCTCATAGCACCCATCAACAAAGTTGGCATTAGAAGAAATCCTGTGCCAAGGAATTCAATGACAAAAATGCAAGAGGGTGGCCTTGAAGAAAGCATAAGGGAGTTGTATGCATAAATTAGGAGTAACCAACCCATTGATGCAAGTTGGTCAATAGGCCTATTTGATCCAAGGAAGAATGTTGCAAGTCCATCAAGAAAAGGGTAGCCTTCCAGCACTTTTAGCTATAGTAAAAGGGAAATCAAAAAGAGGAAAAAACTACTACAGTGACTGGCCACTACAAGAAAAAATAGGGAAGAGACAAAAGATGTATTTTAAATTGTTGAATATTGTGGGGTAGGTGAAGCCCTAATGTAAACAAATCTGAGCCACACAAAATAATTCAATCCTATCCATTCATTTGGGCTTTGGAAAACTATAAATAGGGGTCTTCCCCTCATTTGTAAAGGTTTGGAGAGCTAGTGTAAAAAGCATTTGCAGCAATAGAAGACAACATTGCATGATTTTATGGATGTTCTTTTTCATTTTTCTCATCTTGCATGCATGGTTCTACTTCCCCTTTCAATTTAGTTGTTATTTGCTTGAATGGAAGTGATGATGGTGATTGTTGTTTTAGTATTTGATGAATTTCCAGCTCATATTTTTTGTGGTTCATTGATGATAAGTCACTATGTAAAGCTTTTCTAAGCTTACTTACTTCATTTCTACAACTTAGTTTGATTGCATGTGCATGATGTGTGTGTGTAATCTAAAAATCTGTAGTTTTTATAATATTGCATTGGTTTTGTGTAACTATAGGTTCCTTTTGGCCAAGCACAACCCAGTTTAGGGAGTTTGTCTAATATAGCAACCTCCATGATCATTGTTCATTCGTAGTTTCAGATCTAGGAACTTCCTCTCTCCCCTACCCTTTTTCCTTTTTTTAATAAGTACCTTAGGAAAGGTTCATTGCACATTATAAAGCTAAATCTAATGATAAAATAGAGTTCAAGACTATTGTTTGAACCTATAGCAAACACACAGTAACCCTCCTATCCTAAGAACTCCATTTGTAGATCCAACTTCCCCACTTTGTGACTCATCCATAAGTCTTCCTTGTGATTCCAACAAATCACATCAAACAACTAATATATTCCAAGCACTATCAAGACTTGACATTAGAGACCTTGGGATAGTGTTCTGCAATCGAATTGTAGAATATTTTCTTTCAAGAGAAGTAATGCACTCATGCATTACCTATGTTGAGAAGTGCATTAAGAACACATCAACAAAACTAGTGCTAGAAGGATGACATGGTATGTTGAGGCTACAAAGCTAAAAGTTGGAAGTTGAAAAGAGAACCTTCAAGAAGAAATCTAAGATAAGGAGATCTCTTCTAATCCTAAAACTTAAAATAAAAATAAAAATAATGCAAAAGAAGTTGAGTCAAAATGGAGCAGCATGCACAAATTGACATCACTCAGCTACATGCATATTTGAACAAGAGATTGAAGAATCCATTGCAGTAATTCACATCGGTGGATAAGTGAAAAATTCATTGCACTCACAGGCACAACTAATTGGGATGTTTGAATTTTTTGAGCGGGATTGAAAGAGTCTTGTAGGGAGATATTCCCTTTTGGGAAATCTATCAACCTTTAGCCCTTGTAGACCTAGAGGAAGAATTGGCAACCATGGCAACCAAAGCATTCAAGGAGCTGATCTAGGAACATTTGAGTAGCAAGGACGGATTCATATTGGAGGAGGTACTGATGTCAAGGGTGCTATCATAATAGTGGTTTACAATTCCTGAGAGGAACAAATTTTAGCTGAAATCACATATTTTTAGAAAAATATAATGATTTAAGCCTTAAAAAGTTCCATTTTAAGGATTCCAATTGAAGAGGGTTTGATCAAATCACCTTATATCAAACCCCCTTGGATAGAACCTCGCTAGTTTTAAACCATGTACCTATAAATGCGTCTCCTTTACACCTATCAAAATGCTAATAAAAAAGAAATTTTGATTTAGATTTTGGGGGATCAAATGAATACATTTAAAATTCATTTCAGATGATTATGGTATTCCTCAGAACAAGCTATCCAATGAATATAATTTTAATATGTTTTGGTTTTGTTATGTATTTGTTTTTTAAGTTTTATTAAACATAGGTTTTTGATCGAAAATTAATTTATTTGTTCTTCACATGTGGAAAAATAGAAGATTATCAAAAAAAAAATTGAAAAATATGAGTGCACCAAATATTGAAGTCCTTGATCCAACAAAAATAAAATAAAATTTTGACATATACAAAAAAATTATGTTATACATCACTTGTGTCTGAATTGTAATTCATTTGACTTTTAAACTTGATTAAGGAAAAAATATTCAATAAAAAACTATCTAACCAAGTGGAAGCACTAGATATCAGAGTTACAAATCTAAATTTCAAAGAATTAGAATTCTATCCTTCATGGAAAAAAAGTTATGCATTATACGGTGTGCGTCACTTTTTTAAAATGTTGTTTTCTGAAAAAAAATCTATTTTCATGGGAGATGGAAAAAGAAGTGCAATTTGATTCCAAAAATTTTGAAAAAAATATTTTTAGAATCTACAGACAAAATTTGATGAGACTTTAGTTTGCACCATCTTCAAATTCCTCACAATTTAGCTGCTATAGGTGCTCGAATGTGAAGATTTAGTTAAAAATAATAATTTTAGTGTCCAGTTTGGCCAAAAATTGTAAACCACTATTATGGGATCACCCAAAAGTTGATGCATATTTCACGATGCACCTCACTTAGAGTTGACTTGTTTGACATGTGCAAAAATTATTACTCGAGCTAAGGGTTGTTTGAATAAATTGGAGCAGCCAATTGTCAAGGAGGGATAATCTTCCAAGGCAACAAAGCTGTCAGCATTTGGAGGATAGCATATTCATGTTGGACTAAGAGGTTGGAAACATCCTCATGCTTGGACAACAAACACTCAGGATCACAATCAAGAAGAAGAAGCTAACTTCTTTGGGACAGAAAAGAGCTTTAAATAATGAAGATTCACTTGGAAGGGAATCAAAAGGCCCTTTCTCCATCAGCAAAAGGTAGCCCTCCATTCAAGAAGAAAAAAAATTTGTAGTTGAGGATGGGTCAACAAAGTTCGCAGCAGCTCATGAGGATGTTTAAAATTAGAAAGAGGAAAATTAGCAGGAGGAAACAGATGACAACCTTGCAAAAATAGGAAATGATGATGAAGGCATAAGTGAAATCAAACTAGAAGACCTATCCTTTATAAACGATGGTGATCAAGAATCTGAAAATGATTATTTGGAGTCCAGTTGGAGCAACCACTCAGTGCAACTATCTACTATCCATCTTCCTTCTCAAATGATAATGATGACCTAATAGTAGAAAGATATGATGAGCTGGTCTCCAAACTAGCAAGGGATTGGTATGAGCTAAAATGTCAAGTGGATTTGAAGGTGTTGTTGCTACCAAATTGGTGTAGACTCCATGACACATCACATTTTGAGTTTTCATGTGAGTTATGCCAAGAGGAAATTGAACAAGCTAAAGAACAAGCGAAACAGCCAAGTGCCTGACCTCCCCTACTTACTGTCCAAATCAAAGAAGAAGACCAAAATCCTAAATTGAGT
The DNA here is from genome assembly GCA_007258455.2 of Sequoia sempervirens. Lineage (NCBI taxonomy): Eukaryota > Viridiplantae > Streptophyta > Pinopsida > Cupressales > Cupressaceae > Sequoia > Sequoia sempervirens. The sequence continues at coordinate 334,869,530 of VDFB02000017.1, read as the reverse complement.
GATGGCTCAACTAAAAGTGGGCCTCAAGAGGGTGCTAGGACAAAAGAGGAAGAAGGATAGCAAAGCAGTCTCGAGCTTCCGAACGATGAAGTAGAGCAGATAGGAATGTTTCCCAACAATCACCCAAGGTCCTTCCCCTCTGTAGAACATTTGTACGTGATGGATGATAGGATTTGTAGAATACTTTCAAGGGTGGATCACTCAGCATAAATTGATCCCCTTGATGGATCAGTGTCTCTTCCTATTTTCCTCCCACTTGGAACCATGCCACAAGGGTATATCAGCGTAGCAAAGGAGTACATCCCAGATGTTAGCAGCGATGAAGACATACCACCTAAACATCTCATTAATGAAATGTTGGAACCTCCAAATTGGGAGAGGAATCCCTTCTCCATCTATAGTGATAGTGAACAAGAGGAAATGGGTGAACATCCTAATGAGGCACATGCAATACAAAAGGAAGAAGATAAAGGTGGGGTTGTTTTGATGGCTGCCAACAAGTATGACGGAATTGACCAAATACAAGACATAGCTTGGAGCCCTTCTACCATTGATCATTTTTGATCCTCCACATTCATAAGGTTGCATTAGGATAAATTCATTCATGTCATCATCCCCATGATATTGAACATCACGAAGATAAGTTTGACACTTGGGAAAGGAAATGGGATAGTGTGTTGCCTTTTGAAAAGAATAATCTAGTGGATCCAAAGTTTTCAAATGATCAATGTGGAGAAGTATTTCTTTTTGAAAAACTACTAGTGGATGTTGTGGATCCCAACTTTGGAGATGATCAATGTGGAGAAGCATTTCTTTTTGAAAAACTACTAGTGGATGTTGTGGATCCCACATGAAGCTTAGAAGGGGTGTTTGTTGCCCCATTCTCCTAATCTTATGCAACCTTAATTTCTAAAGTGCTGCACCCTCCACCACACCCACCCAAGGCTGCCAATGCACCTATTGATGATGCAATACTTGCTATTGACTGTCAAACAGTGCCACAATTAGACAACCACATCCAGGTTCTATCCTTCCTTGCTCCTATTAATTTTCATAGCTACACTTATCATTTTGATTATGGGAGTGGGGGAAGGAAAACTTGCTTATGGATAAACCATGGGTTCAACAAATCACCTCAATTTATAATTTTTCATGATGATGTGATTGAATTTGAATGTTGTAGTGTTGAACTTCTTTTTTGTCGAATATGAAGATAAGTCTGTATGGTTAGGAACTACAATGATCACCCATTTGCTTGTGCATGCACTACGAAATCCAATGGGCATGAGTGTCAATTTTCCTTGCCTGGACATAGTTCCTTGTAAATATCTTTGTACATAGCCTTTTTTGAGTAGTGTAGGTTTCCTATAAATACTCTGCTTTCTTACTTTCCTTAGGATTAGTTGGTTTGTTGTAGGTTGTTTTCTTTAGAGTGGTTTCTTCACTATTTTCTTTTGATGTCCCGCTTTGCTTGGTTTTGGTGTTTGCTTTCCATTCGCTTTACTTCTATTTTTTTCTCTTTGCTCAAGGTTCCTCTACTTTCAACTGGGCACAAATATATGCACAACAACCATACTTATCACCTAGGGTTGTTCTACTTATTTCTTTGTTAAACTCTAATCAAGTTTTCAAAATGGATGGTGATGATCTTCTATTAGTGTCAAGAAACCAAGGTGTTTGATTCAGAGTGGATAAGCTGTTGGTTGGTCTCATTTCTAATGAATGCTAAAATATTATGTCTTTACACACAATAAGAACCTGGAGGTCACTAAAGGTCCTTTGCAAAGTAGGGTTAAGTGAAAAATCTAAAATTTTGCTTTAGTACCACTATGATTCTCAGCCTTGAGCACAAGCTTCAATGCTTGTAGGTTGAAATGAAAAGAATTGAAAATTGAAAATCAAAAGAAAGAAAGAAAAATATTGAAAATCAAAAGAAAATAAATTCAACTTTTCAAGGGTATCGAAGCAACTCTACCAGGGTTATGGATTCTCAGCTAATAGTAGAGCAATGTTTGGGAGAATCACAACGACAACCTCATTGGGGCTATGGATGCTTGACTAGCAGTGAGGTAATGTCCTAGATGCTTTTGGAGTTAGAATAAACTACATAGCTTAACTTCACCTAGCTTGGGTTCCTGTAGCAACTGAAGGATGGGAATTAACTCAATTGCACACATTTGAATTTTCAGCGTACTGAAGGTTGGGTTGGCTAGTGGTTTTGATCCTTTGGTTGAGTGTCTAGTTTATTTTCCCTAGCTTGAAGATCAAAACTAGAAATTCTAGGTTCATGATTCCAGTTTCTCATCGAAATGCTCTGGAGAATTTCCCTAGCGAGTCACCATTTGTTGTGCATATTTTGTACACATGCCCTACCGTAGGCAGGGACTCCCTCTTTTCACTCCCGATGGGCTATTTTTCTCTTGTCTCATTTTACATGCCACTTTTTCCAAGCCCAAATTGGTCATGTGCCTTCAAAGGATCAAATTCCCTTGACCAAATTCACATACCTAGGTTTAGCCAAGTCTTTTTCTTTTGTGAAAATTCCCCTATGGGTTTCCCTTTGCTTGTTTCCCTAGCGTCCTCCAGGCCTCAAAAACCCATAGTTGTGGGTTGCCTCATATGGGTCATCGCTCATGTTTCATTTTTGAGTAGCGACTAATTCCCAACTTCTACCCACATGGTGGGCTCCACAATTAGTTTCTCCATTTGAGCCTTGACCAAGCATCCAAATGAGCATGGGATTCCACATCTCACTTAACTTGTATTCACCATACAAAAAAAATCAATGCACGCCGTTAGTGGAAATTGACCTATAAACGTTGCTCCACGCCCTTCATTTTACCTAGGGCATTCAAATCTGGGAGAAGCAAAGTCCCCCCTTCCTTTTTTCCACTTTTTTCCTTGATCCTACTAACTTGGTCCTTGATCACTTGATTCACTTTTTCCTTCATTTTTTGACTTTGGGGACAAGTTTCCTATGGATTTGAGATGTTTTTGTGATGCCTAAGTGAACTACCAAGGTTTCGTTAAGTTTTAGGAAGTTATGGAAATTTCCTCTTGGAACTCCATCCCTCCTTGGTCATTTTGACCTTTCATCTGCCCTCGGTGTTCCAACTTCTAGAACCCGGCCCCTTTGTGGCCATTTCCAGAACTCCATCCCTCCTTGGCTATTTTGACCTTCCATCTACCCCTGGCATTCTGGCTTCTAGAACCCGACCCCTCTGTGGTCATTTCTAGAACTCCATCCCTCCTTGGTCATTTTGACCTTCTATCTACCCCTGGCATTTCGGCTTCCAAAACTTGGCCCCTCGTGGCCATTTCTAGAACTTCATCCCTCCTTGGCCGTTTTGACCTTTCATCCACCCCTGGCATTCCAACTTTTAGAACTTAGCCCCTCCATGGCATTTCTGAAACTTCATCCCTCCTTGGCTATTTTGACCTTCTATCTACCCCTAGAATTCCAGCTTCCAAAACCTAGCCCCTCCATGGTTGTTTCTAGAACTCTGTCCCTCCTTGGCCGTTTTGACCTTCCATCCACACTTGACGTTCTGGCCACTGGAACCTGGTGCCTCCATGGTTGTTTCTAGAACTCTATCCCTCCTTGGTTGTTTTGACCTTTTGTCTACCCCTAGTGTTTTGGCTTATAGAACCTGGCCTCTCCATGGCCATTTCCAGAACTTCATCCCTCCTTGGTTGTTTTGACCTTCTATCCACCCCTAGCATTCCAACTTTCAGAACCCGACCCCACCTTGGCCATTTTGACCTTCCATCTACCCTCAACATTCCGGCTTCTAGAACCCAACCCATCTGTGGCAATTTCTGGAACTCTGCCCCTCCATGGCCATTTCTAAAACTCCATCCCTCTGTTGTCATTTGAGGCTTTCCTTCTGGGCTTTCGTGTGCTCGTTTTAGTTTTAAAAGGGTGGTGACCCTCCAACTTTCCCCTTCCAAACTTCTATTTTTTTCAAAATGAGTCAAATATTGAGGAAGTATGTCTTGGCACTCTTTCTCCCCCTTTTCCCATACACTATAATTTGAAATCTTGGTTTTTCTAAGTTTTGTGAGGTCTGGGAACTTCCCTTCTAGACTTTTGTCCCTCCATCTCCATCTGAGAACTTCCCTTCTAGAATGTTGTCCCCCATTCACTATCTGCCTTTCGTCCATCGCCTGACTTGGTGCCTACCCCCTTGGGAACGCATTAATGTTTATGGTCCAAATGAGCTCCAAATATGAATATTATGATCTTTTGATGATGTATGAATGCATCTAACAAGGATTTTATAGGATTTTACTAACATTTTCCTTGATTTGTGTATGAAAGCACTTACAGCACTTCATGTATGCAGGATTCAAGAATCTGACTATGGGTCTGTCAGGGAGACCCATTGAGAAATTTGAAAAAGGAAAAGCACATAGCTCTTATCACCATTCATTTTGTGCCCACATTTCCTCATAGCACCCATCAACATAGATGGCATTAGAAGAAGGCATGTGCCAAGGAATTTAATGACAAAAATGCAAGATAGTGGCCTTGAAGAAAGTATAAGGGAGTTGTTCACCTAAATCAGGGGTAACCAACCCATTGATGCCAGTCGTCAATGGGCATGTTTGATCCAAGGAAGAATGTTGCAAGTCCATCAAGCAAAGGGAAGCCTTCCAGTAGTTTCAACTACAGTAAAAGGGAAATTAGCAGGAGGAAAAAACTACTATAGTGACTAGCCACTACAAGACAAAATAAGGAAAAGACACAAGATGTATTTTAAATTGTTGAATATTGTGGGGTAGGTGAAGCCCTAATGTAAAAATATCTGAGCCACACAAAGTAATTCAATCCTATCCATTCATTTGGGCTTTGGAAATCTATAAATAGGGGTCTTCCCCTCATTTTTAAAGGGTTGGAGAGCTAGTGTAAAAAGAATTTGCAGCAATAGAAGAAAACATTGCATGATTTTACGGATGTTCTCTTTGATTTTTCTCATCTTGCATGCATGGTTCTACTTCCCCTTTCAATTTAGTTGCTAGTTTCTTGAATGGAAGTGATGATGGTGATTGTTGTTTTAGTATTTGATGAATTTTCAGCTCATTATTTTTGTGGTTCATTGATGATAAGTCACTTTGCAAAGCCATTCTAAGCTTCCTTACTTCATTGTTGCAACTTAGTTCAATTGCATGTGCATGATGTGTGTGTAATCTAAAAATCTGCAATCCTTAGAAGATTGCACTACTTTTGTGTAGTTGTAGGTTCCTCTTGGCCAAGCAAAACCCAGTTTAGAGAGTTTGTCAACTATAGCAGCCTTCATTATCACTGTTCATTCATAGTTTTAGATCCAGGAACTTCCTCTCTCCCCTACCCTTTTTTCTTTTTCTAATAAGTACCTTAGGAAAGGTTCATTTCATATTATAAAGCTAAATCTAATGATAAAATGGAGTTAAAGGTTGTTGTTTGAACCTACAACAAACACACAATAACCCTCCTATCCTAAGAACTCCATTTGTAGATCCAACTTCCCCACTTTGTGACTCATCTGTAAGTCTACCTTATGATTCCAATAAATCACATGAAACAACTGAGATATTCCAAGTACTGTCAAGACCTAACATTAGAGACCTTGGGATAGTGTTCTACATTCAAATTGTGGAAGATTGTCTTTCAAGAGAGGTAATGCACTCATGTATTGCCTCTGTTGGTGCATGAAAAACACATCAACAATCATGAATATGAGGGTTTTCCTGATACATCACATCCCATATTCGACTAGAATAAGGATGAAGTTTTATATATGAGTAAAGGGGTTGAATCAGTACTCAAAAGGACTCGGGATTGGTTAGAGGAAAAATGGCATAAAGTTACTGGTTCTGTTTAGGAACCAAAATCATCACAAAAAAAATGAACAAGGATCTATCCAAGTAGTCTCTGGAGGTACATCATTAGCAAGGATAGTTATCAAGTCTTCTAGTGCCAATTCACAATATAGAGGTGATGGTGAAAATCCAAAGAAATCAATTAAATCAAAATCAATATGTGAACAAGACAGCCCATCCACCCCTACTCTCAAAAAGAAAAGTATCCAAACAAAACTTGTGTTAGAAGATTCAAAGAGCATCCTTAGGCCCATATTGTCAAAGATAGTACTTTCTTTCCTTTGTCTAAATAATCTTTTCCTCCTATAGAAAGTATATCAATTATTCCCTCTCAATCCAAAGAAATTGTTCAAAGTGATAAAGCTCCCAATCTTATAAAAAACTCTCTTGCATTGCTGAGGAAAGCAGTAGAAAAGAAGAGGAAATACACTCCTATGAAATCTAGCGGAGTAGATACGGTGACAAAATTACTCCAATCTTCCTCAAGGCCCAAGAAAGCCCAGAAAATGTCAAGAATTTTGAATGATGTTGTCTCTGGTAATTAGGTGTTAGAAATTGTAGAAGCTTTAAAGGATGTAGATGATGATAAGATAACTATAGAGGATTATAAGATCATACATGTTGACATGGGTCCCCAAACACTTGAGGGTGATGTATATCACACTAGTTATTCTATCAATGCTTTAGTTAAGCGGGTGAAATAAGAAAGGAAGGAAAGGGTAAAATTGCAATCTTAGGTTTTGGATTTCAAAAACTTTATCTTTTCTATTGTTTCTCCCTTTTTGTCTATTGAGGCTTCTAGTTCCCAAGATAGAGTTATTGATGAGTCTATGATGCAATTGATTAAGATAAAACTAAGTTACTCTAGAGCTGCTAGTGAGTGGATTGAAGAATTATCTAAGGAAACTATATTTTTCATTAGTAAATCAGTGATTTCCTACACTCACATTGTTGATAAAAGAAAGGAATTGATAGCAGAAGTACAATAGACCTTAGGAAGGATCAGACTAGTCTATATGTGCTTTCTGATGAAATGAAAGAGTTAGTTTCAATGGATCGATTAAAGTTGGTAAATGAACAAATTATTAGTGATCCAAAGGAATTAGATCCTTCATGGCTTGATTCACTTAAATGGAAACTAAACATATATGATGACCTGGTAAAGGAAATCACTGAAGTGCTAGAGAAGTACTTAGATGTTGGGAGAAATCAAAGGGAATTTTCATGAACTGTAGGTGAAAATAACTAATGATTTTGATGAGAAAATTCTAGACACAAAATAAATCTACTCAAATTTTAGAGAAGTTTTCAACAGAGAAATAGTAGATCTAGCTACAATGACTAAAGAATCTTTCTCAAGGCTTGGGAGGCCGGAGCTCTATCTCAAAACTTTTAAAGCTTAAGTGGAAAGGAGGTTTGACACACTGAATGAGTTTTAAGTTTCCCTCAGAAAATGGAGAACTAGACTTCAAATCACATTGACACCAAGTAGTAGGGAAATTTTTGCAATCATTACCAGGTGCAGAGAATATAAAGCTAGAATGAAGATGTAGGAAAATTTATCTCGGAAAGAAGGGAATGAGGAGCTGGAAGCAGAGGAAATTGAAGCAATTGGGAATTATGCATAGTTTATTTTTAGCATTTTCAAATACTTTCATTAAAGTTGGCACTTTAAAGTTATGGACTTCTTTTAATTTTTGGTATGGTTTCTTTCAACAAACTATTACCAAAGACATTGGCTATGTTTAAATATTGATTTGACTGATGTGGTTAGGATCTTTTGGGAAAACATTGATTCACTCATTAGAACAAACTCTGTTATTTTTGCTATTATCTATTATTTTGATACATAAGACATTGGTGAAGTTCATGCATGCATAGTCTTTGAGTGATGGTGTATGGATTTGTTCTATTTATATTGAATGTTTATTAGTGTGATACATATTATTGGAATGACAGATGATATATACATATTTTTCTATATTGTTGTGGTGTTATTATCTATGAATAAGAATCATGTGGTGATAGTTTTTTAGTTGTTATCTTTCCTTAAGAAGTTTTATTTATATTTCCATGAAATTGATAGATACCTTTAAAGCTTTTTGGTTAAAAGCCCTTTCCTTATTTGCTTTTTGTTTAAAAGAATCACTAATTTAAAAAAATCATTCATTGAATATTAGATAAAGGTAGCTGCCACTTTTTAAAATAAGTAGAGAATCAGTTGTGAAGTTTGTAATGTTGTAATGTTACCGATTCAACTATGGTTACATTTATCACATTTTATGGGCGTATGAATAGAGAGTTAGGTGATAAATTTGTTAACTAACACCTTTTTGATAGGGAGATGACTCCAACAAGTTTTTAACCTATTCTTTAATCATCTCCAAGCCTTTAAAGCATCTAGATTTGCAATCACACAAAGAGAGAAAGAAAATGTTGACTATTAGGGAATAAGGGCTTTCCTTGGACAAACCCCTTTTAGGTAATTAAACCAAAATGATGAAATAAGATAATGAAGCATGAACATGAGATAATACAACTAGAACCATGCCATGATGATGGATCTTGAATTGTTGCAACAATCGATGAAGAATCTTTCTCTGCAATGCCTTAGAAATGATCTTGAATGTTATTTTGATGACCTTATGAAGACTTGAAATGCCTAACTATTACTTTCTTGATCTGAAAATTTTAATATCTTCTACTTGGATGAAATGAGGATTTGAAAGCTTGTTTATATAGGCAAGGCCCACTCAAATGGTTGTTATTTTGATCCCCAAGGATGACATTTATCAAAATTCAAGTTAGAATTGCAAATTTCCCACTCAATTTTTAAAAAGTCCCCAAAAGGGACTCGTTCACCACACTAGGTGAATGAGTCCCACCTAACGGGACTCATTCACCCAAGTGGTGAATGAGTCCCACCTTGAGGTTTTTGAGGTGGGTCTTCAATATTTTGGGGTTTTAAAGTGTTTTTGTTGGGATATTAGTCAAACTATACCACAAGATGCAAAAATAAGGAGTGTATTAATGATGATATAAAGGGTGATTAGGGATCGAGACAAAAATTTCAATGGTGTGGTTAAATAAACTTTACAACATTAAAATGAGGTCCACTTAGCCTAGAAAGGCACAATATCCAATGTGACTGTGTAAAACACATTACAAAACTAAATCAAAAATAGGTTTAATTTACAAGCCTTCCAAATTTAATGTGAAAATGTAGATAAATACATTTTACAACATTAAATTAGGGCATAGTTAAGTTAATTTAGCTTTAAAATAGCCCAAGACCTAATGTGGATGTGTAAAACACCTCACAACACTAGACCAAGGTGACATTAAGTTTAATTTATCTTGAATTAAGCAAGGTGAACTTTTTTTGACACTACATTTAGCCACCACTTTAGTAAGAGGGTGAAATTGCTTCAAGCACACACTAAAGTATACATTCAAGAGGGGTCCAAGTATACCAATGCAGATGGTCTAAGATAACAAATATTAAGAAAGCAATCAAGCCCCCAAGATCCAAGATCCTAAGTCAAACTGACATAAGCACAAGAGGGTATGCACAAGGTGAGTGATTTGTAGTAAAACAAGATATGCATGATCATCCAATGCAAAATAACTAGGAGAAGTACAAATGAACATAAATAAAAAGGTGGATCAAGATTTGACCATTTTTCTAGCATGATGTGGATCAAATCTAGGTTGTTTATCCAAAAAATGCATACTTACTCTAAGGTGACAAAACTCCTAGTTTTCCACTGGGTGAGAAGTCCTAAAAGGTGAGAAACATAAACTCATGGATGGTATGCACTCACACACACACAAGTGGCTATGGGGAAAGTAATGCCTTGAATTGGGCTTCCTGCTCAACCATACCAATGTTATACCTCCTGATAACTTTAATAAGGAAACACACAAAAATGGTTTTTGAGCTCTATGCGGCAAGAAAAAATTCATATGCTTGAAACTCATAGACATTGTAAATGAAAAATAGTGTAATGAATGTTCAAATGGATTTTTCTTAGTTCATGCAAGGTCTCTTCTTAGGGAATATTGTGCCTAATGTCTCTAGGAGAGGAAAAATACTAGGTCTCATGTTAGGGAACATTGTACTTAATATTTCCAAGAGAGGAAAAGCCAAATAAATATCTCACTCTTAGAGGAAATCAAACCGAATGACACCACCTAGAAAGGAACACATCGTAGGAAGAAAGAAAATAACTCAATGAAACATGAGTGTCAATGTATGCCCCTACTTTAAAGTGGTTACTAACACCATTACTGTGAGCAATTGCTTTAAAGTAGAAGAAGACGTGAGAGCCTATTCAAAAATCCCTATTCCAAGTGATATGTTTACAATAAGCTACATCATGCAGATTGTCACATGCGAGCCAACTTAAGGCATGTTGTCCATATCCCAAGCTTGCTCTAATATGTACATGAAAGGTGACTGACTAGCCAAAAGAGACAATGACAAGTGACATACAAGGACAAGGGTAACTAACCCCTTTCCCCCACTTAGTGCAGGATAAGGATGAGCCGAATAGGATGAAATTAAGTATCAATTAGAGGAATTAGGTGCATCAACACAAGGAAGAGAACCACACTCCTTGAGATGTTCAATTTTGTTACTTAAAGCCTTACATTCATTAGTGGCATGACCATGAACTCTATGATAGATCACAAAATTAATTCTTGTAATAAAATTTCTTTCATATTCTTAGAGGAAGGGATATTAATTGATCTTGGAGGAGTCTCGACAAGATACCCTCTTGATCAATGGTAGAAGGTGTTCCTATAGTTTGCGACAAAGATATCTCTTGCTTTGTACCAAATGTCACACCTATGCAAGACTCTTTAGATTGTGATATTTTGTTCTCTCCTTTATAGGAGGGTTTAAAATCTAATGAACTCAAATCATTAGTTTTTTGTGAGATGGCATTGACATTAAGCACATATTTGTTTGTTTGTTTCATTTTAGGAAAAGGATAATAGCCAAGACTACTAGTGTCTATCAGTTTAGGATGCATTAGTAGTTACTCTTAAGTTTGGCTTAGAGGAATCTCTTGAGATGGTGTTGATATTTATTGAAGTCTTATTTATTTCTATCAAAGGACAATAACCAAGACCATGAGTTTTTTCTTGTGTGTTAGGTTTGATGGGAACATAGATACCTTGTTCTCTAGCATCACATCATTTTCCACTATAACCAAGTTGTTTCATAAGCTCATAAACTTTTCTATAAAGTTCTTTCATTTCTTCTAGATGTGGTAGTTTTTCATGATTAAGCTCATCAAAGTGTGTTGTGTAATTTGTTGAAGTGGTTGAGGTGGATGCTTTTGAAGGGTCTTCTGAATTTTGTGTTGACAATACTACTTTTTTCTTGTATGAATATTTTTTTTTATGATCTTGTATTCTCCCATGAATGTATGTTTGTGAACCGTAGGTTTTTGGGGATAGGCAGTCTCTTACACTTCTAGGGTTTTGCACCTAAAAGAAGAAAGGTATCCCAAAAATCTAGGGGGTTCAAACTGAAGATTGTATTGCTAGTGTAGGTTTTTTTAAATTATTTTTCCTACACATTATTAATCATACCTTAGGTTATAGGAGATGTGGTTCATGTGAGGACATGTGGTGTAATCCATTGATTACATGTGTTGCACCCACTCACACTTGGGTGGTTGAGTTTCACACCCTCTTTTGGCTTTATATGCCACCTCACAAAACCACTCATCTATCTCTTTCTGAGTAGGTTATGCCACATGCTTGGCATTTTCCAAGTAGGCATAACTCCCATCTAATTTGGTTATTTAGGAGTAATTGCCCCTCTTGGAATTATTTTCCCATATTCTACTATATATTATGCACTCACCTCTCCCTCCTATCTAGTCTAGATGAGTTCATATTAACCCAGTCAATTCAAGGGAGAGTTGAGGCATATTGTATCATTTAGTGTGTGATAATAACATCATTTTGTTATTGCACTATATTCCAGAATTTTATCTCTTGTTGCTCTCATGTGGAAGGTTTATCTTGGTTTTGCAAGTGATCTTAGGTGCTCAAGTTCATCAACAACTCTTACATGGTATCAGAGCATCAAATTTGCAAGCCCCTTCTCAAATTTGAGAGATTTGTGAGTGTTTTAACTAATATTGTAGATTGCAGCATGCCTTTTTTTGTCTTAAGTAGTCGATTCTACCTTTTCATGTCATTTTTTGGTTGTTGAGGTCATTTTATGTTGCTAAAGGCGTTTGTTTTACATTAGATCCACATTTTTTGTATATTTTAAAGAAAATCCGCCATCTGGGTTTTGTTTTTAGAAGAAAAAAACCATCTAGGTCGTTGCTAGTTTTTGTATATAGGTTACATATTTTTTAGAAACTAAACCAAAACATTTCAGCAGACCCCCTCTCCAATTGCATTTTGATTTTGTAGTCAATCTTTACAGGGCCATAATTTAGTCATACGAGCTATTTTTTCAGAGATTTTTTTTTTGGTTTGGGGTAGAATTTGGTAGGCTTTGCAGTGGTGTGATCCATTTTTTCTCAAGTGATCCAGATTTTCCAAAAAAACAATTTTATCAGCAGATCTAAAGGACAGTTCTCATTTTTGGAACTTCAAACCGCTATAACTTTCACATATGACCTCAGATCAAGGTGATTATTTTTTTGAAAGTTGATATTTTTTTTAGCACTATATATTGGTGCTATTTTTAGGTTCTCATTTTGAGATTTGATTGTACTTTAAGTATTTGAGTACATTTTGGACACTTGAAAAACTCTAGGAAACAACTCCAGCATTGTAAATGCACTAATTTATAAAGTTCCAAATCATTTTTTGTTGGGGGGGATTCTTTATTGAGTGAAAAAGGGGGGTTTCTTTGTGTGTTTCTTCTTGCATTTTTTTTCTCACATTACAACAACAATCTAAAATGGATAAATTGGTTCCTCTACTCACACCATACAATTACTTTGAGTGGAAAAATGAAATGTAAATTCACTTAAGAAAGTTAAAATTGTATAGAATAACAATGGGTATTGGTAAGGAACCTACAGAAGATGAAGATAAGCCTAAATGCTTCAATAAGTGTGATGAAGCTTTTGGCACCTTATGCATTGTTGTATCTCCTAATCTATGCTTTCATATTATGTTTGCAAAATCACCAAATGAAGTGTGGAATACTTTGAATACTCTTTTTGGTAAACAAGATGATTTGAGAGCACATTCATTGGAGAACGAGCTCATAGGATTAAGCACACGCAATTTTGACACTATTCAAGATTTCTTTACTAAATTGAATGCCATAAGATTGCAGTTAGAGTAGTGTGGAGTTAAAAAGGATGAATCACAACTAATTTTGAGTATTCTTTCAAAACTTGGTCCTGATTGTGCAGTGTTTGTTTCTACATTTCATGGAATGAAAAGTGCCTTAGGAAAAGGATTTACTATGCCTTCTCTAAGTGAGTTCGCAGCTTATCTCACAAAGGAGCAAGATAAATTGATTCAAATGGGCATTATTAAATCTTCCAAATCTCAAGCCTTGACTGTAAAACAAGGCACTAATAAGCAAAACAAGAAACAACAGAACCAAGGTGATAGAAAGAAAGATTCAGATAAATATTCATCTACTTCTAAAGTAGACTCTAAATTCTCTTCAAAAGAGGATTCATCTAAGAAGGAGAAGCTCACTTGTCCATATTGCAAGAAACCTGGGCATGATGAACATCAATGTTACTTAAAACAAATTGATGAGTTGAAGAATCTTTTAGCAAAGAATAACATCACTTTTCCTTCTCGAATGGTTGATTCAGCTTCTTCTAATTCCAAATATTTAGAATTTGATAAGGAAAAGGGTCATACTATAGGGGTAGGTAAATCAAAAGGTAAAGCTCTTTGTGCTTCTATAGGTCTTGGATCAAGGAGATGGCTCCTAGATTCTGGAGCTTCTCATCATATGGCTTCTACATAGTCTATGTTCTCTTCTTTTGAGCCTTGTGCTATGCCACCTATTATGATGGGAAATAATACATACATGGATGTAATTGGAAAAGGATATGTTGATATTGGGGATGGTACTTTCAATGATGTTTTGTGTGTAGCTCATCTTTCAAACAATCCTCTTTCCATCTATCAGATCACTCATGGTGGAACAAGTAAGACTGTTGAATTCACACCTGATTTAGTTATCATCGAAAACTTGGAGAGCAGAGAGATAATTGCTACTAGGGTGGTTGATCATGCATCTTGGTTGTATACCTTATCAGACTTTGCACCTAATGATGGTTCTGATCCTTTGGTTGTTGATCACACTCCTAGTGTGAGCTTTGATTTTGAGAACTTTGGCTACTTTAACTTAGGTATTCTCACATGTGATCCAGTTGTCAAGCCTTGCATTCCTTCTTCTCCATTTACTATTGCATTTGAAGATACTTGTGTCGCTACATTCATGGCTTCTTGTGATTCAGTCCAGTAGGATACACATTGTCTTCCAGATATAGCTACTTTAGATGACTACTTGACAAACATTATAGGTTTATTTATGGAGTCTCATGTTTTAGACTTGGGAGACACTATTCATGACATCCATCTCATCTTTGATGAAGTTGATTCTTCTTCAGTTGTTGTGGAGGAACCTTTGTATCCTCTTGTTCATTCTCTACATGATCATTCATGACAATTTGGCATGATTGTGGATACTTTTGAGCAGCATTTGGAGGAGTCACACTTTTCTTTAGAGGAAATATCTTTTTCTTCATATTTTGTTCTACATCCATCTCCACTAGGTTTTGAATTGTCATCTTCTACAGTGTGGCCTAGAAAACTTGATTTGATGGTGACAACTTTCAGCATCGACATGGGGACACCTGAATAGAATTCAGAGACATCATGCATTCTTCCTTCATATTCCTTTCAGGAATGGGAAGATATCTTGCATACATCCTTGGTTTTCTTTCTTTCTAAGGGGAGAAATAGTGTTCAATGATCTTGGATCATCTTCAACTTCTTGTGTCAAGCATTCACCAACAATGCAGGAGATTCTACATTGGGGGACTATATGGTCTCTCTTCTTCTCTCTTGGGGGAGATTTTTGTCCTACGGGTTTTCTCTTTCTCATGTTTTCAAAGGTTTCATCATTGTACATGGGTACCTTACATGGCCTTGTAGCCAGGACCCATATTTTCATTATTTCATCCTTTCACCCACCTAAGCTATACTTAAGGGGGGTGTTAGTGTACATTTTTTAATATTATTTTTCCTACAAATTATTAAGCATGCCTTAGGTTATAGGAGATGTGGTTCATGTGAGAACATGTGGTGTAATCCATTGATTACATGTGTTGCTCCCACTCACACTTGGGTGGTTGAGTTTCACACCCTCTTTTGGCTTTATCTGCCACCTCACAAAACCACTCATCTATCTCTTTCTAAGTAGGTTATGCCACATGCTTGGAATTTTCCAAGTAGGCATAACTCCCACCTAATTTGGTTATTTGGGAGTTATTGCCCCTCTTGGACTTATTTTCCCATATTCTACTATATATTATGCACTCACCTCTCCCTCCTATCTAGTCCAGATGAGTTCATATTAACCCATTCAATTCAAGGGAGAGTTGAGGCATATTGTATCATTTAGTGTGTGACAATAACATCATTTTGTTATTGCACTATATTCCAGTATTTTATCTCTTGTTGCTCTCATGTGGAAGGTTTATCTTGGTTTTACAAGTGATCTTGGGTGCTCGAGTTCATCAACAACTCTTACAACTACTACTTGAATATGTTTGAAATCTATCAAAGGAGAATGACTTAAATGCTGAAAATTGATAAAAGATGTTGAATAATGAATGAAAACTAAAGAAATGTAAAGTGTTTGAAAACATAGTGTAGTATGCAAACACATGATAAAATGACTTAGAAATAACCATGAAACAAAATAGAAAGTTGTGAAATAGAAAGTGTGCACTTGTAAAATTTTTGAGGTTGGAGTGAAGATTAGAAATGTTGTTGATCCTAAAATTTTGACCTACTAGGACACTTATGCCATTTTGGGCGACTTAGTCCCAAATCTGGAGAACAACACCAAAGCCCGTTTCAGCTAGATGAGTATCCAAATCTATAGAAACTTTTAAAAAATAGGTACAATGAGACTAAGTCACTATTGATGGTGAATTAGTCCACTTTGGATTTTCTAAAAATTTGAAAGTGGAAATGGAAGCTCTCAGTTTGTACTTACTGTTCCTCTAGGTGTCGAATTCTAAAACTCTGATTTTTGGCACTATAAGTGAATTTTGTGGATATTTTGACCTAGCCAACAAGGAAATGTCTTCAAAAAGTTTGCACTTATTCTTCAATTATTTCCAAGCCTTCAAGATACCTAAATCTGCAAACACACAAAGAAATAAAGAGAAATGAACATTGAATGTTAGGGAATGGGGTTTTCCTTGCTCAAACCCCTTTTAGGTAATTATTTACCAAATGAAGAAATAAGATGAACCATGAACATGAAATGAAGGAATTAGAAACTTTCCATGATGATTGATCTTGAATTTCTACAACAATGGATGAAGAATTTTCCCTTGAATTCCTTAGAAAGCTATCTTGGTGACTTAGAATGCTAAAGCTCTAGCTTGCTTGACTTGAGATGGAGAATGAATGATGAAGGATTGATGAATGAATTAATGGGTGAATGAGATTATAAGATGAAAAATGAGGGGAAAACCCTATATTTATACATGATTATACAAAATTTCTCAAAAATACCACATCACAAGATGACCTCAAGGTTAAGAAACTAATATCTCACCAGAATTTTGAAATAATTTTGATTTTTGTGTCAAGTGGGACTAAGTCACCCCTAGTGGCGACTTGGTCCCACCAAGGAATTTGTAATGGCTATCAATAATTAAAATGCATTAATTGATGTTCAATGAGATTATTCTCTGAAACACACTTAAGTAGGCCATGTAAGTATATAAAGGGGTCATTTAAACATAAGAAAGGGTTAAATTATTGATGAAAATCCTATAAAAGTGTGAAATCTCATTACAACACTTTACAAAACTTTGAAATAAGGCTTGGTATGTGATAAAAAGAGGTTATTTGAGTGAATTATAATAAAAAGGTCTTAGTAAAGTGTGAAAGTATGTTACAACACTTCACAACACTTTTAAAAGACATAATAGAATTCTTATTGATTCACAAGGGTCCAAGACCTAATGTGAATATGTTGACCACATTACAACATTAAATCTAGGCAAAAACTAGCCCAACATCCATAAGAAAGACCCAAATGAGCGTGAAAATGTCTAAGGATACATTTTTTTGTGCTACATTTAGCCCCCACTTTAGGGAGAGGATGAACTTGCTTTAAACTCACAGTAAAGTAGACATTCAAGAGAGATCCAATCATACCAATGCAACTAACAAAGGATGACAAAGATCAAGGCATTGTTCAAGCCCCCAGGATCCAAGATCCTAAGTCAAACCAACATAACTACAAAAGGACACGCACTTGGTGAATGATTTGTAGCAAAATAAGATATGCAATCATGCAATGGCAAGAAGTAGAAGGAAGAGAATAGCCAAAATAAAAGGTGGATCAATCTTCTACTATTTTTCCAACATGATGTGGATCAAATCTAAGTTGTTTTTTCCAAAAATACACTCACTTTGAGGTGACAGAACTCTTGGTTGTCTTTTGGGTGAGAAGGCCTTAAAGGTGAGAAACATACACTCATTACTAGTATGCACTCACACACATGTAGGTGGCTATGGGTAAAGTCATGCCTCAGAATGGGCTTCCTACTAAACTATACCAAATTTATACAGGCTCTTTACCATTTATCTCTTGAAATCACATAGCCCATATCTAGCATGATAAAACTTTGTTAAAATATTCTTGTATACATTACCTATCTTGGTTTTTTCATTAAACTATGAAGCCTTTCTAGACATTAGGGGAAGGTTATTGCACTCTTGTTTCCAAATAACTCTTGATCCATGTCTTATATCTAATAGCATGACATTGATATCATGATCTAGGTATTGTTTACCTCAAATTTCATCAAAAATAACAAAAACATTCATAAAATCTCATCAAATTCCCAAAAAAATCAAAATCCTGTACAACTATTAAAATCCAAAAACATTCATAAAATTGTAAAGTCAAAATCCAAAACATCCAAAACACATCAAAATCCCTAAATAGGTCAAACATAAAAAATCCAAAAATAGAACCTTGTTGAACTACAGATCTCTGAGCTTGAACATAGGCAAGGCCATCATTGATGTGCTCCCGAGACACCCTAGGTCACTCTTTTAGGAGTCTATCATAATAAAATGGAATTACCTCAACTATTCATTTCTCATCATTAATAAGTCAAGTCAATTGAACTGCATGGTCTCTGCATGTATAACATAGGCAAGGATAATATTTGATTAGCCCCCGAGGCCCCTCCAATAGTCTTTTAGGTTAGGTTCTTGATCGAAAAACTTAGAAAACTCCTAAACATTCAAATATCAAAAAACACAAAAACATTTAAAATTTGAAAATCCAAAAACATTGGAAAACATTCAAAAGACCTAAACAATATCAAATATCTTAGAGAAAATCCTAAACAAACTCAAATAACCGAAAATGAAAAATATTCACATAAGCTTTCAAAAAGACCAAAAACAACCTCAAAATTTTTTCAAAAATACCAAAAACATTGAAATATTACAAAAAAAATCCAAAACCATTCATCCCAATTTTCTTTCACCCACAATAAACCTTCATCCATAATAAATCATTTGTCATCTTCTACCTTTGGCAAACAAAATGGAAAACAAGTGTCACAAATCATAAAGAGACAACCTAATTGTCAAAATCTAAAGTCTAAATCATAGGTAAATGCGTCAGTGAAGTTTATCAACGAATTATCATAAACCTCATCCTAATCAAAACATCTGATAAACATGTCCTAGGATGCATCCTTCTTGCAATGGACATCAACATCAGAAATCACCTTAGCTAAAGTTAAACTAGCAAGAGATACAAATAACACTAACTATTTGTCTTTAATCTTTTCTTATGATTTCTCTTAATGACCCATTCTGAGGACCTCTCAATGATGTCTCAATGATTTAGATGGAAATAAATGGGGTGTCAATCATTGTCTTTTGTTTGATGTGCATGTGGGTCTTCTTGTAAAATAATCTTGGCACATACTTCCTTAGTTGTGTGTAGGAAATTTCTTTCAAGTACACTGTTGACTATTGTGTATGGTTTGGTCTGATTTATTCTAAAGCTTCTAACTTACATTCCAACGAGGTTTTTGTATGTCAAGGTGTGAACAAGAACTATCCTATTTGTTTGCAAAGTCAAAGTCCATTACACTAGATACAACTCCATCCTAGTTATCAATACCTTGATGCATTGTGTCTATGTGTTATATCAAAAATAAGGAATGATGGGAAATCTCAATCCCTAGATACAAGAAAATCATCATCATCATCATGCATCTCTCATTACCATCTCTAATAAAGTCTCGGTGCATCATGTACTTGTTGGACTTCTAAATCAATCTTGAAATCCATGGTCAATCCATTCATCTTATTCTTCTTATTCTTCTATCTTTACTAACAGTTCTATCCAAGTATCACTTATGTGTGATATATCAAAATATACATCGAGCTACCCATAGCCAATTATTGTCTATACATCCTAAAATCTGTCTAAATCAATGTCATAGATAGCATGCTAGCAATCCCTCTTCCACTATTGAACAGTGGGGACATCTATATCATCTTCAGCTCAACAATCTAAAAATTTGCAACTCTTTGATTCAAAAGCAACTTGAAATTTCAAGCATCTCAAGCATAAGTTTTATTTTAACCTATCCTAAGCTCAATCAGAACACTGTATTCCCTAATTGATCTCTCGAGGGGGAAACCAACCATCTTTTGATCATATCAATATCAAATCATCTTATGGGCTTTGTTCCTAGCCTTGCTAGCAAATCTTGATCAAATTAATCAATCAATCATCATTGGGATATATCTTTCCCTACCAATCCTCATGTTATTCAACAAAATACTTGCATTGTTGTGAATCCTCAACAATGTTATCAATTAATCAATTAGATCAATCAACTTTAGCTTGGCTATCAAGATCTCAAAGAGAACATCGATATTCGTTTTTGCATTGTCATCAGCATCAAAATTAGCATTGAAATCAGCATCAATGTTTGAACCAATGCAACAAGTACATTTCTTTAAGGAGGGAAAAAATGTAGGCACTCAAAAATGTCATGATGGATCACATTGGCTAACTAACATCATTTCGTCCTAAAACCCATCCTCTTTTTGCTTAATTGATTGAATTATCCTAGCTATTTAATTAATTGTCTCATTTTCATCTATTAATCTAATTGACCTAGTTAGGTTAATTCATCCCCTTTCATGCTAATATTTTTTCCTATTAAATTGAATAAATCAAATTATTTAATTTAATCCATAGATTCCTCTTATTTAATTAAATAACCCTAATTTATTTAATTAAATATCATATCACTTCCCCTTTCTAATAATTAAATAAATTATTTAATGAATATCCTAATTCCCTTAATTTGCATAATTGGAACTTTATTTAATTATCAAATTACTAATAAATCTAACTCCCCCCACTTGCAAGGGAATATTCCTCCTTTGCACATTCCTCCAAAAATAATATTCCCATGGAATATTCCTTCCCCCTTTTGCACAATTAAACTTTGTTTTAATTTGCTAAATATCTATCTCTCTCACCCATGAGAATATTCCAAAGAATATTCTCTTTTCTCCACTCATTTGAAAAAAGGAATATTTTTCCTTGAAAAAAACTTACAAAACTTCATGTGCAAGTTAAAAGTGTGTTTGTTTGAAATAATGAGAACCCTTGATTCTTTCCTTGATCCATGTGATCATTGATTCTCATTTGTTGATCAAAATCGATGATCCATGTTTCATCCTTCCTCCCTTTTTGACCATTGATTAATGTCATTGTATACATTAATGCTTGCATAAATGTAGGCTAACCTAAGCCTACTTAGGCATTCATTGTGTAGTTTGTATGACTCATTGGAATTCTTGGATATTTTCCTCATGATTTCCCAACTAGTTTATAGATTGGAGAGCTGTTGATGCACTTCAACACCTCATGCTTGGATATTTTTCCTTTATATTTTGACCCCTGACTGTCTAATAGTTCAGATCGACATTAAGAAATGTATGTGTTCATTGTTCTTGTCAATTGTCTCTATGATCTTTGGATTCTCACATGGTGTCAAAGTGGCTCAGGATACTGGAAAGCTATGAGGTGAATTAGTTTATTGTATTTTTTTATCCATCTATATGCATGATATCTCTTCAAAGGAAATGAATTTGGAGGGGCAACATTGGCTTTTATCACTCTACAATTTTGGCATTAGCTTCCAAACTAGTATCAAATGTTGTGGCTTCTACTTTCTCGCTTCCATCAACAACCTCATCACATTCGTCGCCATCTTCTATTGATGATTTCTCCACCATATTTGCTAAATGCTTTTGAGTGATTATGGAGAGCTGGTTGACGCCAAAGAAGTAAGAAGCTATGTGGAAATCATAGAAGGAAAATATTTTGAGAAGGTTGTGGTGTGCATCCCATGACTCATCTAAGGTGCATTTTCTTGTGCAAGTTCCAAATGGTGCATTGACCCCTAGTTTTTAAAAAATATCTATTTTTTAGAGGCCTATATATTTGTTGTAGTGTATATCATCCTTTGTGAAGTCCACAAAAACGTCTTTTGGTGTTGAAAGGAGGTGAGATTCTATTCTGGAGAGGCACATTTTTTACCAAGGAAGGATCAAATTTTCGTTTGAATCTCGTACATGTGGAAAAGGGAGCCTAAATATGTGGTGGAGAGGTACATCGAACTATGTGCAGAGGAAGGGTGGTGAAGTGTGATGGAAATCAAATTTGCAAGAGGAGGCGTCATTATCCAAAAATTTGGATTTGTTGATCTCAACATTTTTTCCACATAGTTTAAAATATCTTATTTTTTCTCTCACTATTCTACTTAAAATTCGTTTTATAAAAATCAAAAAAAATATTTGTAAGGGAAATTATTTTGTAAGGGTGAAATTTCAATTTGTAATAGATTTTGCATTAAAGCTCAGATTTCAATTCTTTTTTTTTTGCAAAAGTGTATCATTTTTCACCATAAATCAATGGAGCACAAAATTGCAATCATCTTTTAAAGTGCCTATTTGTGTCTTTTTTTGGGTTAGTTACAAACACTCCTATAAAGTGCCAAATTGGGGGGGAAACAAATAATCAAGGGGGGTGTTGTGTTTGGTTATTTTCATACTTCCTCAAGAAGTGCTTGTGTGTATTGTGTTTTAATTTCACTTCTACACACATTTCTAATTCCTTCATTTCTGCATTTCTACAAGCAATTATCTAAGTCAAAGTAGTATGGAATCTAATCCTACTATAGTGCCCTTAACACCCTTCAATTATCATGATTGGAAGATGAAATTAATTATTTTACTTAAGAAAAAAAGGTTATATAGGGTAACTATGGGAATAGAGAAAGAACCTACTACAGCTAAAGAAAAAAAACTTTTTTTTAGTAAGTGTGATCAAGCATTTGGCTTCCTATGTCTAAATTTATCTCCTGATTTGAACTATTCCATGTTGAGAACTTGAAAACACCCAACCAAGTTTGGGAAGGTCTTGACAAACTATTTGGGAAAATAGATGAACTTAGAAGTCACGATTTTGAAAATCAACTGTTAGATCTTAGTCCTAGGAATTTCTCAACTTTACATGAATTTTTCACTAAGTTTAAATCCTTGAAGTTGCACTTAAAAGATTGTGGAATTGAAAAGAAAGAGGATCCAGTAATCCTTTCTATAGTTTCCAAGCTGGGTCCATAATTTTCTTTGTTTGTATCAACTTTCAACTCTACTAAAAGTGATCTTGAAGACTCATGGTCAATTCCTACACTTGATAAATTTATTGTTGACCTCATAAGGGAGCAAGAAAAGTCAATTCAAATGTGTACTTTGAAGTGTACTAAACCTCAAGCCCTACTTGCAAGGAATGAACACATCAAACTTCAAAAAGGGAGAAGAAGAAGACTAAAAAGGAAAAGGAAGTTAAGAAAGAAAGCAAAATTGACAACTCCAAAAAGGACTCTCAAGGTAAAAATAGAGTTGTGTGCATCTTTTGTAAAAATCTTGGACATGATGAACATCAATGCATGAAGAAAAAAATTGAAGTTATACAACAAATTCTCAAAAATAATAATACAGGGCTACCTGATTCTATCAAAGCATCTTCATCAAATCAAGATAATACTAAGAACAAAGAGAAATCAAAGGGCAAAGCCTTAGTTGCTAAAGCATCATTATCTCCATCATGGATTCTAGACTCTGGTGCTTCACACCATATGCATTCTTCATAGGTTGTATTTTCATCCTTAGAATCCTCATGTCCACAATTACCTTAGGTGATGATACTCCAGCATTGGTAAAGGGGAGAGGGTCTATTGAAGTTGAAGGAGGAACATTTGAAAATGTTTTAAGTGTACTTTCAATCTCAACTAATCTCCTTTCAGTGTATCAAATAACTCATTTAAGGAAGGGCATGCAAGCACACTTCTCTCCAAATTCAGTTGAGATAAGAGAATTACAAAGAAACAATTTGATAGCAATAAGAGAGGTAAATCACCAATCCAAATTATATACCTTCTCCACTTTTTCCATAGATATTTCTCCAAAAGAACTACTAACTCATTTAGATGAAGTTAGAAAACTATGGCATGAGTGGTTTGGCCATCTTAACTACTGCTATCTTGAACAACTATGTCAATAGAATATGGTTAAGGGATTACCTAAGGTTGAATTTTCTAAAGGGCTTTGTGAGGGTTGTGCACTTGGCAAGCATCTAGAAGAAATTTTTTACAAAGGTAAATCATGGAGGGAAACATAAGTTTTATAACTTGTTCATAGTGATGTTTCAGGGGCTTTTCCCCATCCATCTTTTACAAAGGCTAGATATGTTCTCACCTTCATTGATGATTTCTCATGTTCTACATGGGTCTAATTTCTTAGGAAAAAATCAAGTGTTTGAGTCTTTTCAAGATTTCAATGCTCTTGTCAAAAAAAAAGGGAAATTCATCAAGGTTCTTCGAACAAATAATGAGAGAGAATATGTCAACAATAGTTTTGAGAAGTTTTGTATACCAAATGGGATAGATCTACAATGCACAATTCCCTATACTCCACAACAAAATGGTGTTGCAAAAAAACAAAGAGATCTTTAAAAGAGATGGATAATTATATGATTCACTCTAAGGGCCTCACACCATCATATTGGGCAGAAGTAGTCAATTTCGCATGTTACATAAGGGTATCACTCCCTTTGAAGCTTGGAAAGGATGAAAACCAATAGTTGATCATTTTAGAGTTTTTGGCTCTCATTCCACGGCACGCATTCCAAGAGAATAATGCAAGGCTATGAAGCCACAATCCAAACATAGCATCTTTGTGGGATATTTAGATGGTGTAAAAGGCTATCACCTACTCCACCCTAACGCACATGAGTTGTTTATTGAGAGAAGTGTTAATTTTCAAGAAACATATCTTGAAACTATATTTGACACTTCTCAACATATTGTGGACTCTTTAGATCTTGATTATAGTACTGATGATTTAGATCATTCTTAGTGGATTCCTAGTGTAGTATCTTCTTAAATCTAGTTCTCAAAGTGATGAGGGTTTATCTTCATCTAGATCAAGGATTGCATTAGAAGTTGATATATCTATACTAGACTCACCCACATCTTACACTACACATAGGATAGATACATAGGTACAGGATTCAATAGATGATAGACTGATTCAAGTAGATTTTCAAGGGGGCCACATGCCTTCTTTTCTTCAATTTTCAATCCATAGATATTTAGAGAGACATTAGGCATACCAAAGTAGGATATTGCTATGGATGAGGTATATGATTCCTTGATTAGAAATCACACTTGGGATTTGACTTCACTTCCTAAGGGAAGGAAGATAGTTTGATGCAGGTGGATATATCAAACTAAATTTGTAGTAGATGGGTTAGTTGATAACTACAAAGCACAATTGGTAGCCATGGGTTTTTCACAAGTTGTGGGCATTGACTATACATAATTTTTTGTACCAATTGTTAAGATGACTTTCATTAGACTCGCACTTGTTATAGTTGCATCACATGGATGGGATGTACATGAGATAGATGTGAAGAGTGCATTTCTTCATGAAAACCTTTAGGAGGAAATCTACATGGAACAACCAATAGGGTTTGTTTAGGATTCATCCTTATTTTGTAGACCTAGGAAATCTATCTTTGGCCTCAAACAAGCTCCTAGAGCTTGGCATGACAAGATGGGCTCCTACCTCCTATCTTCAAGTTTTACTAGATGTCATTCTAATCCTAATGTGTATCTATTATAGCAGGATGATTCACTTTTAATACTAGTTCTATATGTTGATGATCTTTTGATCACTAGAAGTACTTCATCTACCATTTTAGCCATGAATACATCACTTTAGGATAGATTTGACATGATAGGCTTTGATTTATTGCACTACTTCCTTGGAATCAAGATTTCATAGTCATCTTTAGGGATTACTCTTGCACAACCCAAGTATACTCTTGATCTACTTGTATGGTTTCATATGACTACTTGCAAACCATCTCTTACTCCCTTTCTTTCTAGATTCAAGCTTGAGACTACACCATTGGTTGATGCTACATTGTATTGAAATTTTTTTGGTAGTCTTAAATATACTTGACTCATACCAGGCTAAACATTTCCTATATAGTAGGAATGGTTTCAAAATTCATGCAAAAACCTTATGAGCTACATTGGAAAGCAGCTAAGAGGATCCTTCACTATCTTCATGGTACTCTTGGGTTTGGGATTTACTACAAATTTGGTTCATCACTTGACTTGGTTGGTTATACAGATTCATATTGGGCTGGTGACACTAAGCATCGTAAGTCCACTTCAACTTACAACTTTTTACTTGGTTCAAGTCCTATCAGTTGGTGTAGCAAGAACTATAATTCTATTGCTATATCATCCACAAAGGAAAATTTTAGGGGGGCTATTGACTCAGCTACTAAGGCTATATGGCTTCAAGGAATTTTTTTTGAGTTTGGTACTCCTTTCAAGTAGCCTATATTCATCTATTGTGACAACTAGAGTACTATTCAGATATGCAGGAATCTGGTTCAGCATCAACGAACCAAACACATAGAGATTCATATGTATTACACTCAAGAGTTGATTCATGGTCAAATTATCGACTTAGTCTTTTGCTATTCTTCAGATCAGGTTGTTGACATCTTCACCAAACTCTTCACTGAGAGAAATTCCATTCATCTACGAGCTCTTCTTGGCATACAGTCTATATCAACATCACCATCATTCTTGGGGGGGCTTTCTAATCTTCTCCACATTTTCTCTTTCTAGAGGATTTTTTTTTTCCATTGGGTTTTCTATCATACCCTATTTTTTAGAGAGATTGCATTGTACATGGGTACCACACCAGGCTAATAGGTGAGAACCATTTTATCCATACCCACCTAGGCTATGTTTAAGGGGGATGTCAATGATACATTAATTCTTGCATACATGTAGGCTAACCTAAGCCTACTTAGGCATTCATTATGTATTCTATATGATTCATTGTAATTCTTGGATATTTTCCTCATGAGCTACCCAAATAGTTTATAGACTGGAGAGGTGTCGATGCACATCAACACCTCATGCTTGGATATTTTTCCTTTATATGCTGACCCTTGACTGTCTAATATTTCATATTGACATTAAGCAATTTATGTGTTCATTGTGCTTGTCAATTATCTTTGTGATTTGTGAGTTCTCACAATTAACCTTTTGATCTCAACCCTTCATTTCTCATTTTTCCTCCTATAAGTAGGTCACTATTTAGAGACAAATAGATCCATCTTTTAACAACAAACTTATATTGTTAAAATCATTTGCACTTGCATCCACAATTAACATCAGTTTAGCTTTATTTACTTGCATATTAGCTTAGCTTCCATTAATGGCTTCCATGATAACATAGATGCATACATTTAGCTTATTTGTTAATTAAGATTTTAATGTTTTAAAACTTGCATACGTTTAGAGTAGATTTGCATACACCCATATTGATCATCTTAGCATAAATCATGTTAAAATAGCTTGCCTCATGTTCATTTAACTTTAAATCATATTCTCATACACATCTTTCATCAGTTTCATCAATTCTCTTCAATAGAATTGATCAAAAAAAGCTCATTATCGAAGGGATTGGGAAATGGTCGCCATTCCACATCAATGTGATGCCACTCCTTCAATAGGATACGTTTTAATGTCTTAGATTAGAGGTTTTTCAAGCTTTCATGATTTTGAAAGTTAGTTTTAATGGCTTCTTTGTCTTTGTTTATAGTGAATGATCTTATTCGGATTGATGCTTAGTGGGTTAAATATGCCTTGAATTCATATGGATCGGGTGTAATTAACCTATACTATGTCATTGGTCACAATGATTGAAAGGAATGGTCAAAAACATTAAAGAACAAATGGCTACAAAATCTAATACTAGATCAATCATGCAAGAATGGGCATTGATTTTGTATCAAATCTAGGGTTTGATACATGCTAAAAATAGCATAATTTAGTAAACTATGGTGTTGCTACATGGCTACAGAAAAATTAGACTTTTCAGTGAAGAAAGTAGAGGTAAGTCTAGCAAAACAGATATTGTTGTGTGTGTAGAGAATGTTGTGAGAGGGAAGACCTAGACCAAATATTGATCACATCAACTAGATCTTACATAAGAGAGAGATAGAAAAAAGAGGGGAAAAGAGAAGAGAAGAAAGGGATGCAGATGTTGAATTAGTAGTAGCAAAGAGAGGAAATTCTTACAAAGCAAAGTAGAGAATGAGCAATTGCAAAATAGGTCTATAACATTGAAGTGGATTTTTTTGAATCACATTGTAATCAATAGTTGTAGTGATCCGGGGGACAATTTTTTAGTGAAAATTGAAGTGTTCCCAATACTCCAGAATTCAGCACCATCAGAAAGAGAACAAGGTCCTGATTCCAACGCAACTTGAACGGGGCAAAAAGGACTCTGTTTTTGCAAGTTACGGCCAGTCAAACTTCTAGTCAAATTGGCTTCAGGGGCGTCTAGAAGGCGGAAAAATAATCATCTCAAAAAATGACGGAACCAGCATCATCGCGAAGAGCTCATCGAGATGACTTCGATGGCATTCGTTCCGTCAAAATTCGACATCGCATGCTCAAGATACACATGGTCAAAGTTTTGAGTTGACTTTCAAGCTGACTTTACGGATGATGATGTCAGCAGATCGTCTGTATAGTACAGAATCCACATGGATGAATTCTGACCCAACACGTGACAAGTGACTCAACTGTATGGACCAATTAGTGACTGACATGTGTCTGTCCATACCGATGACATGGCTCTCTGTACCCTGATGTGGCATCACACGTGGCAGTCCAGTCAGCGACACGTCGACAGCCTCGTCAGCATCTCTGGCGAGTAGGAGCTCGACACATCAACAACTTCATCGGCATCGATGTAGCTTTGACAATGAATCATAACTCGACATGTGTCCCGCAGTATTCGGTGGTCGATGAGTTTTTTTAGCAAAAACTTGTTGGGGCTCGACCCCACGATCTCCACCCAAATAGCTGGGCCATTCACCATTGCACCGGCCGAGCTCAGCTCAATACAAACATAGCAAAGTTTCATTTTGTTTAAATTTTGTTGAAGATTTGTTTGGAAAAACAAACCGCCCGGCGGTTTGAACCCGCGGCCGACGCCCTATCAAAATCAAAGGTTACCGTTGCACCATGGAAGCTTTCTGTTATGTATGTGTGCGCAGTTCATTTTGTTGCAACTCTGTTAGCTGAGCCATAACAAATGGCTTAATAAGCCATAAACAAGCAAGATTCACTCTAACCAGCTCAACCAAAAGATTTCAAAGGACAAAATTGTCAGGGTACGAGTTGTTTGGGGAAGTTAAGTCATTAATTTTGGTGGTTAAGCCTAATTAGGCAAATTTTATGTATAAAAAGAGGGGTAGAGATGGGTTTTTCCCCAATCCAGGTGGTGAGAATGAGAGAATGCTTAGGAGATTTTGTAGACATTTCCACACATCAGAGGAACGTTATGCTATTGTGCTTGAAGGAGATAGTCATTGAAGCAATTGTAACTATTTTTGGAGTATAATTGGATCGGTCACTCCGTTGGAGAGGGGCCCGGAGACGTAGTCCTTAGGGACGAACTCCGTTATCAATTACATTTGTTCTCCTCTTTATTTTCTCTCTTTCTTTTTAGTTCATTATCTTGGCAATTATGTTATGTTAATTTGTTCATTTGTATTAAGTGATCATTTACGTTAAGCATTCTGTAAGCAAATGTCCTAGATCCTAAATAGATCAAGTTGGTATCAGAGCTTTGTGTGTGGCTAGTATTGCAGAATTTGAATGCTAATGAGATCCAGGTTTCAACGAGGCGAAGGAGAACTTGAAGAATATAATCCTGAGATCGGAAGACGAAGAGCTAATCAACTACCACAGATGGAAGAGAAAGAAGGTGAACAAAGTTCAGAGCTCGGTGACAAGGATTTCCAGAAACTATTCCTCATATGAAGGCGATGGTGGAAGAACTTTATGCAGAAAAGAAGCACAAAAAGGGAGGTTCTTCAAAGCAAAAGAAGCATGAAGATCAGAAAGACACAAAGGAGAAAGCTCCAGAAACTCCTTCTCCTCCATCTTCTCCCTCTTCTTCTTCTCCCCCTTCTCCTCCTTCTCCTTCTCCTTCTTCTAATGTAAATCCATTTAAGAGAAAGTATAAGCTTGTTATTAAGCTAGATGTAAAATTTGAGTTACCTAAATATTGTGGGGAGTTAAATGCTGAGAAGTTAGATGATTGGGTCCAACAAGTAGAAGTGTACTATAGGATTCAAGGCCTAGTAGAAGATGCTTCTAGGATTCAATTAGCCACTCTCTGGTTGGGAGGTACAGCTCTCACCTGGTGGGAGAGTAAGACTCAGGAAGAAATTGCTCGCCATGGTCAAGTTAATATGTCTTGGATGGAGTTTGTTGCTGCCCTTAGGAAACAATTCTATCCTTTAGGTTACATGCAACAGTTAACCATGAATTGGCAAACCTTTAGGCAAGGTAACGGTTAGTCTGTCCAGGATTATACTCATGAGTTTAGAAAATTGGCTATTGCTTTAAATGTTCCCTTGTATACTCAAGACACGTTACTTAAGTACATAGGTGGTTTGCATTCTTACCTTACGCACACTATTTTGATGTTGAGTCCCAACAATCTAGACGAGGTGTATGTTCAAGCTACTCATTTACAGTCAAGAGGTAAGAACACTTTTAGTGATAACTTTTCCAAGAAGCCATCTAAGTTTGAGGGTAAGTCTAAAGGGAAAGAAAAAGACAAAGATAAAGGAAAAGGGAAGAAGATAGCTATAGCTAAGAAAGAGGGTAAGAAACCCACTTGCTCCCATTGCAAGAAAGAGGGGCATGATGATTCAAGATGTTGGAAGCTTCATCCTGAGTTGAGGCCGAAAAGATATGGAGGTAATAAAGGCAAGCAAAAGACTACTGCAGTGATTCAACAGGATCTTGGTTCTGACTCCGGAGATGAGACAAAGATTGTTGCTACCAGAATCCAAGGTAAAGGGAAAGGTATATCTCTATCATCTGATGCAAGTTTTTCTAATGCCAGTGCAAGTACAAGTAAGGAATCTTCTCCTAAGGTTGATAAGCAAAGAAATGAATTGTTTCACATTCGTGTTGTAACAAAACACACTAAGGTTGATACTCTATTTGATACGAGTTCACAAGTCAACTTAATATCTGAAGAAGTTGTAAAGAAACTTAATTTGGCTACAACACCTCATCTGAAACCATATCCACTCAGATGGGTTTGCAATGATGCTCAACTACAAGTAACTAAACAATGTAAATTGAGATTTTCTATCACTGCAAACTTTGTAGATGAGGTAGAAGTAGATGTGGTCCCTTTGGATATTTGTGGGCTTGTGTTGGGAAGACCTTATCTTTATGACAGAAAAGCAATCTTTTATAGGGAGGAGAATAAGTATCATCTTTTTAAAGATGGGGTAGAATACATTGTATAGGCACATAAGGTGAAGACTAATCTTACACTAGTTAATGTTGGTCAAATGAAAAGGTTGGTCAACTCAAGTAAGAAATTTGTATTAATGCTTGTAAAAGCCAAAGAAGATGATAAATCTAAGGCATTCAAGGGGTGTGACCCAAAACATAAAGTTGAAATGGTCAAAATTATTTCCGCTTATGATGACATGTTTCAGGAACTGAAGGGGTTGCCACCCAAGAGAGAGATACAACATGAAATCCAGTTACTGTAGGATGTGCCACTTTCTAATATCGGCATGTACCGTTTATCAGTTATGCAGAATGAGGAAATTAAAAAGCAGGTTCAAGAGTTGGTGGAAAAAGGAGTTATTCATCCTAGTACTTCTCCTTGTGGTTCTCCAATTGTCTTGGTTCCAAAGAAAGATGGAACTTGGAGGATGTGCATTGACTACTGCGCCTTGAACAAGATAATAGTAAAGAATAGGTATCCTCTTCCCAGAATTGATGATTTACTTGATTAGTTAAAACATGCAGTTTATTTCACTAAGTTAGATTTGCGAAGTGGTTATCATCAGATAAGAATTGCAGAAGATGATATTTGGAAGACTGCATTTAAGACAAAACAGGGATTGTTTGAGTGGTTGGTTATGCCTTTTGGGCTTTGTAATGCACCAGCTACCTTTATGAGAGTCATGAATGATGTCTTTCATCCTTTTATTGATGATTTTGTCATAGTATATCTAGATGATATTCTTGTATTTAGTCGAACTTGGGAAGACCATGTAAGTCATGTAAAGAAAGTCTTTGATGTATTGAGAAAAGAAAAATTGTATGTAAAGATGTCTAAATGTGAATTTGCTAAGACATCCTTAGTGTACTTAGGCTATGTCGTAGGGGGTGGTCAATTGAAAGTAGACCCTGCGAAGGTCGAAGCTATTATAAACTGGCCTAAGCCAAGTACAGTCATAGAGGTCAGAAGTTTCCTAGGTGTAGTTCAGTACTGGAGAAAGTTTATTGAAAATTTCTCTTATATAGCATCACCATTACATGCATTAACTAGTATGAGAGCAACTTTTCAGTGGGGAGGTCCACAGTAGAAGGCTTTTGACACTTTGAAGGGAAAGTTGAGCACCGCACCAGTTTTGGCCTTACCAGATCTACATCAACCATTTGAGATCGAGACAGATGCGAGTGGATTTTCCATGGGAGCAGTACTCATGCAAGGAGGTAAACTAGTTTGCTACCACTCTGAAACTATTTTAGGAGTAGTAAGTAACTATCCCACTTATGATAAAGAACTTTATGCTTTAGTTCAGAGTGTTAAAAAATGGAAACATTACATTATGGGGAAAGAAACTGTAATCCACACTGATCACCAGCCACTTCAATATTTGCACTCACAAACTAAACTACAACAAAGTAGGCACTTTCGGTGGATGGATTTTCTACAACAGTTTCATTTGGTTATTAAGTATAAGAAAGGTACCCATAACAAAGTAGCAGACATGCTATCTAGGCCTCCTATGATGAATGCTTTGATAATCCTTCAAAATAGTTCTATGGTTCATGAAAGTTTTCAGGAACAATATGCTAATGATGAGAACTTTAATGATATCTACGCTGCTTTAATGAATGGTAAACCTATAGAAGAGAAATATTATTATGTGCAGGATAAACTGTTATATCACTTGGGAAAATTATGTGTTCCAAAAGATGAACAAGCACAGGTTATTAGAGAAGCACATACCTCATTGATTGCAGGACACTTTGGGGTAAACAAAACATTGACTCAGCTGCATAAATATTGTTATTGGCCTCGTATGCAAGAAACTGTAACTAATTATATTAGAGGTTGTGTTATGTGTGCAACTAGTAAGCCTAGTAACAGGAAGTTGGGTTTGTACACACCTCTACCTGTACCTTCTCGTCCATGGGAAAGTGTGTCAATGGACTTTGTTGGGGGGTTACCTATGTCTAGGAAGGGACATGATTATTTGTATGTAGTAGTTGATCGGTTCAGCAAAATGTGTATTTTGATGCCATGTAAAAAGCAAGTCACTGCTAAACTGACATCTCATATGTACTTTCAATTTGTATGGGTTCATTTTGGGTTACCTACTTCTATTGTATCGGATCGAGATTCTCGATTCTTGGGGAAATTTTGGTGAACTTTGTGGGGACTCATGGACACCAGACTGAAGAAGAGTACGGCCTTCCATCCGCAGACCGATAGACAGACAGAGGTTGTAAACAGGACAGTTGTGCATCTACTTAGAGGGTATTGTAGTAAGCATCCTAAGTTGTGGGATGAGAGTCTTCATTATGTGCAGCACGCCTACAACCATGCAACACACTCTTCTACTAAGAGGTCTCCTTTTGAGACATGCTTTGGTTATGTGCCCAAGACACCGATGGATTTTGCTTTTGGGAAAGATGATGTTAAAGATGGACACCATGATGTAAAGAAGGCTTTGAAGTTCATCCAGAAAATCCAAGCAATTCATCAGGCAGTGGAAGCACGGTTGGAAAAGAGCCAAGCAAAATACAAGGTTCGCCATGACAAGCATTGCACTGATCATCATTTTCAGGTTGGAGACAGAGTTTGGTTACATATCAGCAAGGAAAGGATGCAAGGTGAAGGTAAAAATCTTAAGCCAATTATGTATGGTCCTTTTGAGATCCTTGAGAAGATTGGTACCAATGCCTTCCGCCTCAATCTTCCTCCATACATGCATATTTACTCAGTTGTCAATGTTGAGAATTTGAAACTGTATGAGCCTCCAATGATCCTAGATGAAGTTACAGACATTCAAGTTCCATCAATTGATGACCTTTCACTAGAGGACATGTCAGAGTTGCTAGAAGATATTATTCTTAACAGGAATGTCAGAACTTCACGAAGAGGAGATGTTGAGTACCTCAGAGTGGGCCTGAAGGGGATGCATCCAAGCAAAGCAAGATGGATGAAGATTGGTAAAGTGAGGGAACTTTACCCTCACTTACTTTCCAAGTAATCAAGCTTTCAGAGGTCCAAAAGCTCTCCAGTGGGGAGGCCTGATCCAGGGGACAATTTTTCAGTGAAAATTGAAGTGTTCCCAATACTCTAGAATTCAACACCATCAGAAAGAGAATGACGTCCTAATTCCAACGCAACTTCAACAGGGCGAAAAGGACTCCGTTTGTGCAAGTTACAGCCAGTCAAACTTCTAGTCAAATTAGCTTTAGGGGCGTCCAAAAGGTAGAGAAATAATCATCTCAGAAAATGATAGAACCAGCGTAATCACGAAGAGCTCGTCGAGATGATTCCAATGGCGTTCGTTTCATCAAAATCCGACATCGCATGCTCAAGATATAGATGGTCAAAGTTTTGAGTTGACTTTCAAGTTGACTATACGGATGATGACGTCAGCAGATTGTCCGTACAGTACAGAATCCACATGGATGAATTTCGAGCCAACACATGGCAGGTGACTCAACTGTACGGACCAATCAGCGACTGACACGTGTCCGTCCGTACCGATGACGTGGCTCTCCATACCCTAATGTGGAATCACATGTGGCAGCCCAGTCAACGACACATCGATAGCCTCATCAGCATCTCCGGCGAGTCGGAGCTAGACACGTCAATAGCTTCGTCGGCATCGATGTGGCTTCAACAGTGAATCATAACTCGACACGTGTCCCGCAGTATTCAGTGGTCGGTGAGTTTGTTTAGCAAAAACTTGTTGGGGCTCGACCCCACGATCTTCGCCCAAACGGCCGGGCCATTCACCGTTGCACCGGCCGAGCTTGGCTCAATACAAACATAGCAAAGTTTCGTTTTTTTTAAATTTTGTTGAAGATTTGTTTAGAAAAACAAACTGGTTGGCAGTTTGAACCCGCGGCCGATGCCCTATCAAAATCAAAGGTTACCGTTGCACCATGGAAGATTTCTATTATGTATGTGTGCGCGGTGCATTTTTTTGCAACTCTGTTAGCTGAGCCATAACAAATGGCTTAATAAGCCATAAACAAGCAAGATTCACTCTAACCAGCTCAACCAAAAGATTTCAAAGGACAAAATTGTCAGGGTATGAGTTGTTTGGGGAATTTAAGTCATTAATTTTGGTGGTTAAGCCTAATTAGGAAAATTTTATGTATAAAAAGAGGGGTAGAGATGGGTTTTTCCCCAATCCAAGTGGTGAGAATGAGAGAATGCTCAGGAGATTTTGCAGACATTTCCGCACATCAGAGGAATGTTATGCTGTTGTGCTTGAAGGAGATAGTCATTGAAGCAATTGTAACTATTTTTGGAGTATAATCAGATTGGTCACTCGGTTGGAGAGGGGCTCGAAGACGTAGTCCTTAGGGACGAACTCCGTTATCAATTACATTTGTTCTCCTCTTTATTTTCTCTCTTTCTTTTCAGTTCATTATCTTGGCAATTATGTTATGTTAATTTGTTCATTTGAGCATTTGTATTAAGTGATCATTTACGTTAAGCATTTTGTAAGCAAATGTCCTAGATCCTAAATAGATCATGTAGCTCCATAAATTTGTTTGTAAATCTAATTGTTGGTTACATCAGAAAGTTGAATTGGTTCTCAATTAGGGAGTAGGTTCTTCTTTAGAGTTGGTGATCTTAAATTAGGGGATTGGTCTCTCCTTAGGGTTGGTGCCCTTAAAAATTGTAATTAGTGAGGTTTTTATTATGAGGCTACATTAGGACAGTAGATCCTAGCAACTATTCTCACTATGGTTTTTCCTATATTGGGTTATCCATGTACATCTAGTGTAATATGTGCTTATGTGTGTGTTATTTGTGCGTAATATTCCAATTTGCATTTAAAATGATAAATAACTAGTTTTAATTAACTCAACTGATTCAGCCCCCTCTCAGTAGACAGTTGTGTTCCAACAATCATAGGATCATCTGATTATCCCTAGTGTCATTTTTAATTGGAGAATATTTCTAGTTCTTTTTTTCTACAATATTCCAATAATTGAATTTTTAAGGGTAAAAGCACAAACCTGTATCACACTTTATAAAATAATCGGCCAACAGCAAAAAAAAATTTGAACTTCAAGCACATTAAAGTGGTCTTTATGTTTTGAATTTCAAAATCGTGTAAACTAATGAAATGTAGAACTTTTGATGAATTTTATTACTGTAATTTAAAAAAAAAAAAATTAAAAAAATTTCATTATGTTTTTATCAATTTAAGGTTAGATTTTGGAATGCTGAAAATTTTAGAGAAGAGTGACTTCACGGGCTGTCAAAAAACAAATTAAAAAAATCTTCATTTCTCTCTAATTTTTTTTCTCCAAATAGGTAACTTCAATATCTTGTGCATGGAAAAAAATAAAATTTGATGTATATTTTTCTCATAATAACGTTTGAAAGTCAAACATATTAGAATTTGACAATTTTCACGGACTATCAACTATTTTCAATTTTTTTAATCATTTTCAAAAAACAAATTATACCCTTTTGAAGAAGACTCACTCCTCTTGTGCCCCATATAAGATTTTAAAAAAATTAATAAATTTTACTATCTTTTTTCTATTTTGTAATCAACCTCTTTTTTCATTTTAAAAACCTACTTGCATTATTTTAAAAATAAAATATATTAAAACTAATCAAAATATAAAAAATATATATATATTTGGATTCTGCGCTCCAAGCTCTATAAAAGGGTATTTTTTATTTTTTGCAAAAAGATCATTCTGACTAAAGAAATTCTTAGCTAAAGTTGAAAGTTTCAAAAAATTCTAAAAAAAGCTAAGTTGGTTGCCAACTAGGATGCCACATAGACAATTTCAGTAGAAACAGTTTCTATAGAAAGGGTTTCGACCGAAACCCTTTCTATAGAAACAGTTTCTACCAAAACCCTTTCCATAGAAATCTCGCACATTAAAAAATGCAATTTCAAAGTGGGAAAAGGAAAATTTTGATTTTTTGGGATTCAGGCAAAACTTATTTGGCTGAAACCTATGTGCCACGTAATAGGCCACGTGGTTTCGAACGAAACCTGGTCAAGCAAAACCTTTCCAACTGAAAAGATTTTGCTCGGAACTATTTATTTTTCCGAAAGTGTGACACAACTTTGTGCTTTTACCCTTAAGTAGGGATTCCATAGGGTGATTTTGTTGAAGGGAAGTACACTACACCAATGTTAAGAAAAGCTATGCAAAAATTTGCTAAAGTAGTTGTCGAAGGTTAAGAAGCAAAAGAAATTAATAAAGAAGAGGGAGTTGTAGAAGAATTATCAAGAGGAATTGTCTACATAAGTATCAAAAAAAGCATCATCATTGCAATCAACCACCTAATGATATTGTTCCACCCCAACCCATCAATTGAAATGTCATTACTTTAGAGTTGAAAGAGAATACTTTGACCACTTTTCAATAAAATGGCTAGTAGG
Source organism: Sequoia sempervirens (assembly GCA_007258455.2). Classification (NCBI taxonomy): domain Eukaryota; kingdom Viridiplantae; phylum Streptophyta; class Pinopsida; order Cupressales; family Cupressaceae; genus Sequoia; species Sequoia sempervirens. The sequence continues at coordinate 334,832,020 of VDFB02000017.1, read as the reverse complement.
AAAGCACAATTGCATTTGAAGGCCATCCCTTCATAATAATTTGTTCTTTCTAAATCGTGCCTCCCACTTTTAAATATATATATTTTAAATTTAAATAAATCAAATTCCAGCAGGATTATGATATAAGTAAACTGTGTATAGCTCCTTTGAAAAAAAATAAAGTAAATTTTCCTTATTTCCAATAGAGGAAAGGCATGAAACTCATTAAACCGATAAAAAAAATGAAAAGATAAATTTGAAAATCTCAACTATATCAAAATACCAAGAAAATGTTAAAAAAGAGCATTGAACCCTTGAGACCATGGTTTAAGCAAACACCATGGGCATGCCTTCAACATAGCTTCCCTTTGCATATGATCTACTGGATGTCTGCATTGTGGAGAAAACTCCGTTAAATAAATTTTGAAAACTAATTTTTTTTAAAGAAAATAATCATCCGATGGATTTACATATTTTTTTATGAGTACTTTGCATATGTCATGTAATATATATTTTAACAGATTAAAAAATAATTCGCATGCGGTGGATTTACATGTAGTTGATATTTACAAAAAAATTAATTGAATCGTATGAATGCTTTGAATTGAATTGAGCGAATTACATAAACAATATCACTAGTTAGGCCTTGTTAGATAGACGTAGCTATCCAATTGGCCAGTAACAGTAATTCTGCACTGTTATTTACGAATTCAATGTATGTATTGAGATAATAGAGGACTTGTTGTTTGTCAAGGCGGCTTTCAAAGAGTAGCTGTGGAAAAATGAGGTCGATATGGTAGATGCTTCATTCCACGACGACTATTCCATTCTCGGCAAACTAGGTATCATTTTTAGTCAATTCCACACAAAATACAAGCTTCTAAATCGTACACCATGCATATGATGACTTTATGACAATATGATCTTATGACTATATAACCTTATAGGGTATTATATTATTCAAATATGGTTTTATCTATATTAAATTTATATTGTTGTATATAGCATATCTTAATGTCACATTTTATTATATTGATTCTATATTGCAGGACATCATCCTTCCCCTCTTATCATATTGAACTTGATTTTCATATTTAACTATCTAGATCTATATGGCTTATCTTATAATCATACATTTCACCCTTCCCTTCTTATCATAATGAACTTGATTTCCATATCTAACTATTTAGATCTGTATCGCTTATCTTATAATCATGCATTCTATATTTAGTGATTTGTCCCAATATTAAGGCTTTGTGTCAATAATCTTTATTTATCCTAGTTACCTTGTTGGGCTTCATGAGATTGATATCATCTATCATAGAATAATCTTACACTATATTTGTTTGTGGTTATGGATGCCACTTTAGGGCCATATATTTGAAGATGTTCTTTTAGATATAAAGGGTTGTATCACCATTATCTTGATCTTCCTTATCCTATTGATCTACCTTATGTGTGTTTATGCTCATGAATGTCATATTAGGGTCATTTATTGTGCTTTCAAGAGTGTTTTTATACATTAATAAGAGTTACATCACCATTATTTTTCCCATGATGAGGTAATTATTGTATCTTTGATTTTATCTCTAGTCTATTGTTATGCTTCTCACAATTTACTATTCTAGTTAAGACTATTATACATCCATTCTTAGATGATTTATGCACTTACATGCTTATTATTTATCATTTTATCATGTGGTTATGATTATGATTTTCTTATGATGGTGTTTATTATCAATCAACTCTTATATGCTCCTATTTACCATTCATTTATGTGATAAGATCTTCCTTCACTCAATTGTACCCTATGAGGGAAATCAATTAATGAAAGAGAATAAATTATCATTAATGTTCTCATTTTTGCATTGGATTTATATTGTGAGTTACAAGCTACTCATGATATTTTTATCTTTGTTTTCTTACAAATTCATAGGAGAGCATCCTCAATATAAGGAACCTCAATGGTAATAAATATCATGAAAAATATTACTATTAAATAACTATGTAATTTGAAACCCCTATAATAGATGGAAATAGCAAGACCTCTGTATAAGCTCGGTTCTCATTTTTTGTTTGTCCATACTCAACCCACCTACATCCATTAAATATTGTTAAGAAAAAGTAAGATTGTTTAGAATGTTCTAAAGATTGGAAGTTAGAGAAAAAGGTTTTTTTTTTTTTTGAAATCTTCCACAATGATTTCTAGAAAAAATTTTTTATAGATTCTAAGATAAATAATAATACTATAAAAAATGGAATATTACAGATTTTAGATTGTAGATTGTTCGAGATGTTGAAAACAATAAATATAAATATTTTTTCATTTAAAAAAAATCAATTTTTAATATATCAAATTTCAAGGGTATTCATCATGTCATATACCCTATTTTACATTCTATTATGTTTTTTTTTTTTATTCATCTTTTTTTACTACCCATTATTCTATTTTATCCCTTTTTATATGGTATCAAACATCAGTTTTTAGTGTTGTAGGGTTGAGGAATTTCTAGATTGGTTTTTCTAGCTACAAAATATTTGAAATTGGTTTACTATTTTTTATTTAACAAGATTTAGGAACTTCTATGAAAGCACAATAGAGATCAACAATGAGACAATAATTTTATTCTATAAAAAGATGCAAATAAAATTACAATGAATTACAAATAGAAGCCCTTGGTTATATATACCAAGGTGAAATGTAGTATTGCATAAGATTAAAACATGTGTCTTAATCATATGAATTGAGACATAAAATGATAAGTGTCATATGTGTTTCCTAAATAAACTTAAGTGACTAGTGTGAATAGGACCTAGGTGATGAAATAGCTAGGTAAAACAACCCTTTTCACACCAAAAATTGGCTCTATAATTAAAGTTTCACAATTTTTTTATAATTTTTTTTTTATAAGTTAAATTATTATAGTTAAGAATGCTATAAGAGAAAAGACACTATAAAGGATGATCAATAAAAGATTGATCGAACTTCAACCAAATGATAAAGAAAATGGAATTTCATAATTAAGTAGGTAAGATGTATTATTGGAAAATCTTTGAGCTTGAACTCTAATACAATATTTGTTGATGTGGATAATATAATAGATCTATGAGAATTTTTTTAAATGATTTTAAAATGTAGATATTGCTAGCATGTTTACTATAGATTAAAAAATTGGTTAACTTAGATATGACTAATTTTTAGAAAAATGATTAATTACATGACTGAAAGTATATATTTAAGTATTCAATTAAATAAAATAGACATTAAATATGTAAAAATAGATTTTTAGTCGATTTTACTATTTGAAAGAAAGCTTCACTAGCCTTACAAAATATTAAGAGAATCAAGAAAAGAGATTATTTAATTAAATCACAAAAGCCCCAACAATGTTTTGATAAATTTGTAATCTAGTTTTAAAATTAAGAATTTGAACCTAATAAAGATGGATATATTAAGAAGAATCATGTATCCACAATAAAGGGTTAATCATTTTCTTTAATATTTCAATGAAAGAAGAATTAGAAGATCTATCATTCTTACAAAAAAAATTAGAAATTATGGTAAAGAAACACAAGGTAGGTATTGTGGAGGTGAAGACTACATGGGAAAATATTGTTTAAAGAAGAAGAACAATGAAAAAAAATATAAACCTAAGTAAGAAAGGTTAATGAATAGAAAGATGCATAAGCATAGTTTTCAAGTCATCGCCTTCAAAAAAACAAGAAAAACTATTTCTACATTAAAAAAGTCTATTATTAAGGGGTGATACTTTACTTTAGATTCTAATAAACAATGAAGTTTAGATCAAGGGCCATTTTTTCACATGGCTAGAGTTAGAATTTTTTAATTCATTTTCGTCAAGGGAAGAATCCAGATTAAGAAATTATCATTGGAAATAAAATGAAACTTGCAATTTTATGGAAATCAACTATTAATGTAAAAAATAAGATTTTAGAAAATATTTTATGAGTAAATCTTATTTTAGTATGCACAATTGTTCAACCTAGTTATGAATTTGTTAGCACTAGTAAGAATATGACAAAAGCAAAAACTTTGAAATTGTTGAGAATGTTTAACATGATAGAGTTTATGATAGAGTTTATTATTAAAAGAAGATAGTAGTATAATATTCTCTTTTTCTTTGTACATGATGATCTAATCAATTTTAAGGGAATGTAAGATTGTTAGAATCTTTTAAAGATTGAAAGTCAAAATTACTTCAGATTCTAGAATAAACAATTAAAATACAAAACAACATTCGAAATTTTGGATTGCTCTTGAATATAAATTTAATTGAATAACTAATATATAATACAAAAAACAACTTAGAGTAGAATTTTCTTTCAACCATATACCCTGTTTTATGCTCTAATTACTATACCCTGTTTTATGCTCTAATTACTGTTTGTTGCTTGCCGTCTTGTTTTCTAATTGCCCCGTTCTTTTCCTGACTTTTTAACATATACGAAGGCTGAGAGCCACCAATTACGATGGATGGTTAACCAAAAGGAAGCCGATCAACAAGTCAAAACTCTTCTCAAAACAATCTTTCGATAGAAATAATAAAATAATACTAAGGTAGGTGCACTTAATAAATCCTTTGTAACTCTTTTATGTGAAAAAATGATTTTGATAACATTATGCCATGTTTAGAATAGCTAGTGAATTACAATTTCGACTTTACTGAAAGCAAAATAGAAAAGCAGTCAAAAATATTTGATGCTGGTGTAACTGATTACAAGGCTGGTTATGTGACGCTTATTATAAATGTTTTCTTAGTACCAGCTCCAAAAAACCATAGCCAACTGTTACATGGTCATGAATTCGGCGCGCGAACCTTTCCCAACTGTGGCGCGATCTTCTGAATGGTATAAAAAAGGCTTGGACATGAATTCGGTGCTCGAACCAGTAGAAGGAGAAGAAAATGACGTATGCATAGCCGAGCTGGATGATACAGATGTACCTGTAATATTCGAAGAGGTCGACGTCATAGAAATTCCATACCCAGTCGGCATCGACGACGACTTAAGGGTAGCAGGGACGGCATAGTCATATACAGCTACAGGCAGATTCGGCGGAACATTTGGCAATTGGGCTTCAAATTTCAAAATCTTTACCACCTCTGTCATTTTGGGCCTCGCTTTTGGATCAGGATGAGAACACAACAATCCCAGCAACAGCAGATGCTCCATTTCATTGGCGTTGAAATTCCCATCCAATTTTCGATCTGCTGAATCCAAGAGCTTCCCCTGGCCATACAAATCCCAAACCCATTCAACCAATCTCTTATCCAAGCTTCGATCCAGCGGTTGCCTACCGCAGGCGATTTCCAAAGTGACGGCTCCAAAGCTGAACACATCAGATTCTGTACTGGCCTTTCCCGTATATACACACTCGGGGGCTAGGTAACCATATGTCCCGGCCACTACAGTTGTATGAGAGGCTGCGTGATCGCGTCCCACCAGTCTAGCCAGGCCAAAGTCTCCGAGCTTTGCGTTGAAATCAGAATCCAACATCACATTACTGGCCTTCACGTCTCTGTGCACAACACGCTGTTCCCATTCTTCGTGGAGATAAACAAGAGCAGAGGCTATATCACAAGCAATACTGTACCTTCGATCCCAATCCATGACAGCCTTTTGGTCCCCGAATAAATAGTTATCCAGACTTCCGTTTGGCAGGAATTCGTAGACCAAAAGCAATTCGCCCTTCTGGTGGCACCACCCCAAAAGCTGTACAAGGTTACGGTGTCTCAGCTTGCTGATTATGGTAACCTCAGTAACATATTCTTTCCTTCCTTGTTTTGAACCCTCGGATATTCTCTTCACAGCCACAGACTCATTTGTGGAAGGCAATATACCTCTATAGACGCCTCCGAAGCCTCCTTGACCAAGCTTCTCATCGTCGATGAAGTTTCTGGTGGCAGCGCTGAGCTCAGCATAAGAAAACTTGCGGGGTCCTTGAGCAAACCATTCGTCCAGCTCCACATCACTTTCTTCTCTTGCCTCCCCACCAGACTTTCTCTTTCTGCGATACCACCGTACACCAACAAATATGAAACCGCATAGGGCAAGCAGGCTGGTGAAGACTGAAATCAAAACAACTCTCCTGTTGTCGCCTACATTTCCAGTGGAGTTATCCCACGAATATTCGGATGAAAAATTCCAAGAAAAAATCTGGTTGATCGCGTATACACTTCCAGTCGAACCTGAAAACCCAACCCTGACGTTCTCCGGAACAATCTCGCGGAGGTCTATTTTATAAGACAAGATTGGAGTTCCTGGTTTAGAGATATTACTGGTATTACCAGAGGGGTTATATAAAAGAAATACCTGAATCTGCTTTGCTTCGCCATCGTAATCCACCCATGCGTCCCATATTTTCCCGTTCCAGAGAGTCTCGTTGACAGGCCAACTGCTTGCGATTTGGTTCAGTGAAACGTTCTCCTTGGAAATCCTTGAGTTGACGTCGATTCCCACATGGTTGTCATCTGGGTCGAAATAATTCTTGTATGTGTCGAACTCTACAGCAACAATCTGATTAGATGAATTTCCGTCGTTTGTGTCGTTAAACAAGCCCCGATTCCGGCCAGTAGCATTGACGGGCGGTTTAGCGTCGAAAGGGGCCATGAAAAAATTGATACCATCCCCGGCCCCATGGACAGGCTTAATGCGGAACTGAAAATGTGAAGTGAAATTTGCAAGAGCCCGAGAAGAGTTGTCCCACATAGGAATCGGTTTATTGTAAGTGGCCCAGCCTAAACTTGAATTCAGCTCAGTATTCAATTTGTTTCTAGTGAGATCTATGGTGTCGTCACTAATATTAGTGTCGTTGTATTGTTCTATATTGTTTCGAGGAGGAAAAGTAAAGTTAACAGTTCCTGCCTGTGCGACAAAGATCGAAGCAGAGATAACAAGGAACAAGAGAGGGAGAAGGGCGATCAGAGCCATGCGTACCCTAGCAGTATGTGCGCCGAGAAAGACTGAAGACAGAGCATATATATAAAAAAAAGCAAGCATGCTTGACTGGGTCATAGTCAACAACGAAACGCCGCCACACTTTATTGCGGGCACGATTCTAGATGCGTATAAATTTTAGAAGTGGCCATTCAATATAGGCCACAACCACATATACGCGGTCGATGTGAAAGTCGCAGCGTTTTCAACGTTCTGTTGTTTTCTCTCTAGAAGAATAGGACATTTCTACTCAATGTCGTGTTAAGTTGCAATTTGTCTAGGTTTTAAAATATAGATATTTATTACGTAGTCTATCTTATTCAATAATTTATACACTAGCACTTGCACCGAAAGGAGGTGCAATGATTACGCGGATTATATTTTATATAAAATATGTTTGAGTGGAGGTCTACAATTGAATTTATTAAGTTGGTAAATCAACAAAACATGATGGACAAAATACTTTAAAGAGTATAAGTTACACATTATGACATGCCTCAAAATATTTGAAGATATTTTCTACTTGTGTTTGTGACAAGCTAGATGTTGGAAAGTAGATACATATGTCTACAGTGGGAAATTTTTTGATGTAACTGCACTCAATGGATGATTCCAAGTGGAAGTCTTGAGGTGAATTTAATAGAATTAATATCATAGATTAAAATGAATCCAAGCTCACAAACTTCACTTAGTAAATTATCCTAGAAGTGATATAAGTGTATTAGGAGAACGTATTGAGGTGAATTTGACTATATCCTAAATAGAAGGGACCGCATGGAGAAGAGATATCCTAGACCATGAAATCTACTCATATGGGGATGACCATGTTTAACCAGTTGGATCACCTTGTCAACCCAGCTCTGCAATCATACATGGGTGACAAGTGCATGTCTAGGGTGAATTCTATTGTACGTTCAAGAGATGAGGCCAGATAAATTTGACCATAGCCTCAATGGATGAGAGTTAGGGGATCTCTTGGGGTGAGCATCATAAAATAAATATCGTAGGCCCTGTATCCAATTCCACGAAGATCACGTCATAAACTCATACGGAAGTATGTTTGTTTGTACTCTCGCCAAATGAGACCAATTGAATTTGAAAGCACCCTTAATGGGTGAGGCCAACTGGATTTGAAAGCACCATAAGAATTTATTGCCTTCATCGTTTTCTAGTTTAAATATAACAAATGCAATAATTACTTAATTTGGTTTTGATTCAAACCTAAACTTCTTGTTTTCATATTGCTCACTTAATCTTTATTTCCAATTTTACTCTTGTCATCTATAATTAAATATATAATCAAACTAAAAATACACAATTAAATAGCTTCACATTTATGCAATAGCATACATATTAATTTACAATTTTTTTTTTAAGTTTCTACATCAACCATAACTTTTTCCTAGTTTACACAAAATATATAACAAAGACTATAAATTATATATAATTATCTTTAAAAATTCTATCAATTTGGATTATAAGGTTTTGCATTTAAGTCAATGAGTTCTAGGGTTTTGTAAGGAAAAAAAAAGTTTCATGGTACTTCACAAATTTATTAGTAAATTAGCTTAAAAATAGTTTAATTTTTTAATTCTTTTTCTAATAATTTCAATTTGTATGATAAAATATGTGACAAACAATATATATTTTTAAAATACTTAAATACTTTTTCGATATAATTAAGAAAATGAAAGACAATGACATCTAAAATATAAAATTGAAGCTAAAAATTAGTCTCAAACTCAAAAAAAAAAAGATAATGACAAAATTCAAAAAAAAGACTGAAAATGAATATTAGATTAGGAACCTTTCTTAATTCTTCTTCTTAAAAAAAAAAAAGATTTGAACAAAAATATTTTAGTATTAAAGACAAGATGACCAAGATTAATTAAATATCTTTTAAACAATTTTGACTTCAACCCACCTTCACATTGGACTGATCATTTATTAAGCATTATAACTGTGAATTTTATTTTATTGTCTTTTTACAAGGATTTCAAAACTCATTTTATCTTAATTAAAAATAATATAATAAATAAATAATTCACAAATAAAATAAATATTACATACTATTTTATCTATCTCTTAGTTACCTAAGACTTCTATTGATCCCTTTGTTCATTCATTTTAAGTGGTATCAAGATTTCTTGCATTGTAATCTAGTAGAGTGAAAATTGAAGACATGCTAATGTTTATGGTTTTTCATAATTTTCTCGGCCAGATAATTTGCAGTTACCGATCTTCCTCTTGCCAGTACTACATTTCCTAGTATTATAAAAATTTAGTTGCTTTTTAAGTTTTAAATTTAAAATTGCAGGAAAAATGACAGACAAACACATCACATACACATGCCAGAGCGTGAATCTTTCACAGTAACGTGTCACCTATGCGCTTATAGAGCCAACACCACATGATCTGTACACGTCGCCTTCATCACAACTCTTGCCATGTTTATGATAAAATACATCATTGTTGTCTGCACTCTCTTTCATTTCTTCACACTGGTTTAATTCTACTTGATATTCTCCATTACTTGAATATTGTTGTTTGCACTCTCTTTTCTTCACACTGGTTTAATTCTACTTGACATTCTCTGTTACTTTAATTCAAGTGCACGTCAATCATTCAGACTTTGGTTGTGTTGTTATATTCGTGTATGTAGGTATCTCAGGATTTTAAATGTATTTTGGGGCACATCTTTATAAGCTTTGCATCTGGGTTTTCCTGAAAGATGAAGAAACAGGGGAAGAGATTTTTATACCATGCAAGATGTGTAGTTAGAAATGTTTTAGAAATCATGGTAAACACCATGAGAAAGAGTACTTTAATGGCTGTGTCTCCTTCAAAGTTATGCTTGGAGACTTTGTCGAAAAAATGGTATATTTTATACTCCATGCTATTTCATATACACTGTTTAAAATTTGTAAAAACAAATACTATAATGTGTTTACTGCAGAGCATTCCTCTTGCATTTGCTTCACAGTTTATAAATGACATAGACGAATATATGGTGTTGCAAGGCCCCAATGGGCAGGAGTAGAATTTTGGGTGGAATTTTTTTGTCAATTATCATGGGCTGCAATTGGGAGATCTTGTTGTGTTCAAATATGTATATCGAAGTTGATATTGAAAGAAGTGGGCGTGTGAAAAATATCAGTGCTTTTCAACTTGAGAAAACAAACACTAGTTTAGATAAGAGATACCCCAATCAACCAAAGCTGCTAATTGATATGGTTTTTGATGAGGAAAATAATGGTACATCTGAAGCAGTGGCTAAAAAAAGAGGGAGGAAACGGAAATCCTCTTTTCTTGGTAAGCAAAAGTTTTGTCTAGAAATACAGAGCATATTAAATTTTTAAGCTCCATAATTTATTTGAACTTTTAAAATAGGCATTCAGATCCTATTTTTATTAGGAGAACTGGTATAACAACAAAGTTAATTTGTTGCGGACTATTCATCCAAGAACAATGGGCATTGTTTCTCCTCTAGGAATCACATGACAATGGATAATGTTGCGAGGGGCAAAACATCTTAGTGATAGATTGCAGACATGAAATTGGAAGGGCAATGACATATTGCCTAAAAAAATTCTAAAGCTTGCTTGATCTATCCCAATTTTCTTCAATCTCCATGCCTCCGTATGTAGAAAAACTTATAGTGCAACCAAGGCATTTTGAAATAATTAAAAGATAAAACCCTAAACCCTAAACCCTAACTCCAATAAAAGTTGTGATTGGGGCCCTTGCACCAGCCATCTGAACTTGCAAAGGAAGTGCCATTTTGTAGGTGAAAAATTCAAAAAAATAAACATCTAGACACAATAGACAATTTGCTCTGGAAAAATAACTTAACAACCTCCTTTCTTAGGCATTCTTTGACAAATACTGCAGCTTGTGCTAAATCCAAATTTAAGGCAACCTGTTAGAATAATACATACCAAAATTTAAAATGATGTTCCAAAACAGAGATAGATTGACCTAGACAAAAATACACAAAGGCAACAAATACTGATCTACAAAATAAGATAAACATAAAAAATGTACATGAGCTCTTTCTCTCATAGCGTCACAGCTTAACTATCTTTTGCACATTGTAAGGGCAACATTATTGTCCCAAAATGATAGTGCTTGAACCCTAATTGTTTCATTTCCCTCCTCTTTCAGAGCAGCTTTATTCTCTGTTTCCTCCTCTACAGCAGGAATCGAACCGTTGAACCTGTGTATCTTTCATTTTTGTTGTTGCGGCAGCCATAATTTTCCTCTCTCCTTCCCATTCAGAGCAACTTTCTTGAGCTCCACCCCTCTTCGGGATTAATTGCCGCTAGCGTGAAGGATCTACTCTTTTGAACAAACTTGCCCTTCTTTTCCAAGCTTCTCAACTACTGGTACAAAATTTCCTCTCTTGTATGAACTTTGAGATGGTCAGGCGCCTCGAATCGGCAGTCTGACTCAACGCAACAGTGGCTTCCCCAACCATCTGAGAAAGCATTTCAACGTAAGTAGATCTCAAGTTTGAATTATTCAGAGATAAGGATGCGGCAACAACATAATGTTGATCGTGGTTTTGCTAGAATTTTGGTGATTAGAAACCTCCGCTAATCTTATCTGGCACGATTACCATTTTTTTTAATGCCGATCGTGGTTTTGCGAAAATTAATATACTTTTATATGAATTTTTATTTAATTTTGGATTTATTTTGATCAAATATCTTAATATAAATATATATTAATAAATGACAATTTTTGTGTAAGTTTGAATCACAACAATATTTTTTTTATTAATTTCATTTTTATTCATATATATCTAATTATATAGTATCTATCCATATTAGCAACTATTTTCATATATTCATTCTCTACCTCAAATTTTTCATTAGAATACATCTATGTATGAACAAACACATACTCAACATACATATAGTTTTCTATCGACTAATCCTTGAACCTCCTTTAGGTGCAAATGCTAGTTTTATACTCCAAATGAAAAAATCCAAAGCCATCAACTTCCTAACCACTACTGCCCTTTTTGTAAATCTGAAAACAAAATAATAAAAGTCCACCCTCTACGTAATTCAGAAGTTCACAGGATCACCGAAACAACTGTTGACAGTAATTTTATTTTTTAAAATGCAGAGTCCACCATCGTCTTGTCTAAGGCTTTATCTATGTCCTTATTTAAAGGATAAACATCTCATAAAAGCCAAAGAGTTACCCTTATTTGACTAATCACATTCTGACTATCTAGAGCACAACTGTGACATCCAGTCCATAATGATCGCCCCTGCTTTACGTTATCTCATTTTGACCAACCGGGTCGCTGGAATCGGCCGCCTGATTGCAAAAACCGGTGTTCGGTATAACGTAGGCTTCTGTGAGGTTTCGGCGAAGAGCCTGCATTGAAAGCTATTTATAGGTGCACCGGGCCTCTTGCCATTTATTATTTTTTTAATGCCGATCGTGGTTTTGCGAGATTTTCGGTGATTTGTTGCGTAGATAACGATCAGAAACCTCCGCTAATCTTATCTGGCGCGACTACCATTTTTCAGTCACCGAGATTCTTTACCGACGAAATGTTTTCAGGCGTGAGACAAAATCAGTGGGCTGTGCCCACAATAAATAGCCTATCGGCTAATAAACACGTTTACAATATCTTTTTTCTACATATGGATTGTTACGAGTGCTTATGATCAGATCAAATAGTAAAATTTTTATTATATTTATATTATTAATATGTAATATTATTTTATGCGTGCATAAATATTTGTAATTTTTTTATGATTGTCTCAATATTTAATTTGAAAATAATTTATTAAATTTTTTTATTATATTAAAATTATTATTTAAAAATTGTGATCCAAAATATATAAATTTAATAATTTAATTACAAATTCAAATAGGAGAATGTGTATTAAATTATATTTTTTAATTTTTATAATATTTATATGATATGTAAATAAATATAATTTTATTTATATTATTAGGTAAATATTTGTGTGACATTTAAATATTTTTAAACAATGAGTAGTTAATTTATTTTCAATGGAAAACAATAATGCAAGATAATAATAATAATAATAATAATAGGAATCTAAAATATTTTATATGTTTAATTTGTTGTGTAATTTAAAAAAAATGAAATTAGTAATAATCAAATGAAGAAGAATGAATTTAATTTATACAAATGTTAAATGTATAAGTATTTTTTTACTTATGTTAATTTTGAAGATCTTGAATCTTTTTTTTTCTACTTTATTTTTTTCAATTTTCTTTCCTTTGTTTTTTAATTTATATTTTTATTATTTATATAATATTTATTTGATATGCAAGTAAATATAATTTTAATGTATATTTGTATTATTTATATGATATTTATTTGATATGTAAATAAATATAATTTCAATTGTATTATTATATAAAAATGTATTATGAGGTTCTTCAATATTTGAACAAATACATAGTCAACTTAGAAGAAACGATGATTATGTGGCTTCATTGGAACAATGCACAAGTTTGATGTGAATACACAACATATTATCTTTTCTAAGTTATAATGTTGTGAAACTACGCAGTGATCAAAAGAAAGTTTGAAAGGATTGAAAAGTGATAGTCTATCTTACTGTAATAATTCTTTGGTCATATTATTTTTTTTAGGAATAGGCATTGAATTAAAACTACTAGACTTGAAGTTTCTCAATAAAAATAATTTATAAAATCAAAAATAATAAATGCCCATTTTTTTTCTCATATCCCTATTTAACTCAATTATCTTTAATAAACACATTGGAATTATCAATTTAATATCTATGTGAAAGGTTGAATTATTTTTGCTTCTATGCTTGGGAGATAGAATAACAACCTTCCACACTCTCATTCAAGGAAACCCTAGAGATCTCAATCCAATGTAGAAAAGGGAAAGAGATCTTGCAATGGGGTGTCCTAGGGTATGATTTAAGATTACAAGAGGGTTCACCACCAAGCTAGGGCTTGGAAAGACTAATGAAATGTAATATCTAATGATTGAACTCAATGATTGTAAACCAGTATTATGGGATCACCCACTTGTAAATGACTTTTCGTGAAGATAGCAACCTTGCAAGTGAGAGGAAAACTCCAACAACTTTCTCCAAGCTTGTAACCTAATCTTCAAGGGATCTTTGAGCTCCAAGACACCTAGATCTACAATCACACATCAAAGAGAAGAAAGATAATTTGTTGTTTGTTAGAGAATAGGGGTTTTCCTAGGTCAAACCCCTTTTAGGTAATTAAACCAAATGATGAGATAATGAAATAAGAACATGAAACATAAAAAATGGAACATGAAACATATTTAAGGTGGTTCAGCCGAACCTTGGTTCGGCCGAACCCCCTTAATATGACAAAACCAAAAAAAGTGTGAAAGTGCTTTCACTTTCACACTTTCATTGTGAATTACCAGTAATCTGCGCACGGTGAACATAAACTGAATGGCGACCCAACAAAATTTCTCACCAACGAAAGCAAAGTTCAGGTCGTTTTCTTCAAACTTCATCATTCCAATTCGCATATCGACCACTATTGAGCACGAGGTATTTAAAATTCCTTTTTTTTTAAGTTCAAAATGCATGTATTTGTTTAATTTCGAAACCCTATATGCAATTTTTTTAAATTTGTTGAATTCAAATTGCACTTGTTTGAACGTTTTAAAAGCATTTTTAATAGTATTTTGCTTCCCCGTTTTGCATGATCCAAAGGTTTGAGTAAGGAAAAACGAGTTTCCTCTGAAAATTAGTGCAAAAAAACATTATAATAGCTCTCAACATAGTCTAAAAAATGAGGATAAATACATTCCTAAAGACTAGAAATGTAGGGTTAAGCTCACAAAATAATTTTAAAACTACAAATTTAGGGTCAAACTTGTAGATGAAAATGCAAATTTCATACATGTAGGAGTGAACCGTGAAAGTCATAGCTTGATTTGTTAAGGTATTATAATATTAAATCTTATAAAAAATCAAGAATCATATCATTGATAACATTGTCTTCATGTAGTGTGTACAAATTGAAATATAATTGACTAAAACTATAAGTTACTCTTATTGAACAATTTCCTCATGTAGTGTGTATAAATGGAACCATTGATTGAAAATATAAATCAAACCATCAAGAACAAAGACTTGATTGTGTCTTCATGCCCTCAATTAATATCATTTACAAAGTTTGGTCTTGGAAACCATAAAATTAACAATTACATTCTCTACCCTATTATTTGATGTATTATAATGCAATTTTCTATACTCCCAAGCAAATTCAATGGTCACAAGTTTGTAGAGACACTCTAGAAAAAGGTCTATCATGTGTTTAAAATACTATTCATATTGTAACACTAGAGATTCTAAGTAATATGAGAATGCCTGCATAATTTTATATAATGTATTTTCATCATCACTAACTATAGTAGACTAGTTTCTATCACTATTCAATTCATCTTCTTTCATTAGTCCATCATGACTTGATTATTCATCCTCCTTTATATTTAGAGAATAAGAACAATATATAGAACCACTACAAAATCTTCACACATATCACTAAAAGTTGATGTTTGGTATAAATGTATCCACATGCAAACAAGAGCCACCTTTGGACATTACTATTATCAAAAGGACAAACCTTATTAGAGCGAGTGCAAAAAGATGTGGGGCCAAAAAGTGGCCACCCCACCTTTTGGCCCCATCATATTAAGTATCAAGCATTAATGTTGAGGTACGCTATTCGAGGAAACTTGAATGATGAGTAAGTGAAGAGAGAGTGGGACTTTATTGTTCACAAAGTGGGAAGAAATAAAGGCAAAGGAAGTGGAAATGGGAAACATGTAGAGAATATGGCAAAAATGGTGGAAATCAAGGAAGGATTAAAAGGAAAAGAAAGAGGGAAAAGGGGAGGATAGAGGCAAAAGGAGGAAGAAGGTAGTGCAAATTATACATTTTTGAAGCTTGTGAAATTCGAGTATGTAAACCTAATAGTTTTTACTTGGTGGTAATGAGGTATGATTTTTTATGAAGGTTCTTTTTAGTATTTTTATATGTAATGTAAGAGAAAAAGCTATTCTTGTATGAAATTCTAGAAATCATGTTAAAAAGCATTAGCTTGTAATTTCTACTATGTGAATGGAAATCTATTGCTCTACCTAGGACATTTAGAAGCTTGTGTTGCATTCATGAAGCCAAACATAGTAGATATTTTTTTTACTTTATGTGTGTTATTGGAGATAGGGTTTTAGTATATAGAACCATACAATAAAATGGGGTAATTCCTTGTTTGAACTAAAAACCCTACTATTTTTTAGTGAAGGGATAGCTAGCTATAACATTTTGACTTTCACTTGTGAGTCTAAACACCCATATGGGTTATTGTTGCTTTGTCTTATGGATTATGGTAGTAAATTCTTAAGATGTATGTAAATCTAGAAGACCAATGTTGAATATTTATTTGTTGATAGGCTAAATAGAGTTAGAATTAGTATGGGTTCATTACATGTATGCCATTCAACATTCATGCACATCATATATATGTGAGAGAGATAGTGATAAAGAGAGATAGAGATAAAGGGTAATATAGATAGATAGAATAAGCACAAACCATTTGCTATGAATATGCACAAAATATTTATATATTGATCTTGATAAGGTCATGAAGACATACATAATACATCATGAAAATATCATATACAGTGACATGAGGCCAACATTGTCTCTTAGACTACAAAATATCACCAATATATATTCATGAAAATAGTTATGAATGTGTCATAAAGATATAAAAGTGTTTATGTATGTGTAGCAAATGCTATTAATGAAACATTATGCCTCTCTTTGCTTGACTAGAAACTGAACTTCGATCCCTTGAATTAGTTATTATCTTGCATTGTGTTGATTGTGTGTGCCCCTAACAATTATGCAACTCAACCTACACACACAAACATATTATAAAATTAGAGATTATACCAAAATTTATAAATAAATAAAATATTGTTTTAAAATGATATTAAAATAATAAACACACTTACAACAAACTAATACTCAACATCATCAACAAAGGGTTGTCCTCAAAAGAGGATGCTTACAAAACAAAACCAAAATGTGTGTGTATCCATATATACATATATATACATGTATGCATACACATATACATATACATACATGTATATACGTATACATAAATATACATACACACATACATACATACATACATACATATGTGTGTGTATTTATGTATACGTATATATGTATACATATATATATATATACATATAGAAAATAAATGTATGTATATACATATATACATGCATATATACATATGTATGTATACATGAATGTGTCTACATATCTACATATACATATATACATATATACATATTTAGATATGTGCATGTGTATGTATACATATGTAGATATATTCACATATACATGAATATGTATGTATAGTACATGAGTAATTTTTTTAATGAAAACCATGTTTAGGAATGAAAATATCCAATCCCTTATGCTTCTAAACTAAAGTTTGCAATGCTTATGGTTCTTTTGGCCTTATAGATTCTTGAATCATTTTATAATATAAAACCAAAATATAACCTACTTTGGCTCTAATAATTGTAAACCCTTTAGGAATTCTAAATTGTTGCATCTTGTCTTGATTTTCCCACCATTGTTATTCCTTTTGAAAATTTTACAAATTAGGCAAATAATCCTTGCACTTATATAGAGGATCTATAGTATATTCTTAAAATTATTTAAGGTTAAAGGGCATGTGCGGGATCATGGTATGCCCAACGAGCCCTAATTGGCAAGAATTGAGAAAAATGAGTGTTAGGCAACTTGGCGTAAATATTTGAATAAGTTATCTATATTTCAAAATATGTGAATAAATTTTATAAAATTGATTTAGTTTCTAAAATACTAGGTTTATTTAAAAAATAAATAAAATCTATTTGCTGAGAAATTTCAATGTGATGATACTTCATTTCGGGGAAAAATAAATGGGTGTGCAGCCGACCACCCCACTTCAAAATATTAATATTTTTGGTAAGATTTATATATAGTAGAGGACTCATGTCGGATGAAGTACATATTTTTTGTAATTTTTCAAGTAAATAATTAATTATGAATTTTTTTTATTACAACTTTTAGAAATATAAAAACTCGTCTGTCTGACCACCTTAACTTGGTCAAAATTCATGAAATTTAATTTTTCTTTTTTTAATCATATAGTATGTAAAGCATAGAATGTGACGCATGTTTTGGATTCAAAAAATATGGTACCGTTTGAAAGTTATAGATGTTTTGCAATCAGCCTATCGATCAGGACTTTAGTCGTAATTCTAATAGAAAATGAATAATAATTATTTATTAAATTCAAATTAAATCATAATTTATATTTTTGGAAAGCTAGAATCTTTCTAAAACCTTTCGTTTCATTAATTTTGGGTGAAAAATTATCGACCACATACCTACAAATGTGCCACTTTTGGCATACAACGATCTGCACATACCCTTAAATGGCCCCAATCTAAAATAAAGGCATATACGGATCTCTTGCAATTGTAACCTCTTTGCTAAAATACTTTGGAACTAATAGGATTCAATTGTGTTTTATGACATAGGTCTATATTACCACAATGATGTATGTATAGGTGTACATTTTAACTTGGTTAGCTTTCCTAGCAAGTTCTTCATTACAACAATCACTCCACCTTGTCACTCAATCAAGCCCACTAGAACATATATTGTAATTTAACCTCTTTCATACTAAAAGAAAAAGTAATCATTAATTATATTTAATTTACCATATAATTTGATCTAAGTAATGCATTTTATAAGATCTAATTGGTGTATTTACAAAAACTATTTTGTGTTTTGGGCATAGGTGGTCCTAGAAAATATGCATAAATAATAAGATAGACTATGGATTAGCTTTTAAATATTGTTCACGGTTTTTCATGTCATATTTTTATAGGAGGTCCTCATAATTGGTATTCTTGTATGGTATTAGAGCCAAGCTAGGTGCATTTGACACCTATGTTGTGGCTCAAGGGAGTGTGTTGGAGAAATGATACACACCTAAGTCATAAAAAGACTCATCACAATGTGAGTCATTAGCTTAATAGTAGAGCATCCTAACACCAAATGGGAGGTCCTAAGTTTGAATACTAGTTAGTCCATAGAAATTTCTATAAAATTCGATCACTAGTACATAAGAAGAAGAATAAGTACCCTTATAATTTTTATTAATACCAACAAATTATCATTCCTCACATACATAGGCGAATCAATGATTTCAAGCTCGTCAACATGTATATGTACCTAAATCTCATGACCCTCATATAAAACCATTTTATTAGATTTATTTAGTGTAAAATATTTAAATTTTCATTAGGAGAAACAATTGAAGGATTGACCCCAATATTAACCCCCTCAACCTACACATGAATCCGTCTTAATCAATTATTCCTTAATCATAAAATGTGAGTATAATTACAATTAACTCTACAATTTAATAACAAAATTCTTTCTCATTATATCTTTGGGAATAACCTTATATTTATCTAATGGCCTAATAGGAGGATGTGTAATCATGTTTGCACTAAGTAAATTTTGAAGCACATTTTACAAAGGAAAAAGTTGGAGGCTTTAGAGTCATAATTATATTAGAAACATTTATAATGTATAGTTTGTACAATGGTCATTTCCATTATTTTTACTATCCTTTTGGAAATAATTTTTCTTTTCAAATTTACAAGGGTAAGATGATGTAGATGAAGCATTAGAAGATCCATAATTAAGTGTGGTAGCCTCTAAC
Source organism: Sequoia sempervirens (assembly GCA_007258455.2). NCBI lineage: Eukaryota > Viridiplantae > Streptophyta > Pinopsida > Cupressales > Cupressaceae > Sequoia > Sequoia sempervirens. The sequence continues at coordinate 334,812,253 of VDFB02000017.1, read as the reverse complement.
AACTTTAGTTCTTTACATTCATCTCACTTGCACATGCAAATGTTAAGAATGTATATACTTTGTCGATCCTTGTTTATAGTCAAAAACTCTAAAATAATAAACTTCAATCTAACATTCCTAATATTTGCATTGGCCAATTTCAATATTAAAAAATAGACCCAAATGGAAGATAATACTATTAAATTTCATGGGAAGAACTTAGCCAATAACTTATCATCATACACAAAATCCAAATATGTAGCACTAAAAACCTTGAATGTGTCATGGGATCTCCTTTAACATTGTGCATCTCAAATCTAGGATCCAAAAATCCAACAAAAAATGGATATGTAAATTTTTTAATAGAAATTGAATTGTGTTTGATTTTTATATGTACATGTTTTTTTTGTTTCCATTAGGTAAGGAATCAACATTACTTTTCATCTCAACAAGCCTTTAAACATTAATGTCAAGGGTAGATAGAGGCACACTAGGATTAAGGACATGAATGAAAGTGGCAAGATGAGAAATCGAAAGTGGTGTA